>JARHVA010005068.1:1065000-1320000 GCA_037957365.1 Torreya grandis | reverse complement strand
CCTTTGTGAGCCCTAAAGTGATAACCTTAATTAATTATTGATTAATCTCATTTCATTCCCCTTAGGTGTTGATTAGGTTATGTGTAAATAAATTTGTGACTCTTTAAATCAATAAATTATAATTTATTAATTATTAATAATGTGACTTATCTCACTTCCTTAATTAGGATATTACTTATTAACTTTATTTTAACCTCTTATGCTTGTACTCTAATCTTATATAGGCCTCATGGTGGAAAGCAAAGGTATTAAATAAATTTTCTAATAATTATGTATGTTACACTCAAATTTTACCTTGATTGAATAAAATAGTTAAACATTAAGTAACCTTAGTAAATAAATAAACAACAATGAAATGAGATTAGACAAAATTACATTGGTGGACAAAAATTTTGTGCATTACATTTTGGTATTAGAGTTTGGGTTAAACAGTGGGAACTATGGGATGTATAATTGTAGTTTTTTCTTTTATCTTATTTATTAGTGTATGGAGCTCATGGGCAGTATAAGTAGATCATTCAATAGGGACCATCAAGAACCATCACTTTAAAAACTATTACAAATAAACCAAAAATCCTCTAAACACTTTAGCATTTGATAAATATTTAGAGAGACTAAGCTAAAACTCAAATTATATCTAAGATAACCCCTTTATGTCAACCACAAGTGATGTTCACTATATAATAACATCAACCAAGAAGTTACAGACCATGTATCTCTAGGTTTTGTATTAGACACCAGTCGTGGGTGTAGGAGAGGCACTCTCACTATCCGTATGGGATGACTTTACCTTGTTATATAAACTATATTACCTTAAGACATAAAGTGATCCTAGTTCAAGTATGTCCACATGCAAAGTTTAGACTAGTAGGTATTTCTTATACAAGACCTAACATACCTTATTTAGAGGCTTGATACTTATGTGGGCGTGTGGGCCATTTCATTTTATATTTACCACTGAAGGTAAGGTTGACCTCTAGACTACCCAAGGATAGATGAGGTGGCTTGTTCAAGAATGACTCATACTTTAAGGGGCATGTTGAACGAATTAGGGCACCAAGCACAAGACCACCAAAACCTTGAAATATGGTCGAATTTACACTCAAATTTCATTTTATATTATAATATGCTACTATAGTTAGTGATTTGATATCCTTTTATGGGGCATTAGGTGCCAATGTTATACTTTTGGATATTTGATAAATATTTGACTAGGATATTGTAAATTATGCTTTATAAATAAAATTTATCTACCTCAATTTATATATTTATTCCTAGATAATCAATTACCTTGGCATTTTGAGAAATTTTTCCCCTTGGAAAAAATTTAAATCTTGTGATAAATAGAACCTAAATTATTATGCTTGTTTAACAGAGGGAACACACACTTGGATTTTTTTTTTAAATAGATATTTTGAACAAAGAAAAAAGTATAAAAATTCTAAATGAAAAAAAATGATTCTTAATTGGTCATAATACCTTGATACTCATTTTGTTTCAATGATAGTTATGTGGGATATGGGGGATTATCATATTTAGTTCTATAATAGTTATGGTTGGTGATGGGTGATAGATATGTATGACCATGATGGTTTTTCTTTTAACATTATTAATGTTATATTCTATGACATATATCATATGGAGGATGTGAGGATTATTGATTTAGATGATGACATGCCATTACTACCTATGTGATACCAGTAAATTGTAAAATTGTGTTGTGATTATAAATCAATAGAAACAATTATATGAAGCCAAACATGTGTACCTTTAACTTTTGTAGTTATTATGTACATGTATAATTATAATTTATTGTGAAGTACCTTGTGTGAAACTCCTATTATGAAAATATGGTGTAAAATAACTTTTATTTTTATGCAGTAATGTGTTGTGTTGTGTAACCTTACATCTTTACTCTAATATTTTTGTACAGATGCAAGTATGAGGTTAAACGGTGAATTATAGCTATATTTATAATGGTTTAGACTAGGCCATGAGCTAAGAAGTGGAGATTCATAATCTGAAAACCACTTTTCTCTTTGCACAAGGTAGCCACCTGATTATTTTAGGTGTGTGAACCATGAATTTTTTAGGCACCATGGGGTCTTAGCATATAATGATCACTTTATAAATGATGTGTTTCTTCACCACCCCTTAGTGGTTTTTAAAATAACAACCTTCATGAATTATATTTGATTCAACTTGGTGAACCCTTGGGAGTCATATGGAGAAATTGATGTTTTACTCTTACCTCTGAGAGTTAATTGATGCTTATATTATTCTTTCTCTCCTCAAGTGGATTTCTTATCCACATATATCGTAATGTGTACTTTTTGTGAGATTTTTGTGCCTGTCTTATTTTTGATTGTTATTTTGAGTTTTTTCTAAATACAATATTTTTGTTTTATTAAATCTAAATTTTCTTTTACATAGATATTTTACTGCTTTTGAATTAATTTGATTGGAATTTTAGTTTTTATATTATGACCATTTGGATATAATTTTATTACATAATTGAGATGATTTATTGATATTTATTATTTCTTTTGAAATATCTCTTTAAGGCCATTTAGCATTTGATTTAGTTATTGAATTGAATTGGTGAGGTTTTCTTGCTTTTATATTTGAATGTTGGTTTCATGAATGCCATGATGTGATCATTATATACATATTGCATGTATGGGGGGGAAGAATTACTTTTGAATATAGATAGAGGATGTGATGACATAGTTTCCAAGGTCAATTATTGAGCCATCCTCCTACCCACTAGAAATGATGGTTTCATATAGGATTTAGCTAAAGAACTTGATATACTTCTTTTAGGAGGTCTAATTAGAATTATTTTTTGGAGGTTTAAGAAGGTTATATGATCTTATACATGATTTGGATATAGATTATGTTCATTATTTATTGGGAGGTATAATAAGGTTATTTATAGAACACAATGATTTTTTAGTTATTTAAACCTTGATATTGCTCAACTTATATAACATTTGATATTATTGATTAACATTGCTTAGTATTGATTTATGTGGTTCTACCATGATTTGTTATTTGCTTTTCACTTTGTATGTTCACCATGGGATGACATGTAATTTATTTTATATGATCTTAAAAGAGATGGATACTTGTACATAGACTCCTTAAATTCTTTTGACAACAACATTCTATGATATCAATTGATTCATGAAAGATAGTGTTTATTAGGATTGGCTAGTATTACTTGATGTTGCTCATTATTGCTCAATATGGCTTGGTCATGGAATGATTCTAATCTCAATAAGTGCACTCTCACCATGGGATGGAACATAACTTATTAAATATATCATTATATTATAACAATATTATTATTGTATATGCTACTTATTTATAATTACACATCATCAGAATATCTTGAGTTTTAGTTGGGTAATATCAATTTTGATGACAGTGTGACAATATGGCATATAGTTTATGCCTTAATAAAATTAATATTTATATTAACTAATAAACTTTCTTAATTTAGAGAAATCCAAGTTCACAATACTAATAAAATATTTTGATATTATAAAATGTGAATAAGAGAAATATTTGAGAATAATTTCACTGACATGAAGGCATGATTGAAATTAAGGAATATAAAAAAATGTGTTGTATTATGGTTGGTTTAAGTTACACTATATGTTTCGTTCTTCAACCCCTTGTGTTCCTTAGATGTATCGAAGATGATGATTTTTTAATTGGAGAGTATGTAATATCCAACATGAGGGATGTCAATCCATTACCAATTAAGACATTAGGCAATTCAATTGTGTGGTTATGAATAATTTGAATTATAGTTCTCTCTTTGCTGGTAATGGATTAATGCTCCTCAATGAATAAAGAAAGATTATATAAATTATGATTGCACACCTTACATATATATTCACATATAATAAATTGGTAATATTTAAAATTGAAATTAAATAGGTCCTAGGCTTCTTAGAGAGTTTATGAACTCTATCCCATAGATCTTACATAAAACCTACTCTCTTAAGTCCTAGCCTAGTTAGTAGGGATTGACCTACATGGTAGAGTATTTTTAAAGTAAAGTAATTTAAAATTAATTAATTTTAAGGAGCCCATATGGACATGTAATATAATTTATTAGGTGTAGGACTTTACTTCCAAGAAATTCCATAATATATAATAAAATCATGGGTCCTTCTATGTTATGTAAAGACCCATGTAAGGGAGGGTACTCCATTCATTTAATAAAATTAGGAAGAGAAATATGAATTCTTTATTTTATTTTAAAATTTTTGACTTTTATTTGGGGTTCATTTTTTTGGTGAAGAAAAAAGGAAATTTTTTGAGTCATCATGGAGGGTTGATTCTTTGGGACAGAAATTGGTGGATGGAGGAGCTTGGGAGGAGCTTGTTGGAGTCTTAAAACCTTGGAGGAGTTTCAAAGAAATAAGATTGTAGGTAGGGTTATTTCTCATTTCTTTTGATTTTGGTAGTGTTTAATAAATTAATTAAATCTGTCTCTCTCCCTCTCCTTGAATTTTAGAGATTGAAATTTAAAGTAGAAATTTGTTCATTGTTGAGTTGTATCATGTTTTGAAGAAATGATATGTCTCTCCCTCATCTTAACTCTCATGTTTTGAAGAAATGTTTTGAAGTAAAAGTTTATTGTTTTAAATAATTAAATAGAAAATAATATTAGTGTTTTGTTGTGTGGTTATCTCTCTCTCCTCCTTTTGAATCTTTACCCATATCTTTCTCTCACATTGTGAAAAAATGAAAATTCTTCTATTGAATTTATGAAATTTATTGTAAATAATTTGAAAAATCTCCTTGTCATATTGTTCATTTGAATTTTAATGTTAAATATAAATTTAATTATTAGTAAAAATGAAAAATGTGACCATTTTGATATTTCTCTTGTGGTTAGACAATTTAATTTTATAATAAATAATTGGATATTAATCCCAAAATTATGTGTGTGTGTATATATATATATATATATATATATATATATATGGTTGGTGCTAAGGATGGCCAAGTCATCACCTAGCCACCTTTGAAAATGGATGGGTATCATGGCACAACTGGCCATCATAAATCCATGGTAAATGGAGGGGTGATGGCTATGGTGCTAACCCTAACCCATTATGAGGGGAGGGAAAATGGTGATGATTGTACAACTGACCACCCACTTTATGGGAGGTGTCGATGGCTACACAGGGTGCTGCTAATGATTATTTATTTTTAACATTTTTAAAATAAAATAAACAAAATTAAAATCAAAATAAACAAATAAATTATGTGTGTGTGTGTATTTGTTTCTCTATCTCTCTCTCTCTCTCTCTCTATATATATATATATATATATGATATGTATACATATGTTTGAATTGATTTTGAAATTTTGGCATTATTTTATTTTAGTTTCATCTCCAACCTGAAACATAGAAAAAATAAAAGAGATAAATGAAAATATAATTGAATAAGACTTTTATCCTTTCAGAGAGAAGTTTAGGGCAATATTGAGGGAACCCTAGATCAATTAGTGGTGATCCAACCAATCTAAGGGTGGATATTTAACCCTAATCTCAAGTGGGAATTTTTTTGTTTATTAATTAATAAATGTATGCACCTAAATCCACTCACCTTAATTATTTTAATTAATCTTGTTAATTTAACCCATAATAATATTTGTAGTCAATTAACTAATATCCTATTTCCTAGACAAGATCCCTACATCCCATGAACCTTACCATATCTTTGTAACCTATTAATCATTCTATTAACCCACTAACTAGCCTACTTAGCTATTAAATCTAACTAATAACCCACTTGAAAATTTAAAATTTCTTTTTATTCACCTACCCATCTACCACCCTACTATCCTAACCTTCCCTACACCTCTACTACCCAGTTAAGATTATATAATTATAAAATTATAGAATATCCTCTAACTTAGCTCTTCCCCTTTAGAAGCCTCTATTCTAGAAGTTTTTAAGGAATTTTTTATTCCTTGAAAATTCCTCCACTCTTGATCCCCATGGCTAAAGTTTGAATATGATCCATTGATTTTCCCCCTCTTAGATTATATATACAAGCCACTCCTCCATGACCAATTAACTTGAAATCCGTAATCATCCACTATACTTTCATTATTAGCCATTATTCACGAACATCCATATCCTTACCAAATCCATCAACAAGTCAAGAAACCATTGAATCCATATAGTCTTCATGTCCACATGATCAACTAGTCCATCCAAGTCAATGAATCAAGTTAACATAGTGTTGAAAATCTGAGTCTAAGGTAGTCTGAATCCAAATCCATTTGTCTTTTTATTATTCGATCTTGGTTTAGAGGAATTAGCTTTAGGATTAGATTGTTGCTTTAAATGTTCATTCATTTATTTGTATTTTATCTTAATGGATCTAGATATTAAATAGTGGATCAATATTTTGGGTGTTTTTTTATGTAAGGGTATAATCAAATCCATGTAGCTCAAAATTTCAACTACATTTTGGTTACCATAGTGGGATAAATCCCCTCCAAACTTAACCCATTTGCCTCCTAGATGTATTTTGGTAGCTTTCAAGGATGAATAGTTGAGAAAAAAGGTTAGAAGTTTGAAAAATTATCACACCTAGGTGAATTTCAATTTTTCTATGAGAAACCACTCATTTATAGTTCCTTGGGAGTTAGAGTTTGACACTGATCGCTAATATTTTATCGATAACAACCAATTTTTTTAAAGTTAACCCTCTGTCATAAAACTATAGATTGTGAATCAGGATAGTATAATTAAAGTCACGAGTTTTCTAAAATTAAGTGATATTATCTTAACTAATAATAGTTATGTTTTTGGTAAGTTTTTTACTTTTTCACAATATCAATAATCATGACTAAAAATTTTTGATAAAAATTTGTGATTTTGTCATTTAACTTGTGTTTTGTAGGGTATTTTATATAATAAAATATATTAAGTTTTTTTTTCAATATTTCATCATTTTTAGCTTTATATCAACTAGTCTATCTTATAGGGATAAAAAAAGTTATGTTTTGTGTGCAAGAAAGTAGGATCATGTGAACAAAAATCAAACTTCTATCATTACTCCTTTTTCCCACTTCATGAAATATCATAGAACACAAAGTATAAACTTTATCTTAATTTAAGTGATTTTACATAATTATAATGATATCTTCTTGATAAAATTTTGATAATCGAAGGATTATGCTAAAAACATTTTTAATAAATTTTGATCATATTCAGTTTATGTACATATTTTTAGTCCCTATAGATATTATTTAATATTTTTTATCTTGTTTTAAGTTGAAATGTATACATCTTAGTTTATATTCTTTGTCTTGTAATAGTTCATATTGAGAAATTATGATTTTGCAATAAAATCCATGATATTTCCAAAACTATTGTGGTTTTGCAAAAAAACTATGTGGTAACCACTAGTGGTTATACCCTTTTTGTAAAATAGTGACTTTAGAGTTTCAATATTGCATAAAAGTCATAATATTTAATTTTATGTTTGTAGTATTGTATTAGTTTGACTGTGTATCTATGGTTTTGTCTTATATAGTTGCATTTTTTCACTTATTTTCACATTCAATTTTATCCCTTTTGTGTGCATGTTTTAGAGTCATTTTCAATGAATTTTGGATCATTATAAGCCTCTTGCATGGACCAAATTACCTTTTGTATTAGGGAAATATCATTCGACCTCACCCTATACTATGACAATGAGCATGCCCAAAGCACTGTCCCTAGACCCCATAAGGAGATCTACCCTTTAACCCTATAAAGGGCATTGTCCATTGAACCCATTGGGGGATACCACCCCTAGACCCCCGAGTCATGGCCCCCTCACCCAAAAACTTATAGATCCAAATCATGATTTTTTAGTAGTTTTTATTAAGGCTTATTTGACTAACATTGTGTTTTTCATAGAGGTGAATCTAGAGGATATTTTTATTTTATGACATCTTCTTTTTTAGGTCATATTTCTATCTAATATCTTGTCTTGCAGGTTGACCCATAAGAGTGCCAATTAGACTACTAATCATTTTCTTGTAGGATGCCTGTCAAAAACATTTTGGCATCTTAAAAATTCATTTTGACTATTAATCATTTTAATCACTATGTTTAAATTGTGTTGTATATTTTTACAACTTGTTTATCACATCTAATTAATTAGTTAATTAATATCTCTTTGGTCTACTTGTCTATCACTAATGGGATACAATGGTGTATACACTCCTCCTTGCATCCTTGTGGTGATTACTAGAGGATCAAAACCACTAATAATCCCTCCCATTTTTATTTTTAAGGAAAATTTGATGTGGAATTTTCCATAGTCTTAGGGGGATAGTGACCATGGATTTCACCACCATGCACTAATCCACATTATGTGATCTAGTAGAGTATAAATATTATATACAATTATTTCTAGGATAAGTGTTGACCCATACAGGTCATCTATGAATAGGAAGATTTAATTATCTAAACCAAGCATTAGATACCACTTTACACACACTTGGGATGCATTGTACCTAATGTATATTGGGGACACCCCTAGATATCCCATTCAGCCTAGCTTAAGACCTTGTGGCTATAATAGATTAATTTTTATCAGAGTCAAGATCAGATCCCAAGTTATCTTCATGTGTACATGGGGTGGGAGAGTTTAGGGGATTCTTTAATAGGTCACCAACCTATAGCCTCACCCAAAAAGTCATTCGAAAGTGCAGTCATCAAGTTACACTCCCAATCAGTTTAGTAATCTTAGGGTTGTCATCGTATTATGTTTAGTGTGTGTCATGATAGATTAATTTTATTTGTGATCCAAGTAAATTTTTTATGCAAACCTATATATGTATATCCATTCATTTTATATCACCATATTTGTATGTCCTTATCCTTATTTTGTATAGTCTTAGTCATATTGTACATCCATCCTTCTTCATATCTTGTATATCCTTAGTTTTCAACACTTTCTTAATATATTTTTATGTTGACATCCTTATCCCAACCTTATCAAACCATTTCCCTCTCAATACCATCTTACGTTATCCACTTTTAGGTCACACATGTGTCCCAACCATTCCCATCTCATTCATCTTACCACTTTATCATTTCATCATCACATGCATATACTTGTCTAGTCTTAATCCCATCACCTAATCACATATTCATCTCACATTGAGAAATTTGGTCTATTTTTTTAAGCTAGTCCTCTTATTATCCATCCATATCATCCTATCACTCTATTACACTATCACTCATCACTTAGTCATAGCTCATACCTAGTCAGTGTCTTGCTAGCATCTTATCACTTTTTAAATTTTAATCTAACATCCAATAAATCATCAATCTAATCATCTCTAATCAAATCATATTTCCTATTCAAAACAAACACTCATACAATCATTATCTTTCTATTTTGAATTTAAGCACTAGAGAATCCCAATCCTCTTGATAGATTGAAAAATAGGCATTATCAATAGATCATTAACACTTATTGTACTATTTATTTGAAAGCTAATCAATCATCTCAATCTCATTTTGTCTATCCCATCACTTGTCATACTATCTCAATCATTTAGCCTTACTTTGACCAAACACCTATCTAATTCCTAAATCTACCTTCATGTGATCCATTCTCCTTTCATCATCTATCCCCATGGATTTGGACCCTATTCTCATAGAATAATACTTATTTTCCAATAAGGATGAGATCCTTTTGTGAGCCTTTGAGATGGGTCCCTACCTACCTTCAGACCTCAATCCCACCAAGCCCAAACCATTATCACATGCCCTTCCCCATCAATAGTCCACATTTACACCTAATACACATACTAGCCTATCATGGTCAACCACATCATCATTCATAATAATCATAGCCATCACTATACAAGTGATAAAGACACCATATTTAATGAATATATCTTGGTCAACAAGGATGAGGTCATTTTACAACTATTGGAAATGGGTGCCTACATTTTAAATGATTTTGAGCCCCTAAGCCTAAGGTTACCTCCCAAATGAGTCCCTCATCAACCCTTAACCCCATCCCATTCTATTCCCTCATCCATTAGTCCTAGTCTTAGTCATGACCTACCTAGTCCAAGGATCACCCTATTTAATAAGTATATTACTGAAAATAAGGTGACAATCCTCTTGTGGCTCCTTGAAATAGTTGCCCAACTTCCTAAAGACCTTGAATCTATTTATTTATCCTTACCTTTAATTCACACTCATCCAAAATCAAATCCTCCATCCACTAGTTGTAATCCATCACTAATCCCCCATCCTACTATCAAAGGGAATCCTCGCTTGATAACCTCATAATCCTATAATGTCATGACATCACCATCACATTACTCTGCTAATAAATCTAACACTTCTAAATCTATCCTTATCATCAAGTATTATACCCCTCTCCCCATCTCTATGGAAGCCCTATTTTAGAAATTAAGGTCCATAGGCATTATTTTCCATCCTTAAACAAGACCTCTAGATTTGTCTAAATATGTTCCCTCATGGTATCAACCTAAACAATTTTATATATACCATAAATTCCATAGGAATTCCATTAATATATGTTTCCCATTTAGAGATTATATCAAAAATTTAATTGATAATGATGACATTGGAATTTAGGTAAAATCTAATACATCCACGCCTAAGAGTGCAAAAAAGGGGTGTGACAAGAATTGCTTCCTAAGCATGATCAAGCTTCTTCCCTCCTAAAATAATGTCATGACTCAAATCCTATCCATCATACACACATCCCAGATCAATTCATCCCTATGACCTATTCACATCACATCCCCCATATTAATAAATTCATTATGCTTAAATCATACCTTCATAAAACCAAGGTGAAAGAGGTACTTGCAAACAATCATATGGTTCCTACCAGAAAATCATCTATGAAATAAATAACCTCATCAACATCTGTGTTGGAATCTACATCATAATGATTAGGATCATGTTCAACAATAGAATCTAAATCATAACTAATGTTAGAATCATCATACCTTGTAAATTATGAAATTCATGCCAACACCTATCTCTTCAAAGATGTATCTACTATTGGACCAATCAAAAGGCATAACTCTTGATCCTTCCTAGGATGATGAAACTAAATAAAAATTATTGGATGCTCTATCAATCAAATATCATCAAGTTGGATATGAGTCATCTGTCAATGGTAATTCCCCCTAGAGTCTTAGCGATCATTTTGACATTCTTGAGGACACTTTATTTGAAATTAAGGCTAGGGCTTCTAATGACCTTTATGAGGACTAGATTTCCCATTATACCCTTAATCCACCACACATACTTAATCATACACCTATCCTCCATAATCCCTATGTCTCAATCCATGATTTGGATGAATAGGGCACCAATCTAAATAATCCCCTCCACCATCCAATAGTGTATGAAACTATCAAACCCCATTTCTATGCCCCATCCTATCATATTGTCAATCATGATCATATATATTATTAACATCCTATATCCCACCATCAAAATCACAACATGCTCCCATACATACAATATCTCAAATTCTTGGGCAACATTATCACTCATAGGGGTTACAAGGACACTTGGTTGAAATGTTTGGAGGATATTAAATCAAGAGTCAATAAAATCTACTCGAACATCTAGGAATATAGCATCCATCACAAGGTTATAGCATCACATATCTCCAGAATAGGTATCTATTGAAGATACAAATAGCATCAGTTTTCTTGAATCTCACTCATATCCAATAAATTGAGATGCCAACAAATCAAGAAAATAATAAAATTTGAAAATTGAAAAATAAAAAAATAAAAATAGAATAAAAATTCATTTGTCTAATGGTAAAAACTAGTCTTCTGGTGCCTTGGGCATGTATCATCATGAAAATTGGTTTATAGAATCATGGTAAAATAATATATCGTTCACATTGTACCTCAACACTTGGGGGAAAAAATCAATCTTTTATTAGTCCCATAAATATCATCCTTGTCAATAATATCCCACTATCTATTATTCCCACACATCATTTTCCATCATAGAGTACATCCTATTATGTACCTCCTTTATTCCATTCTTGACCTTTATAAGGAAGTGTAATATGTCTTGGGGCATATTATAAAATCATCTTGGCATATCCTTCCAATGGATACTCAAGTAACTAATAATCTAGTTCCTTCATGATGTAGTCATTGGAGATCCCTAGTCCACTCTTCCTTGGTCCTTATCCCATTTTTTGCATCATCCTCATACTTTTTCATCCCATCCATTATTTTCTCCATCCATCCATATCCTTATTTATAGGGTTAGTATTACCTTTGCTAGTAACCGCATTTATATAGTGTACATACATGTTCAAAAAATTATAAAATTTAAAAAATCCAAAAATACTCCATGGTGTCTTATCGTATGTTTTTCCCCTAGTCACATACATCTCCATGCCTTTCATCTTTCACAATCATGTCATCCATCCTCATATTCTAAACTGAGGGAAAATGTATTCTATATTGAGCTAATATTGACCTAGTCTCACTTTTGCTTGATTAGTCTTATGTCTCTCATTAAATATACAAATCCTTAGCCTAATCCTAATCCAAGTATACATATCCAAATCCTCATCCAAGTCCCTTGCCTATTTCAAAAACCATATCCACATCCATATCCTTACATAAGTATTAATCTTAATGATCATCATTAGTGTCTTCCAAATCCAAAGAATCCCAGCTGCTCAATCACATCATGGTAATCATATTTAGTCCCATCACCAAATCACTCATATTATCATTATACAAGACATTATGATATTGCATATAGATACTTTTGTATGCTACTTATATGCTCAATGTTGTTTTGGCTTGTTTGCATCTTGTATATGAGTGTATTATGCTTCATTTGTTTGTCTATCTTTCTTTTTAATCTTTAATAATGTATCTTTTTGTCTATTGGGTAATGAATGAGGATTCTATGATGACAAAAAATGTTACAATAATGATTTTTAGGTTCCCTCGATGATGTAGATTTCACTATTTATCCCTTTTATGCACTTTGGCATCATGTCCTCTGGGTCATATTTATATCTTACAACATACTACCAAGTGATATATCAGATTACTTTAACTATGATGAGTCTTATAATAAAAATTATCACTTGATCACTTATCCTAATTCATCTCCTCATAAGTATCCCATCATTAAGTAGATCATCCCAACCCATCCATCTAATATCCAATCAAGCCTTTATCTATCATCCCTCTAGTCATCAAAATCTAAAATATCATCTCCAAAATCATTTATATAAGTCACATCCTCTATATTACAACGAAAATGTCTATTCATAATCATCATCATCTAGTCTATCTTGTCATCTATCCTCTAGTTAGAACTACATCGACATGAGGTCTTTTCAAACTATGTAGGTAGAACTTGGCCACTTTTCAGTGCCCAAAGGATAGCTCAGCCACTTTCTCTTATTTCTTATTCACATCCTCATGTATTGCATTAATTAAATACTTGGGATATAATATCAATCATTTGATCAATCCCCATCTTATAAATCATTTCCTTAACCTTTTCGTTAATCACATACACCTATCACTTAGGCCTGACACATCACAAAATACATCTTTTCTCCCATTATTCATTCATTTAAAGTTTATGGTTACCTCCCTTCAGTGGGGCATGGCATCAACCATAACTTCATCATTATATTATGTCTCATTTATTTGGTACAATTAATTATTTTGGTCACTTGATCATATAATTTTACTCTCTCTCATCTCTTTTATAATATATTTCAATTTTAACTTTGAGCTACTCTGATCATTAATATTTTTCTTATACTAAGACAATAAATCTCCCTTACAGGTATCCTTTCTTTAGATACATCAAAATATTACAACCTTTTACTCTCTCATCACCATGTTATGGTTTATTCCCTTGGGATGTGTCTACAATCGTGACACTATCATTTCCAGTCCATGTCAAATGTAGTTTCCAAGGGCATCTTCATTGTTGTTAAATGCTTAGGTTGAGTTCATTTTACACATAATAAATCCCAAATATTATATCCCATCCCAATATTTATTCATCACATCCCACCCCTCATTTCCTTTTTTGAGTGGCCATCTATATCATTCTTCCATATATGTCCCCTCAAGGGGGCATCATATCCACTAACATCATCTACTATCATTCATCCATGAAATGGTTTTTATTTAAAATACCATTACTCCCTCCACTTCACCCCACTTATAATTCCCTTTCAAAGATGGGAAAAATATATTCACTAATTTTTTCTTGCCTTAATTATTTTAATTATTTCCACTAATTTATCCCCTTTATCCTAATCTTATCCATTTATCTAATACCCCCCATTGTTTATTTATTCACTAACCTTATTCCTATACCACCAATAAATTAATCCTCCTAATTCATCTTATCCCATCATAATCTCACTTATCCATTATTTGGAAATTTAAAATTCTTATGACCCACCTACCTACCTATTAAACCTACTCCTATACTCTCCTTATGGGATAAGGTTCATATGCTCTCTAAAAATCCTAGGACCTATTTAATTTTAAATATTATAAATTTATGATATATGAGTATATATTTAAGGTTTATAATTATAATTTTAATAATATTTCTTTATTCATTGAGGATCATTAATACATTAATGACAAATAGGGGACTATAATTTAAATTATTTATAACCACACATTTGAATTACTTAATGTTTTAATTTTTAAAGAATAGATGTATCTCTCATGGGGTATTACACCTCACCTTATGGGATTAGGGGCATTTGACAAACACTAAGAAGGTTATGCAAGTAACTCTTCTTTCCTTCTAGCTCTATTTATTAAGCTCTCTCATCTCTCATTCTACATTGGATCTTGAGATATTTTATTATGGATTGACTCCTATTTTATTTATCATTATTTTATTCCATTAAAATTATGATTGGAGAATAATTATTTGCAAGCCTTCGTAATATATGTGGGATTTTCTTTTGTTGATTTGATTTACCCACTTGATAAATATTATGTCTCAAATTTATGGTTGATTATTTTTGAGGTAACATTGTTGATTTTTTCATTGAATAATTATGCTTTCAAAATTAATTTTTATGATCTTGACATAATCTCTATTGTGGTAACAGATCAGGTTATCGCTAAGATTGATTTTTTTTTTTTTTTTTTATAGTTTGTGGGTAGAGAAGCAAGATATTTTTGACACTTTTTTCAAGGACTCACCCTTGAAAAAAAATGTCTTCATTTATTTCTCCTAACTCAATTTTTTTTTTTTTTTCATTTTCATTTATATCATTTCTATCAATTTTATGGCCTTTCACATCTGCATTCTAGATATTCCTAAACTATAAATGTAACCTATGTTTTGTTTGTGTGTTACTACTAGATTTTGACATAATTTATAACCAAAATAAGATTATCTAAAGTATTTTTTATAATTTTTAACTTTTAGTTTGGCACTTTGTAATATTAACTCTAAGGCTATTTTATTACCATCTTCAATTTTGGTATATCACTATTTTTTACTCAGCTTTTGTTATTTGGTGTAATACAATTTTTCCTCATATTTTAAAATATATTATATCTATATAAAGTGGTTTATAATATAATTTGTTTCTCATTTTTGGAATATTAATTTTATATTTTTTAGTTATGGTATGAATTACCCTACCCATGCATTCCACTAGTCTAGTAGAGATTAATGTATGGCATTTTGACTTGTCAATTCCTCAAAATTTCCCATTATAATAGGTTGTATGTTATTTCACTTTAATATAATTTATTATATACTCATTTTTATGGTAATGTGTTGCATTATTTACTAAATATTTTGTGTAGTCTATAAATTGATAATTTTTCCATTTAAAATCCAATCATGGCATCATTCAGCTACTACATTTTTTTATTTTTCTCTAGTTTATTCCTACATGAATATTTCCATTAGAATTTGGATAATTCACTATTTATTATGGTGAATTTATCATTACATTAGTATATGTGTGATTGACATCCTTATTGGTGGCTAAATGTGTATTATTTATTCTCTCATGTATAGTGAGGGGTTTTCGCATAATATTTTCCTTAACAACTACATTTTGTTATTTTTTTAAATTTTCCTTTGGCCTAGGTGGTGCAACATATTAGGTTAGAACTTGGAATATTATTCCTTTTCCTTTTTTGTATCTCTAACAACATTTTATGTTTTATTTAATTTTATTTACCTAATGATAAAATGCATTGTTGGAATTATTTGTAGCTCATCTTTTCCTAGTTTACATCTTAACAAGAATCTGCTTATATGCTATGTTATTTTTCAAATCCAATTCAAATTCCATTCTATATGATTTGGCATATTTTTCCATTAGTTGATAATGTTTTTTTTAAAAATCAAATAACTAGTTTTTTTAATATATACCAACTTTTAAATTCAGAGCCTTTGCCAGTTCTAGGGCATAATATGGGGTATAGTATCTAAAAACAAAGAAACCAAAGGCCTAAAATAAGCCTTTAGAATCAATAAAGTCCAAAATTAAAAATTAAAAAATAACTTTAAAGATAAAATACTAAAAATAACTAAAATTTAAAATGAACTAAATAAACTAGATTATAACAGAAGACCAAATCACAAACCTCTCAAAAACTTTAACAAAATATGCCTAAACAAAAGATCATCCACGAGATGATAACATGCACCTATCTCTATTAGAAAATAATGACTCCATTATCCACTAAGTGCCTCCATATATTAAATTTATTACATCAATGTATAACCTTTATACTTTGATTTCCTTCCTCTTTTCCCTTTCTTACCATAATTTGGAGTTTTCAACCCATAAGGGCATTATGAAATAGACAAAAAAGATATGGAAACCAAATCCTCTTCTTCCTCCTCGAAACCTTTACCAATATCTTGACTATGCTAATACCCTTCATCAAATAAAGGTTCTTAATTTGGGGAATAAAAACCAAAGCATTTATTAATTGCTTCTTTAACTATTTTACATGGTTGACCTACATTAAAACCTACCACACCTTGAGATGCTTCATTTTTCTCAACCTTATGGGACTTGTCCTAAATTTTATGAGAAACCACCAAAGATGGTGAGACTTAAACATAATAATTTTTTAAGTGAGATTAAAATTTATGAGCCAAGTTACGATTGGGACAGCCAATCTTTCTCACCCACTTCTTCATAATGGTTACATGAGGACCTAAAAATGGTTCTCTATACATGATGCAATTTTTTGATCACATTGATTGCACTTAAAACATATGAAGGGTAAACATTAGAAATTAATAAATTGATTCCAAAATTCATGAGAGGTCAAAATTTGAATAGATTGATGAAAAGGTTTAGAGAAATAGAACAAGACACAAACCCTGATAAAACTCTATGAGACCTCCAAGGCTTCATCAATATTAATAAAAAAACCTATCTTCTTAACCATTTACTTAAAAAGTATAGGGTCATGAAGAGCTATAGGGAGATTATAAAACCTTACCCAAACTAGAGCTTGTGTAATGAAAACAAAAGTTGGATCAAAAAATGGACCAAAGGACACAAAAATACCCCCTACTTGCTAAAAAACCAAGGCCCATTATTCCAAACAAAGTCTATATCATCAGTTTAATGGAATGAGAGTAGGAAGATACCATTAGATAAAATTATTAAGGATTTGATGGAAATAGAAGATTAGGTGGATTTGGTCCATTTCAAGAGATCATACCCTAATGGCTACTTTTCCATACATCTATTGATTAAAGACTTACTAACTTTATATAAACTAATGGTAGAGATCTCCTCATAAAAAATATCCATAGTAAGAGCCTTATCATAAAAAGGTAATGTAACATCACCAACCCATATTAAGAGCCAAGATGAGTCCTAAGAATATAATCTTTGAAAAAAAACCATTAGGAATGAAAAATATTTACAATATTACTTCATTCCTCATAAACTATTTAACCCTTAAAATCCTTAGCTATGCCATTCTCAACATATGGGATACTCTATTTTGTGACCAAATATTCACTAACACTAACCTTGCCCACCTCCAAAAACCCCACCCCACAATTATACTCCTCTAACTGACTGTGTTGACCTTTCATCCCTATAACAAAGCTTACTTTTTCACTTTTAAACTTGTCATAGTCACCTCCTTTCCTACCCTCAACATCGAGATGCCTATAATTAAAAATAGATTCAAAAAGGTTGAGCCCAATTTTTCATGTTGGCCCATTAATCACCTACTACACTTGTTTTTCTATCTCTGCCATTGATTTCTCTCCCTCTATTGCTACTAACATGTGCACTCTCTCTGTGGTCATCTACTCACTCTTCATTGGTGCCTAATCCTTACCTGTCAACACTTTCTTTAAAACCATCACTGCTTCCTCACTCGATCAATCAAATAAATAATTTTTTAGTCACATCATTTAATCATTACTCAAAATTAACAATAATATTAATGCCTTTAATTTTAGCATCTTACTAGTTGTGCTTAGTTTAGATTTTTAAAATCCTCTATTAATTTATATACATATAAGATATTAACGGATAATTATCTTTAGCAAGTTTGACAGCCTTTTTCCCCTTGGATGTAATTAATATAACATTGTTACTACTTTTTTCTTATTCAAATTTGATGTTTAATTTATTTTTATCATTAGCAATTATTCAAAAAGTTCCTCTAATTTTAAAATTCAAACTTGCTTAACTCTAATTTGTTTCTATTAAATGGATTTTAAATTATCCTTATTTTTAGCATTTAAAATATTATGCATCAAATTTATTTTAAGTATAATTAAAAATATGCTCTTAAGCATCAAATAGAATATCAAGCCATGACTATTAATTATTTGGATCACTCTTTCAATGAGAAAATGGAGAATATGCATATCTTAATTGACACTTTTAATGCTAAAATTATAAATTTTTATCACAAGTACAACTCTAATAATGATATAAAATTTCCTTCTACTAAAAATTGAATTTATTTGCACAATCATTCTTCTAACCCTAGCTTGAGAATTATTCACTTGATGGATCATCACTAAGGCAATCTTAGCAAACATGAAAATGACATTGTTGAGCCCATTTTATTTAAATATAATACAAATTTTGTAGTTATTGGTTTTAATTGTGATAAAAATAATTTGAAGTTGTATTGTCCTACTCATTAAAGGACTTTTCAAAATAGTTATTTTCAATCTTATAATAATTATTTAACTATAATTCTTCTCATGCTCATACTTTTGTTAAAAATCGTGAAATTTCAAAGCATTATGGTAAATACATGAATCATATTTATAAAAGTTGGAAATTGTATCCATGTAAATCTTATGATAAATCAACTCATGACACTTTGAATTATTAGAAAACCACTAAACACCTCCTTCAAAGGTTAACTCAATTTGGACCACTAAATATATAGTATCTTATTGAGACTTTGACGTATCTTATTTTGATAATTCCTCAATTAATTCAATAAGGATAGATTTTGATAAAATAAACACATCTTATTTATCTCCATTTTGGTAAGTTTAAAACTCAAAATTTTATGCATTCATTGATTTTGTGATTACTTCTTGTCAGTTATTAAGGAAATATGCTTTATTTGGAGATAATTATTTTTATTAACTTATTTTTCCATATATTATTCCACATTGTTTTATATAAGATGTATTTAACTTATTTTTCCTTTATTTAGATAAACTTTTACTAATTTAATTTTATGTAGATCATATTTTATCATAATTCATTTACTTAACATGAAATATTGGCATAAATTTCTATTTTGCATGTATTGTGGATCATTTATTGTCATATCTTTTATTGTTGTTCCTTAATCCATTGTGAATTGACCTTATTATTTGAAAAGGATTCTTGTACATTGTTTATTATAGAACCTTCATCCTTTATTGATGTTTTGAAACACCTATTATCTTTCTTTCTCAAAACCATTATAAAATTTTTAATTCCTCTCAAAGCAAGTTTCTATTAAAGGGGAGAATTATGTATGTCAACTCCCTTCTTTCTTATAAGGTTTTCTATCTTTTTATAACATGAAATAAAAGTTAAGGGTGATTATTAGAGATTAATATTTATTTAGGATAGTTTGGGTTAATCCTAAGTCTATTTAGTTATGAATTTATTATTATAATAAAGTTACTTATTATGAATTTATGAGGTGTCACTACTATTTTGTCTTTTTTTAAGGGAATCTTAGAATTAAATGTCATATGTAACTCCATATACACTTGTCACACACTTTCCTTTCACCTTATAGGGATTAGAGGCATTTGGCACATAATAATAAGGTTGTGCAAATAACTCCTCTTTCCTTATATTTATATCTATTGATCTCTACCCTCTATAATTATGCATTGGATCTTGAGACACATTCTTATGTCTTGATGACCACTCTCTTTCTCATTATTTTATTCCATTAATATTTTACTTGGAGAATATTTATTTGAAAGGACTTATTAATATGCATGGGATTATATTATGTTGATTAAATTCCCCCACTTGATAAATCTTGTGTTTTACATTTCTGGTTGCTTATTTTTTAGGAAACATTATTGTATTATGCATTCAAAATTTATTCTATAAACATTTTTTTTCAATATATTACTATAATTTATAAAACATCTTACTAAGTGTATATAAATTTTGCACATGCTTATAATATTATTTATCTTAAATAGATTAATAGTCGGTGCTTCAAATCATGAGTCTACCTCGGGTAATTAGGCTACATGACTAGCCAAAGAAGTCTGCAATGTGCCTTTCATAACAATTGTTTATCCTATATTTTGCTTGGAATATCTCACCATTTTAATGAGTTGGATGCTACCTCCCATGTTTTCTTCTTAGAATATGATTTTTAACTCATTCATGAAATTAACCAATGTGATTGAGAATTCAATGAAATAATCAAGGCTACCATTTAGATTAAATAATTAAATAATTATTGATTCTTGAAATAATTTTAAAATTATTCCAACTAGACCTCTAATATAATCAATAATGGTATTCATCACTTTTTTTCATTCTTGTAAATATGTCCTCATATGAGTCATATAATTCTATTACAACTCAATATCATATTAGGTCATGATATTCAGTTGTGGAAACATGTTCTTTTTAACAACCTTGGTTAGATTTGAAACTTTTCCTCGAACTAATCAAATGATATATATAAATTTTCACCTTATATTACTAAGGGGTGTTATTCACCTTGGCCTAATAATTATCAACTAAGAGTTCATCTAGACACTAAAATGTCATCTTTACTTATTTAATAATAGACTTTGGTATGATGCCTTTGTCTAGATTTCCAATCTTTGAATTATTTCTTTCATCCCTTGGAGAACCCTTTTAGCTAGCTCGCACATGATAGTTACCATGGAATCAAGGTCATTTATGTATCTATACATATCCCTTGTTTTATAATTTCTTTTCTTGTCAAGGTGAATAAATACTCCTTAGTCTCATGAAAGGTTTGATTCTCCCCTTTTGTGATCTTTCTTTTGGTCACTCATTTGAGCTTGATAGTAGGTTGTTAAAAAGTAACATTTAACTTTAGTTGATTGAATATAACCATTACCTTCTTCTTGGCCTTGGAAAACTATTTGATCTATATTTAGTCTTTGTTTGTTTAGGATATGGAGGTAGCAGTGGATGAGGGGTGTTGTGTCCAATGTGGTTATTTATGGATGGAATGGAGAAGGCCGAGGAATGGGAGTTTCAGGGTCAACCATGATGATATTTTTGCATGTAAAAGTTGAAAAGAGGGTGCATATTATTTAAGTATTATAAAGTGGTGGATCAAAAGTTAAAAATAGATGAGGAGAGGAGGATGTTATGATCAGAGGAGGAGGAATTCTATTTTCCCCTTGAATAATGGGTTAAAGGGATAACTACAACAATAACTATATTCCCATTTCTCTTAGGCTCATTGGACTTGGATATATAATGTGAAATGATGTTAGGAAGCTTAGCCATAATAATTTTGAAGTTAATAAAATTTTAATTTGGTCAGTTATTCATATTACTACTCTAGATAAATCTACTATAGTTACTTGTCTATTCAATGGATTTAAGGTGACTACAATGGATGACATTATAGTCACACTACCTAATATAAGAAAAAATAATACTTACATGATAGTTGATAATTTTATAGTCATGGGAAAAGTAATCTTTGAGGACACTATATTGAAGTACTTAGTACCAATTTTCTTTGTTAAACCTTGATCACTAGGGCTAGTTTCAATGGGGCACTGAGTGTGACTATCTACACTTGATGCATTGTTTGAGGAGTGTCCATTGGGGAATACTCAAGTGGATAAATTAAGGGATATGAAAGAGGAGTTTTTAAATCCTATTATATTATTCTTTTGAAAATAGGGGAAATAGTATTTGAAACTACAATAAAATAAGAAGTAAACATAGAAGGAAGAGGAGGAGTATATGATTGTGTTACCTCTTTCATGAGAATCATTCCTTTTATAGTGTTGGTTGAGGTAGACCTAGCAACACATTTCATATCAATATGGCCTCTATTCATAGTGAATAATCTTGAAATTTAGAGATATATGGCCCCTCCTCTAATTATCTAGGTTTTTTGTTTGAACAGGTAGGGGGACAATGTTGGAAGCATTCATATTTATTTTGACATACTCATCATCTTCTACATTGATTAAGACCCAATCATGAGGGTGATGGTTTTAATTTATACTATTGACACATTACCTATTAAGACATTTAATTATACCTTGGAAATTCCATTTGGGTCCTAATGACATAAATCATGATCATTCAAATTGAAATATAACCTATGTGTTACAATTGCATGTAGATTTTCCCAAATTATGAAATTACATATACCAATTTTTGGGGGTGTTAGGGGCCATAATGACTATTTTATGTCTTTATATTCTGATGCAAATCAATTATAAATTTGGTAGGATATCTCTTAATCATCCAAAATATCATTCACATAAATTATTTCTTAGAAAAGGGACAGAAGTAACCCCTCTACCCTAATGACTATGGATTTTGGATAATACCAATAAACCCCTATGTTCATTATATATTTTCTCATATCATCTAAAAATATATACATATGCACTTTTTTGATGGCCTAGTATATTGGGGGATAAAAAAATTCACATATATATCCTTTATAATGAATAAAACTTCAAAAAACTACTAATGGATCAATGTCATTAGAGCAGGGATCCATCTTGGCATTTTGTTAAAAATGATGGTAGAAGAGGTGACATTTTCAAATATGACATCATATAAAAAATCTATTCCTTAATACTAAAATATTTTCCATGAGATTAAAGGAAATAATATCTCCCAAGGTTAGGACTTGCCTGTCATTGATTATCATAGAAAGGAGAGGCACCCAAACTCTATTGACATGAAATATATTAGGATAATATACACTATTAATTAATTATGTATAAATTTGAACCCATAGTTTGAATTGGAAAATAAGAATTTTGTCAATATCTTCCCTATTCACCCATGCCTCTTTATTTTTATCCCTATCCTTCAAAACTTCACTAAGGTTGTATTCATGGATCCATTTTGATACAACATTTTGATTGTATAAATCTGTAGGTTAGGTCATTTTATAGTTACCATTAGATAATCTAGCCATGAATGTGATTTTGTTAGTTTTATTCTATGATAATACCAAATCATCCAAAATTTATGTTTGATGAAGACATCATAGAGAAAGTTAGCATAAGGAAATACCTCTAGTTGGGATATAATTTGATATATTATAGCTTGTTGTATTGCTAGTAGATTACTTATGTAGGTGGCATCTTATGAGGTGGGTATTTATTCATCTGATATTGGCCTAATCCCATTACTAGGGATTAAATCTTATTCCTAGGGCATCATGAATTAATTGAGTTTCCATGAACACTTAGAGGGACAATTTTCAATAATTGGGACTTATTACTAGTCTAACTTTAAAAAAATTAGAAATAAGTTTAAATAATTTGAAAATTTCTAGTTCTAAATCCTCTCCAATGTAATATATGGGGAATAGATATAAACTATTAAAATACCCCTAGTATAATTATTTGGAATATATGAAAAGTAATATTTTTTCTAACATTCTCTCTAGTCTAGTTTGGGGGCATAAGTCTAGATTATCTAAAATAATCTTTTTGGGCTATTCCATGCAATAATATGTAAGAATTCATGTATTTTTAGTAGTAAAATATGTCAATTTTATTATTGTTTAATTTGTATCTCTTGGATCAAAATTACTAATAAGATATTTATAATTATGAATGTTCTTGTTATGAAGCTCAGTTATAGTGTCTTCTGAATGTAAATATCAATTGAATTAAATGAATTTTCTAATTTCATGTTCACTTTAAATATTCAAATGATGAAGTGAACTTGTTTTTTTATGTGGCTTAAATCCTAAGTTGGCCTTTTGTATTTATTCTAAGGTTGTTTTACTATTGAAATTTTGATGTATGCCTACTTTTTCATGGTTTCGTAAGGTGATTGTAGACTATACATGTGCCCTAGTTTCTCCCACTATGTAAGATTTGTTTGGACTGATACACTGTGTGAGTATGTTTGGGTCAACCATATGTCCCTTTATGGTTAGTTTTATCACCCAAATTTTCACCCTTCAACTATTTTTCAAGCCTTTCAAATTTGGGGTAACATGGATACAATCCTAGGTTGTGGGTGGCCTAATAGTTGGATTGAATCTCTAGGTTCTAGGGCTAGATCCCCTTGATGTATCACTTAGGCTCATTTATTATTCTATCAACTTATTAGGAAATATAAATAAACCTAATATTATAGATATTATGCACCAAAATAATTGACCACTACCAACTAGACGCACGTGCACACCAACCATGAGACTAAATTGGATAAACACTAATCCTAATCTACCTCTCTACATTAACACTTCAATGTGGAGGTCATAGATGTTTGGGATATGAATAATAAATAAGGGGTCAAAAAATGACATTAATGATTAGATATCTCAATAAACATTTACACTTCACTTGGACACTTTAAATGACCTTAAAATAATCTTTAAAATTGCATATGAATGCTAGAAAAGGACAACATGCCAAGGAAGACTAAGTAAATCACTTAACAAGATTAAATAGTCATGCACACATACTAACTCAGTCAAAGGAGGAGGTAAAACCATTAGTTTATCATTGATAAAAGGCATAAAAATGGGTATGGATTTGGCATACCCATTTGAAGGATGAATACAAAGCCAATAAAGGTTGAATTTATAGAGAAATGAGACTAGAAGAGAGAGGGGTCATAGAAGAGAGAGGTTAAAAAGTGTCAAATGAGAGTTAAAATCAAGAATGGATTTGTAAATAGTACCATCAGGTCTTCGAAGACACATTTTTCTTCTCTTAATATGCATCTTCTTACAAATGGTGTGGGAGTTTCTCTCTTATTTGACACTTTTGTCTTCTTCTTCAAAACGGCCCTCCTCTTGGCTTAGAAAGTAACAAGTGGCACCATTTGGTCATTAATGATTATTAAATACCTTTTATCTTCCAATTTAAGCTTTTGTATCTCCTTAGGAGATCTCCAAATTGACATCTCAGTGGTGATCATCAAGTAACTCTTTAGGTGTATTGAAACCCCTTAGTTCCATTCCACCTCTCTTTGCTTGCAAGTTTCAAATATTTATTCCACCTTTATGATTATAAAATATATTCATGGATGACCTATATTAATTTTAATAGAATATAACCAACCTATTTGGATACATCAAACACTCCTAAAGACCTCAGTTTACACCCAAATCTTGCATTTGTCTTCAATTTCTTATAACCTTAAAAACATGCAAAGCTCCTTATGTAGGATAATGTATGAACAATATTGGAAAAATAAATATAATTTTTAGTACCCAATATTTCCTTACAGCTATATGTTAGTTTTAATGACATAAAGGAAGTTAAATTACACTTATTCACCTATTTTCTCTCTTCAATTTGGCATTAATTAGGCCTCTTGGCCTAGAAATTGAATTTTGGCTCAAATGTCCTCCAACACATCAAAATTATAAAAATGTTTTGTTCAATTTTATTACCCCATGTATATGATCCATCTAAAATTTAAGGACTTGATACCCTGTACAGATGTGTGAACCATGAAATGGTTAAAATACTAGCCTAGGTGTTTGTACATGTATGAGATATGATTGAAGTGATTCGACAAGAATATTTCAGGTTTTGGAGATTAGAAATGGTTTTTGAGGCCTAAAAAATTATTATAAAAATCAAACTAATGAGAATATGCTTTCCATTTGTACTTTCAAGTTTGTAGGTAAGCATCTTGACCTACAAAATTTTGCATTTCTCACCTTGTGACCCTACTTGATGACTTGAAGAGCTAACATATCAATTTGGGAGACATTAAAAGTTGTGTGGATGATAATTTAACCTATTAACAGACTTTTGAGGCTTTTATACTTAGTATAAATACCATTCCTTACTCTATACCCTCCCAAATGAGCTTATAGTCACACACTTTAGACCAATTTTATATAACTTGTACTTGACACGTGTCAATCAATATCTTCGTTTGATGTTCATGAGAATTGTGAAGGTCACCAAGGTAATTTAAAATTAAAATAAATACATTATAATAATATGAAGTCAAATATCTCTCATCATGTCATTAGAGTGTTTTTTGGCAGCTTATTAGTTTCTTGCACTCTTAGCAGTGGTTCATAAAGATGAGGCCATTGACATGAGAGTCAATGCCTAAAAATTTAAATAAATAAGTATAACTAACCCTAATATATTTTTTCACAATTAATCTCTTAATTTAATATATGAACATATTAAATCTCCTTTCAAGTTGGTAAGTTATGACTATGAAGGCTAAAAGAATGTTTAGGCTTGAAAATGCTACTTTTGGAGTTTGGCTTAAGCTAAAAATGAACTCTTTAGGTCTGTATCATCTCTAAATATATATTAAAATTATTTAATACTTAATTTATCTCCTTAAAATTATTCAATCCTAGTTTAGACAATGCTCAAGGTTTATGGACCAATTGACTGGTTTGACCCTAGAAGCCTATGTTAGCTCGTACCTTCATTTTAAAGCATCACGATAATTTGAATATACTCTCCATGGATTATTAGCATATAAATCACTATATTTTATACCCAAATAATCCATTTCAAATAATATTTCATACTTATTCACAATTTGGCACAAAGGGTTGTGTATGTGAGTTTAGGTTTACTAGGCCTAAACAGACCTATCAACATTAAAACCATTTGTTTTTACCCTAGAGATCATATAGAGTCATGATAAAATTAAATAATAATTAATTATTTTATTTTATTATTCCTTAGACCTATTTCATTCAAATTAAATAGGCATATTTCATCAAAACTAGGTAGGCCTATATGAGCATTTGTTTGTGTGACTACAGGGTTTTAAAGTAAAACTATCTTGATATCTTCTCTAAAATTTATTTAGGTATTATTTGACCTGTAGTGAATTTTTTCACCTTATTTATCTCTCTAAACCCCAATTCCACTATTATATGTTTCATCTTTTCTCTTCACTATCCAATACATGATTGTTTGAGCTAAATTCTCTTAGCTATAGGTGCACATTTAAGTCTCTAAATTGCAATTTTAGAAATGAAATCTCTTTAAAAAAGTTTCTATAAGTTTAGATTTTATCAATAACTATTTGAATTGTCTTTCACTAGATTTATAGAGCTTTAATACTTACATTTACTCCCAATGAACAAAAACCTCTCCACAAGTTTATACACAAGCCTGTGTGTGGTTGAGACTGTAGATGTAAATTAGGTTTTGAGACTTTCATTGTTAATATATATAATCTATGTGTAAAATATTTAAATATTATTTTAGACTTTACCTTATCCCCTAATTCACTTTCATTACATTTCATGTGAATATAAGACCTACAGGCTCCTTCACTTGGACTTAGCAGGGTCTGAGAGTTTTAAATAAGTTTATTATTATGATAAAACTTTATTTTAAATGACTTATCTTTAGAGATATCTCATGATGCCATAGTCTTAGTATTTGAAGCCTAAAACCATATAAATTGATGAGCTTGTGAAGAATTTAGACCCTGTGGGGTGTCAAGATGCTCATTTGTTACAATGTGATATGATGGAGGAGATATCAGGTGTTTTGGATAACATGTTACATCCACTTTTATGTATTAAACCTATATAAACTTCTAAATTTTTAAATACAAACATGAAACCTACCCCATGGAGATATTTTGTTCACATTCCAATGCCATACATACCAAATGAGATCTAAAGGATAATGAATGAATATTTTAAAAACACTATATAACCTTTCCTATTGATCTCATGCTTATAATATACTTCAAACTCCCATTTAAAGAAGAAAAATGAGCTTGTTGGGTTTATAGTTAGTTTTAGAGCAACCTGGGGTCTTAGAAATTATTCATAAATGAGGGTCCACTAATATAATTAATATTTTCATTAATTTTAAGTACATTAGGATCCCCTCCTCTAGAAAATATTTTAGGTCCCATATCTCCTTGTGTTGTATAGACCAAACATGTGAAATATACCTTTATGAGCTTGCCAAGGGAGTGATGGAAGAGAGAGTTTTTTTTACATTCTCTAGACATTTACCTGCATTCAAAGCATGTATTTAAGTTTTTGAAGTTAAAGAGACACGTATGAAATGTTTTCACTTAATAGTGGATCTCCTAAGCCCATACAAGTGGGTGAAAAGCTTCTCTTAAGCATTGAAAACTCAATTATAACTACTTATCATCATTTCATGCCAATATTCACATTATATAACTCCTCTATAGGATTTTAAAAGTATGTTTTTCAGATCATTCATCTTTAATATCTTTTTCAAATGTTGGATTTAACCAAAAATAACTTTCTCTTACATGACACTTACCTTAAACTTTACAAAATATCCTTAATATTCCCAAACATGTGTGATATTTTCATGTAAGGTGATTAATGGGTAATGTGACTTAAAGATAAACTGAAGGACCTATGACACCTTTTGAAACCTCCTTTTCATACCATGGTGAATACTAGACTAGTATAAGATAAACATAAAAATTCAACTTAATTTTTTCAAATTAACCTTAACTTTTAATAACAAGAACTTAGAAAGACTATTTGAATACATTACAAGGTACACAATGGCAATGATCAAGGATATTTGGACATGACCTATCAATTTTCAACTTATAGGGGTTGACCTTTTGACTTGGGGGTTAGAAATGGTCAATAATTAGTTTAGATCCTTGTGGTATTTGTTTTTTGTGATGTGCAATGGTCTATCACTATGAAGTCATGAAAATTGGATATGTATTTTTACATTATTGGTTTTCCCTTTCAAAATTAAAGTTCTTCATGTAATGTATTCAAAAGTATTATATGGATGGTAAATAACTCAATGACACGCCTCATATTGTTATTGCTTCATAGACATGCACTACCAAGTCCCTTTTATATATGAATGCAATGAAAAGTATCAAATAATAATGGTAAATTTATGGGGAAAACACTAATATTGTGTTTATAATCTATAATTTTAAATTTTACCTTGGATATATCAAATGGACCATGCAATTAAATTTCATATTTTCAAGGGAAAATGAAATATTTGAGTTAGGTTTAACACATAACATACTAAGTTTATATGCATACAATGTGTGTGAAGAGTGGTTTATTTAACTTTATCTTTGAATATTTTAATATAACATAAGAGTAATCTCATGATTTTAACTTCAGAAGGGTATTTCATTTTATTAATTAACTAAGAAATGGAAAGCTAGGGTTTTGCTTTGTTTCCAACCAAGGATCCATAACCCCAATAAAGGTTATTTAAATCACCACTTGTTGATTTAAAGACTAATATTATAATTTTGATTTTTATTTTATCTTTATTTGTTAAAAATATTTTGGAACTAATATATATACAAGGTATATTTTGACATGATAAAGTGTATTGTTGACTTCCTTTCAGTTTGAAAACCATTCTTAATTCATGTTGTAATCCTTAAAACAAGTATCTCATTTTAAATTGAAAACATGAAACAATCTACCATGTTATAAGATGTCAAAAATAAAATTATATTTCCTATTTGTGGCCCATGGAACATATTTTAGTAGTAAATTCTAATTTCATAGTTTGTTTGCAATAGAGTTTTTGATGGTATAAATGAGAATCTTATTTAGTGATTCTAAAACTTTGTTCCCTTATGGATAATAAGTTTAAGATAAATTTAATGTAATAATTTTATCATAATATTATCATAATACATTCAATAAAATCAATTAACTTGAATGTAGGTCCATTATCACAAATAATAGAAAAAGGAGTACCAAACCTAATGAAAATATTTTCTTTGAGAAACTTGATAACTTGTCTAGTTGTGCTACCCTTGGTTGTTATTACTTCAGTCCATTTGGTGAAATAAGCTATAGATGTAAGCATTATTTTTTGTCCCTTAGTGGATACGAGGTTGAGAAAACTAATGAAATCAATCCCCCATTGGGAAAATGGTATGCTTTCAGTTACTTTCTGCAAAGGAAAAGTTGCATATGTTTCCCTTTTGGAAAATATTTGGCATTCTTGGAAATTTTTGATGTGGTGATGATGTATTTAAATATTATGTACCAATAATACCTATCCATTTGTAGTATGTAAATTTTCATGTTATTGGAGGGGTGACCACTTCCTAATCTACTATGTAAATTTTCATAATTTCATTAGCTTCTATCATGGTCACATATCTAAGGTAATTCATTCATATTTATTGTGATACAAGACTCCCTTATTCAACATATAATTAGATTCCTTTATTTTTGGAGATCTTATTTGTTATATATTAAGTTTAGGATCATGTTCCATACATTATATAGTGATTCATATGATAATACCATTGATAATACATGGGTTGGGTCTAATTTACTTACATCACATTAATTTTGTGATCAATTTTAATTATTAACTAAGTGATATCTTGGCTTTTATCTATATTGGTTGGTTTTATCTCTATGTCATACTCTTGTCGCTTATCCATCCACTTGCCTCTACGCTATCCAAGTTTTTTGGAAAAAACTTTAGCTTCATAGTATGTTCAAGTATAATAACATGGACGTTATTGCAAATAATTTAGTGTTTAAACTTTTTTGTGGTATTTACTAAGGTATTGGCCTATTTGTCCAAGGTGTAATATCTAAATTATTAATCCATCATGTGTGTGCTCTTAAAAGTTATGGATTATTCCTTTTCATTGAATTTATATGTTAATATAACTATTATAATATGTTTTCAGGTAAAATAATAGAGGTATAAATATTTTTCAAAATTAGGGATAATTAAAATTAGATCTCACATAATGACATTCTTGATGTCTTGGAATTTTTATTTGGATTTAGGTTCTCACTCCACTTTTGCATCTGATTTAAGAATATCATTAAGGGGTTGGAAAATCTCATCAAAACCAAAAATTAATTATGAAATTTATTTTTTGAAAGAAAGCCTTTAGTTCTTTTTAACTATTAGGAAATTGAGTTTTTAAAATTACATGTGCTAGTTTAGGGTCTATATGAATACATTATTTAATGATGATAAGGCCTAAAATATTTCATTTGGTAATGTAAAAAATGCTATTCTTGATATACAATGAGAAAAATACCTTAGATACCTCTCAATTACCTTAGATACCTCTCAAAATGGTTAAGTCATCCATGTAAATAATTATGTATTTAAAAATTAGGCCTTAGAAAGAAAAATCCATGGCTCATTTGAATTTTGCTAATAATTTTATTATACCAAATGGAATCCACTTGTAGTAAAATATTCCAAACACTAATTTGATCCTATATTCTTTGTCAACTATAACTTGGCTATAGCCTAAAAAATCATTTAAAAAGGACATCATATCAAAAATATAAACCATCTAAATTGCCTCATCAAGAGATGTAAATGGATAATTTTATTTGTTTGATGATATATTTAGGTTATGAAAGCCAAGACAAAGAAATTTTCCCACTTTTATTGTAGATAATAAATATGTTGGCCACCCAAGTATAATGGTAAATTAGTAAAATAATTATGGCTAAGAGAAACTATGGAACTTTTTTATGAATTATAGGTTCAAGGATGGCATTTAATAGTCTTTGTCTCTACCTAAAGTTTTTTTCCATATCTTAAGTGGGATGATGTATGCTATGATGATTGGGTAAAAAATATTTAGATCATTACATATCCAAATAATCACATCCCTATACCATGTGAACAACTACCTTAGTTTTTTAATTTCAAACTCAATATAGTCAAGCCCAATATTGAGATTGTGAGGTTACTAATTTGATCATAGTTTGATGGTAGTGGAGTGACGGCATAAATTTTTAATGGTTTAGATATTGTTGTTGATTTATCTAGGTCAAATATACTCTCTTATGAAACCATTCCCTTTGGGTTTCAATTTCCCTCAAATTTATGATCCCTTAATTATCACAATTATTATCCATGTGGTCATATACATCTATTTATTTTATAACCTATGCACTAAAAACACCAGAACTACTCATCAATTGATCATTATGTTCATAATCATCAAAATCTTGAAAATTATAGACATTATCTAGGAATGGGGGGATGGAAATAATTTTATTGAGAATTATTGTAGCTCATAATGATTTAAGGGGGAAAGATTCATCATTGATGATACCAAGAAATATATAATCTAGTTTCTTTCTTTGGGAATGGGAACAATATTAAAAGTGTGAAATACTTCAATCAAATCCCACACCCTATGTTTATAATTTTTAATTAAGATAATTTTATTGGAACTTAGATTTTTCCCTCATTTATTACCAATTATAAGCCTCCAAACACTTAAAATTATTTGGCCTTATGTTTTAAATAAAAATGTAGACCTAGGATCAAAGCTTCATACTCCACAATGTTATTAGTGAAAGTGAACCATGACCTATATGCATCCATATATCTTTTTTTATTTATGGACTAATTAGAAATAATCATGTTCTTGAACCTTATTTATAATGGGCCCCATCAAATTAAATATACCCTAAGCTTAGTGAAACACAAATATTATTGTGTTCATTATTCATGGGTCCAATGAAAAGCCTGTAAATGCCTATGTTAGATGACATAATTTTTATCTTTTCATTTATAGAATTTTATTCCATGATCATGTATTTCCTCTTGGTTTATATTTGTCATGAAATTTTCCATTTCATGGCAACACCTCCAATTGTACTCCTAACAAGTGATTGGAGTATTTCAAAGACATGGACAATAAAAAAAATAGCATAAACATGTTGACTATGTCACCTAATGGACAAGATAATTGTCACCAAAAAAATTTAAGCTGCAAAATCATTTAATTTTAGATTATCAAGTTTTTCAACCTAAAAAGGTCAAGTATCATTTTCATCGCTTATGAAAATTTACAGTCTCTAACCCCATAAAACATTTCTAAGGTTTTTGTTGATTCTAAGTTCAAAAATGTCTTGTAGTCTTGGTTGGAATTTTATCTTTGATTAGGTAAATGTGAATTTCATTTTTAAAAATTATAATATTTTAAGTGCTTATAATATTTTATAATTTGACAGAATATATAAGGTTTAGAAAAAAAATATAGTGTATATTTGGACTTTTTCATTTATTAGATCTTGGAAAATTAAAAAACACATCTTGTAGTGTATAATAGGACTATTTTACCTTATTTGGTCTCTATTGAGTAAATGTAATTCAACTTAGTGTATATCAAAAATTTCCCTTGATTAGGTCTTGAAAACTCCAAAGAGATACCATATAGTGTAAATCAGGGGAAAAAAACCTCACATGGTCTATCACAAGACCAAAAAAATAAAGATCTTGTTTTTGGCATATATTTTGTGTTTGGAATCCATTTCGACTCTCATCCAAAGCATTGGAAATATATTTTCATGAAGATCAATTATAATTAGGGTCTCAAGGTTCTAAAATTTATGTATGTTTTATTTAGAATCAATTTTTTGATAGGAATTTAAAACCCAACAAGGTCTATCACAAACAAACAAAATAGGAAAAATCTTATTTTTTCCATATCTTTTGCATACATTCTCTTTTTTGAACCTCGTATAAAACATTATAAATATATTTTTATGTATAAAATGTTTCCTTCAGGTTTCAATGTTATAAACATTGCATATTTTGTGTGAAATCATTTAATATATTTAAGGTATTTTTTCATACCTAAAAGTTCCTACATGGTCTAAAGGCCCAAAAAGTCATAAATCATTTTAATATTGTTAGATTGTAAAAATTTTCCTAGAATAAATGAAAATAAAAATAAAGGAAATAAAAGAAACTCGAGTTAAAGATGAGTTAAGTTTTTAGTCAAGTTTATGTCAAAAGAAACGTAGTTGTGTAACCACTTTATAAAGGTGGTTATTATAAAAGGCCTATAGGGACTTTTTTAATGGGTGGGGTTTTTCTTATTCTCATATATCATGGAGAAAGGGCTACTAAATTTTTGTAAAACTACTTATTTTCAAAGAATTTTGTGACTAAAATGTAAACAAGAGTGTAAGATGAATGGATTAATTTGTGGATTTTTTATTGTTTCTTGTTTGTAAAATATGTATTACATTTTAAGTAAAAAATAATCCATTAAAAACTTTTAATTTATTGATCATATGTAAAATCTTGGATTTACAAACTTTATGTTGTAAACCTTACAAGATAGACTTTGTGTTGTATACATGTAATATAGTTTGAAGGAAGACTCTGAGATTTTAGGTAATATGTATCCCCATCATATTGGTTGTTTTGTATTTTCATTTATAATTTTGAAAGGAATACTCCAAACTAGGACTTTTTGATGTCAAAAAAAACTTTATTTGAAAGGAGGAAATAAGACCTTGTGTTCATTTCCAACTAGAAATATAAAGGATTTATATATAACTTTGTGTCTTTAAACCCATTTGGAAATATAATTTACTTATTTTTTTGAATTATTTAGTTATTGACTTTCTTAGGATATAGGTTTCCATTATTGAATGTGTTGGGTGAATATTTTGTTAATCAGCTAATTGATGAGCAAAATAGGTTTTATCAACCACAACAAGGGAGATTAGTCAGCTAGATATGCAGGTTTACCACATCAAAAGGGGAAAAATCTCTCCTCTCATCAAGGGTAGGTTCCCTATTAAATATGAGGACGTTATATACTATATATATAAGCATAAAATAACACTCAGGTGTAATATAACACCATCCATCTATTTTTTTTAGAGATGATGTTTAAAGACAAAGGAGAAAATCCTGATGAAAAAGCTGAAGGCACTTCTCTTCCTTTAGAAGTGATCTTGCAAGAAACAACAGGAGTTCTTTCAGGTAGTGACAAGTGACTAGTAACAAAGTGTGCAAGAACCAACAGGATGAAGTGTAACACAAAGTCTACACCTCAACTACCCAAAGAGTGAAAAATAAAGGATAATAGGGGCACAAATTCATCCCAAGATCCTTCACATAGAAATAAAAAATAAATAAATAGACTAAAGTTAATTGTAGACAGCACAAAGTCTTTCCATAGTTGGCTTCAGGACACCTTCCTGATTACTTCCACTAGTTCTACTTATTTCATTAACTAGACAAGAATGCATTCAGAAGACAGACATTAGAACAGTCTCCTAAAATGACACAAGATATAATAGCACAAAGTCTGAAAGTAACTTGCTTTCTCATTCAAACAAAGAAATATGATGAACAATCTGAGCTCAAAGTCTCAGTAATCACCTCTCAATTTTGGTAGAGTTTCACTTCTATAATTGAAATATCTCCCTTTGCATAAGATAAGAGATTACAATATATGGCCACCAAGGAAAGCTTGGTATTTCATTCCATGGAATGGCCCATGCTGTGGTTAATGCATTGAATGAATTTTTAGTTCTATCAAGGGACCATGCTTGGAATAATGCATCCACCTTAACTATGGCATGCCAATTCATCTAATATGTCTCCTCTAAAGTATAGATTGTCTGGTCCTCTCCCTTATGTCTACATAGCAATCCACTTTGCCTTTAATTCATGGAAGAAAAACATGTTGCATCCTTAATTTGGCATGCTCAAATGACTACTTGGTGAACTATTTCACCTACTAGAAATAACTCTCTTGTAGATATTTTTAATCTTTTTGTAATATTCTCCCTTCCCTATAGCAATTGGAGCTCTCAATCTATCTTCTTCATCTGGTCACTTGGTTCATTTTTCAAATTCTGTGCCATATTAAAAAATTAATGGATATTCCATTACCTTAAATTTGACATCTATGGGGACATCAATGGTCACTATTTGTTTGAACCATATTGAACCATGAACCTTTAAACTTTTGAAAGTTCATTGGTTCATTGATTCATCAGTTTAAGTGGCCTTTATTAGTTCCCTAGTTCAATCACTTCATTTGTTCATTCATTTCTTTGCTTTTTCTGGTTGAACCATCCTTTGAATTGGTCTCTAGAATCATCCGTGTTCTTACTTTGCTTGGGATGTCTTTGCTTTGAACCGTTGAGACTATGAACCATTGAAATTTGAACTCTTTTGGTTCAAGGTTCAATCAGTTCATTGGTTCATTCTCTGCTTCAATTTAATCACTGCTTCCTTTGTTTTTTATAAGTCCTTTTGAGGCCTTGAAAATCCTTTGGCCTTTTGTCTTTGGAATGCCCTGAAGGGAAGGTGTCCCTTTGAGTTTTGAGAAAGGTCCTTTATTGGGTGTCAAGAGCTCCCTGCAAGGGTACCTACCCTTTGGGGTCCTTCGGGTGGCCTTTGGGCTTTAGTTTCTTCTGGTAGCCTTGATCCTTCATTTCCTTCAATTAAAATGCCCAAAGGAATTCCTTCAAACATTTTTTTTGAAGGAAATATTTCATTGGCTTTGTATTTTTCCATCGGGCCTTTGTCTTTTGAGCGAATTACTTCAGACAAAAGTCTAAAGGAATTCTTTCAGACTTTTTGTTCGAAAGAATTTGCCTTGTCTTGTTCACTTTTATGAGGAAAATCTTTCTGAAGGAATTCCTTCGATTCCTTTACTTGGTAATTTCCTTGAATAAAAGTTTGAAGGAAATCTTAGTTTTTAGCCTTTGAATAAATCTAATGGAATTCCTTCTTTTCTGCCTTCTCTTTGATCTTTGAACCAATGTTTCCTGCCCTCCGCAAGGGCACCTGCCTTTAGTTCATTGCCCTCTACAAGGGCACTTGTTCCTTCAGCTTTGGGGTAGTCCTTTGAATCGACCAATTAAACTGACTGGTTGAACCAACTATGGTTCAATGGTTAAATGGTTCAATTGGTTCAATCTCTTTGTTTTAGTTAAGTCTTTTGCCTGTTTGAACCAACCACACATTGAACCTTTGAACCGTTGAACCCGTTGAGCCATTTTGGTTCAAGGTTGAATGGTTCAATGGTTCAACAGTTCATTTCTTTGTTCTTCGAAGCCTTCAAATTCATCTAAGTCTTTTCATGTCATCGAACCTTTAAACCCATTGAACCATTGAACCTTTTTGGAAGTGGGGTTTAATGGTTCAATGGTTTAATCCTTCCTTTGAAGCTTGCTGATGAACATTTTTAGTTGAACCAAGGCATTGAACCAATCTTGAAAATGCCTAAGTGTTAGAAAATTGCTCTTTTGAGAGAATTTTCCTATTGAATCCTATTAAAAATTTTGAACCTACTAGTCCCTTAACTAAAAAATCTTGAATAATGAATAATTTGAATGCTCAGAACAATTTTATGAGAAGGGAAGAGAGGATTTTAGCCTGCAGGACCAAAATAGTTCATATGTTGTCTCAAAAATGAGTGACATTTTTGGGGACAACATCTGGCTCTAGTTGGGGAACTTCCTTCAGTTGAAAACTTGGAATAGCTGAGGGGAGTAGAAACTAGAATCTCTAGTGCCTTGAAGTATGCCATTGGGCTATGGAGTTGTGCTACCCAAAAAAGAAAGGTGCCAAAAATGAAAATGAAAAGCATAAAATAGAATTAAAGTGATTTAGATGCTACCCATTATGAGGCAGATAAAATAGCATGCCATATTGATACTTTAATAGGAATCTATTTTCACCATTGATCTGATGGATCGTGAACATGCCTCTCCAAAGGGAATCAAATTTCCCATGTATTCCCTTTGGTTCTCTTCTCTTGTCCCACAACATGACTTGATCTCTAATCTGAAAATCATGATTTTTTGCTTTCTAGTCAAAGAGCTTCTTCACCAGACTTTGATGCGCAACAATTCAGTCCACTACCATAGTTCGCTGATCATTTAGCTTAGTCAATCACATTATCCTCTTATCGATGGAGCTTTCATATGTCTGATCTTCAATTGCCTTAGCCAATTTCAATGCTGGCAATTCTAGGGTGATTGGTATTTCATCATTGAGTCCATAAAGAAGTTGGAAAGGTGACATACCAATTGCCCTCTTGGGTGTAATTCTATCTACCCATAAAGCATCAACCAATGCTTTGTGCCATGTTTGTTGGTTGTTATCCACCATCTTCTTGATGATGGTCACCAAGTTATTGTTGCTTGATTTAGCTTGGCTATTTCCTTGTGAAAAGTAATTAAAAGAGTGGGAGAGGGTAATCCCATAGTAAAAATAGAACTGAGTAATCTCCTAGGAAGAGAAACAAGCTGTGTTCTCTGTGACAATCTTGGTTGGGACCCCAGACCTAGAAATGATGTTCTCTTTGAGGAAATTACACACTACTTCTGAAGTAGCATGCTTGGTTGGAATAGCTTCCACCCACTTGGTGAAGTAATCTGTGGCTATGAGGACATAATCATGTCCAACACTTGAAGATGGGTTTACAGCACCAATGAAATCGATTCCCCATTGCTAAAATGGCTCTTCTATCACCACTAGATTAAGAGGCAGAGTAGCCAGCTTAGGTCTTCCAACAAACTATTGGCATAGTTCACACTTTCTTACCCATTTATAGGCATCTTTAAACAAATTAGGCCAATAATACCTAGCTCACAAAATCTTATGGGTAGTTACAAGAGCAAAAAAATGTTCTCCACAGGCCAAATCATGGAAGGACTTTAGAAGTTGGTTCTGTTGCTCCTTATCCACATAACGAAGGAACACTCCATCAAGGCCTCCTCTTATATAGGTTGTTATCACAGAGGATAAAATTGGAAGCTTTCAACTTGACAGTCCTCCTTTCTTTATGAGATAGGTGAGCAAGACACTCACCATAAGTAAGGAAATGAGCAATATTTCAATACCACTCATTCATGGTGGAGACAAATAGGACTATTGGCATGTCTCCAATTTATTCTTATTCTCACTCTATTTCTTCTGGTCTATTATCAGTAATCAATTGGCATAGGCCCTATCCTCACACCAGCTTCATTGGTTTGATGACTAAATCAAACTCTTGGATTTTAGCAATCCAATTCCCTCTGTTGGTTCCAAACTCCTGCTGAGTTAATATGGATTTGACTGTGGTGTCAGGAACTAGGGTAGTAGTGTGTGAATTTAGGATGTAAAAGCAGAAATGCTTCAATAATTTTACCACTGCATAAGCATGCTTCTCCATGTTTAAGTATTTCAGCTCATGAGCTTTGAGAGGACAACTCATGAAAGAAATGGGAGATTCTACACCTTCTTTGTTCTGTTGAACTAGAATTTTTGAAAGTGTGTGTTCAAAATCATAACTATATACTATGAAATCCTTGGTATAATCTAGATAAACTAGAATTGGGGCATGAGCAATAGCCATCTTGATGTCCCAAAATGCCAATTTGCCTACTTTAGTCTAGTTAAAGGTGGTCTTTCCCTTCATCATGTTTAAAATATGGTGATTTTTCTTAGAAAACTCAGGGATGAACCTTCATAATAAATTCACCTTTCTAAAGAAAGAGTGAATTTTAGTCTTACTCATAGATAGGGTAAGCTCCTTAATGGACTTGACTCTATCTAAGTCAATTTTTATGCCTTCTTAGGATACAATGTGTTTGAGAAGTTTCCCTTCTGTTACCCCAAAAATAGACTTCTTGGGATTTAAAGAAATACAATTCTAGTGGCATCATTATAACACTTATTACAAATGGTGTACATGATCAGGATGATGCTTAGAAAAGATGGTCAAGTCATCAAGATACACTATAATGAACTTACCCATTTTATCATTGAAAGCAAGGTCCATTTCTCTCTGAAAAGTGGTGCCAGCATTTATCAATCCAAATGGCATTCTCCAGTACACAAAGGTGCCCCAAGGTGTGGTGAAGGTAGTCTTATGCTAGTCTACTTCACCAACTTCAACTTGATTGTATCTTGATAAGCTATCTAGCATTGATAACATCTCTGAACCAGTCACCGTCTAAAGAACTTGATCCATGATTGGCAGAGGATAGTTATCCTTTAAGGATGACTAGTTCATATTCCTGAAGTCCACACAAAGGCAGATTTCACCATTCTTTTTCCTCATAGGTACTATGTTGAAAATCCACATGGAATGATGGATTGGGAAAATTATCCTATCATTGAGCATTTTCTGTATCTCAGATAGAATAGTACTTGATATCTTTAGATTGTACTATCTAGAATTTTACTTGTAAGGAACTGAATCAATCTTGAGAGGAATATCATGGCAAATTTCTTCAGGCCTGAGTGACTTCAGATCATCATAGGAGTATGCTAGGACATCCATGTACTAGCAAAGTAGAGCAGTGAACTTGAATCTCTCCTCAGGAGTGCAACATTTCCCAATGTTCACCATTTTAGGCTTTTCCTTGGTACTTAAATTTACCTGATCAAACTCTTGAGAGGATCTTGAATCCATTTGCTAATATTTGATGAATTTTTCATGTTTATCAAATAGCTTCTCAAGGGAAACCAAGCCTTTTAGGATTTTATTCCCTTTAAGTTGTAGGAATTCTTCACTTGTATCTGCACTTGATTCAGGGGCTGGTTCAAGCTTCTGAGGCTCACTACCTTCGAAATGAAGCTTTTCAAAGCTATCTTTTTACTCTAAGAAGGCAATGATTTGGTTATCATTGTTAAACACCTGCCAATGACTGGTATTTTTAGGTACACTTAGTCAAAAGTCTAGTTTAATAGTGTACCTATCTCTTTTAAAATTAGGGTGAGGAACTAATAGAGTTGCTAAAATAGCCAAAGCATCAACTCTGTCATTAAATTCCTTAGGTATGGTAGAGATGCTAAAAGCATCAAAGATTTCAAGTTGATCCTAGACTATATTGTGGTAGTGGTGTAATCTCTCATTTTTGGTTTGATACAGGTTCCTTACTGATAAACCACTAGTTCAACATCTCCTTTGGCATGAAGGAGTTTGATGCCTTTGTCTCGAGCAACCTTCAATCCAAGTAATAGAGATTCATACTTAGCTATGTTGTTGGTGTTGCTAAATTGCAAATTGTATAATGAAGGAAAAATATCTCCTTTAGGAGATATCAACACAATCTCAGCTCCTAAACTGGTAGAGGAGCAACTGCCATCAAATTCTAGAATCCATACCTCATCAGACACTAATTCTTCCTTAGATTCTTCTTCATTTAGAGGGGGAGATTCTTGTACACTTGTATTGCACTCTATTTTGTCTTTTATTGTTCTATTTGAAACAATTTTTAGACTATCATTTTCAAAAGTTTCATCAGCTGAAACATGAACATCCTCTATGGTCAAGAAATAGTTACCCATGCCTGAAGACTCAAATAAAATTTGAGCTTCAGGCACTGATGTTTTAGTGACCACATATTTTGCTTCCTTCTCAGGGAGCAATCTCTGCATGATACCTTTGACTGGGATTCTTGCCTCAGATAAGTCCATGCTTAATTTTCCACCAACATCCTTGCAAAAATTTCACCCAAGAAGGATGTCATATGATGCTAGGACGTCAGCTACCAAGACAATCATCTTTATTCTCTTGTCTAAGAATGTTGCAAATGCAAATTGGGCATCCTTGATTTGTCCCAGTAGTGGTACTTATTTGTTCTCCATGGAGAAACATCTCCCAAATGTCTTGGTCAGTGTGAGACCAAGGGATTTTACCACTTTGGTAGGCATGACATTGTCAGATGCACCAAAATCAATGATGCAATTGTTCAGTTGGTGTCCATTTATCAGTAAAGAGACATAAAATGGTTCAGTCCTCTCAAGAGTAGTAAGAGGAGTAATGACAAGGTTATTCCTAGTGGATGTGTTCTTGGGAGGATCACGAGTTACCTTTAGAATTGCTTGTCCTAAAGGGATGGCCTGATTCTTCACACATTGAACCAACTTATCTAACTACTTAGGATTAGATTGAAGGAATTCAAATTTAGACATTTGATTTTTGGTTTTCTTTATATGCTTAATTATGTCAAATGTTTAAAATTAACAAGGAACAAAGAATGGGAGTTCATCCTTTTGGTTTTTAGAAGCAGGAGGATTGGTCTACGAATTTGAAATTGGAGGTGAAGGCATAATTGAGGTACTCACCTTTTTATTAGTCACCATGTCTTTTGGCTGGAAGGGCAGAGTGGTTCCCCACTTAGCATTTGAAATTGTAGGCTGAGTTCATTCTTCTATTTTCTCTTTATCAGCTTGCTGGGCTAACTGGTTCTTAGATCAGGTGAATACAATGTAAGTTCCTTCAACTACTCCACCTTCACTTCTAGGTTCATCCTGGTAATTCAATAAACCAATGTTGGAGTCACCAACTGATTCTTCTTGGTCCTCCATGAAGATATCGACATCATTTTCTCGATCAAACTCAGGTTGGAAAGAGGAATCATGTTCTATTTCTAAATATCCAACTGCTGAGTTGGTTGGAGGTGCTTCAATGGAAAGGTTCCCCCATGGGGGAGGAAGATGATTTGTTTGCCCTTGATTTCTAGAAGCATTGCCTTGATATGACTGGTTCTAAAATTTCTTCCTTGGCACATCTATGTATGAAGGAGCAGTTGACATTCCTTGCACTATTTACTTTATAAGAACTACCAATTCATTTTCTAGCTTCTGCACCATTGGATCAATAGTGGCTGAGGTGAGTATTTAGAAGATGAAGTGGATTTACCTTTGTTAGGATCTCTCCTTATCTTTCCTACCAAGATAAGGTCATCTTCTATCTTAGTAGCCAAATCTTGAGTAGTAGCAAGGTCTATGTGGCCAGCCCATCTTAGTAGAAAACTCACTTCATGCAGTTATGAGTTGATGAAAAAGCATTTAAGGTTCTCAGGTGTTGGCTGAGAAATTATAGGAATCTAGTTCCTCAACTTATCAAACTTGGCAATGAAATCCCTCATAGGTTCATGAGGTTCCTTCTTCATCTGTGTGAGCTGGGCCAATAAGGCATGCACATCTTCTATAGGATTAAACTTGGTTTCAAATTTAGCTTTAAGACTATCCCAGTCAGTCATAGTCTGAGCCTACAGATGGTATAACCAGTCTATAGTAGCACCTTGTAGTGTTTCCAAAAACAACCTGATAACTACGTCTTCAAATTCCACACCTATCATGCCACAGGCTATGCTGAAGGCTATAATATGTTCATCAAGATGAACTCTCCCATCACTAAAGAATTTAGGGAAATTCTTCCTTAAACTATGTGGTAGCTCATGTAGAGGAGGGGTTAGATTGAGTGGGCCAAAAGAGTTACCCCAGGGGCCTTGAACTGCCATGATTAGATAATGGAAAGGGGGATAACAAATATGGGTGGAGTATGTATAGGTAAAGCTCTGCTAATAGTATAAAATGAAGCTTTACCTTGTGTTGGTGACTTGGTATGGGTAGGAGGAACACTCTTAGATCATTGAACTTGAAGTTAGGCAGGGAACAAATCAAAATTACCCTAGTATACCAACTCAAAAATAGGGTCAACAACACCTTAGGCTGTCTAACTTCTGTTAAAGTGTGGAGTTGTCAAATTTCAGAATGAAAATAGAAAATAATTGGCTCTACTTTAGCTTGAATCTTGAGGCTTTAAGCTACGTGCTCTTCCCCGGTAGAGTCACCAAAAAACTGTTACACAAGGCTAGGGGAAAATGGTAAAGCTATAATGATAATGGATAAGACACAGAGTAGATTTGCCAGAGTATATAATGGATAAGGATAAGAACTACTTGTCGTTCCCCAGTGGAGTCGCCAAAAAATTGTTGGGTGAATATTTTGTCAATCAGCTAACTGATGATCAAAATAAGTTGTATCAACCATAGCAAGGGAGATTGGTCAGCCAGATGTGCAGGTTTACCACATCAAAAGGGGACAAATCTCTCCTCTCATCAAGGGGAGGATCCATATTAAATATGAGTATGCTATATACTATATATATATAAGTATAAAATAACACTCAGGGGTAAGATAACACCATCCATCTCTCTTTTTTTAGAGATGATGTTTAAAGATAAAGGAGAAAATCTTGATGAAAAAGCTGAAGGAACTTCTCTTCCTTCAGAAGTGATTTTGCAAGAAATATCAGGAGTTCTTTTAGGCAGTGACAAGTGACTGTAACAAAGTGCACAAGAACCAACAAGATGAAGTGTAACACAAATTCTACACCTCAACTACCCAATGAGTGAAAAACAAAGGATAATAGGGGCACAAATTCATCCCAGAACAATCTCCTAAAATGACACAAGCTATAATAGTAGAAAGTTTGTAACTTGCTTTCTCATTCAAACAAATAAATATGATGAAAAATCTGAGCTCAAAGACTCAGTAATCGCCTCTCAATTTTAGCAGAGTTTCACTTCTATAATTGAAAGATCTCCCTTTACATAATATAAGAGATTATAATATATGGCCACTAAACAAAGCTTGGCTCTTTGTTCCATGGAATGGCCCATGCTGTGGTCAATGCATTGAATGCATTTTCAGTTCTGTCAAGGGACCATACTTGGAACAATGCATCCACTTTAACTGTGGTGTGCTAATTCATCTAATATGTCTCCTCCAAAGTATAGACTATCTGGTCCTTTCCCTTATGTCTGTATAGCTGTCCACTTTGCCTTTACTTCATGGAAGAAAAATAGGCTGCATCCTTGATTTGGTGTGCTCAGATGACTACTTGGTGAACTATTTCACCTACTGGAAATAACTCTCTTATAGATATTTTTGATATTTTTGTAATATTCTCCCTTCCCTGTAACAATTGGAGCTCTTAGGCTATCTTTTTCAGCTAGTCTTTTGGTTCATTTTTCAAATTCTATGCCATATTAAAAAATTAATGGATATTCCATTACCTTAAATTTGACATCCATAGGGACATCAATGGTCACTGTTTGTTTGAACCATATTCAACCATGAACCTTTAAACTTTTGAAAGTTCATTGGTTCATCGGTTTAGGTAGCCTTTATTAGTTCCCTAGTTTAATCACTTCCTTTGTTCATTCATTTCTTTACTTTGTCTGGTTGAACCATCCTTTGAAGTGGTCTCTAGAATCATCCATGTTTTTCCTTTGCTTGGGGCTCTCTTTGCTTTGAACCGTTGAACCTATGAACCATTGAACTTTGAACTCTTTTGATTCAAAGTTCAATCGGTTCATTGGTTCATTCTTTGCTTCAATTCAATTGCTGCTTCCTTTGTTTTTTCTAAGTCCTTTTGAGGCCTTCAACATCCTTCGACCTTTTGTCTTTGGAATGCCTCGAAGGGAAGTTCATTGGTTCATTAGTTCAGGCGGCCTTTATTAGTTCCCTAGTTCAATCGCTCTTTGTTCATTCATTTCTTTACTTTGTCTGGTTAAACCATCCTTTGAACTGGTCTTTGGAATCATCCATGTTCTTCCTTTTCTTGGGGCTCTCTTTGCTTTGAACCATTGAACCTGTGAACCATTGAACTTTGAACTCTTTTGGTTCAAAGTTCAATCGGTTCATTAGTTCATTCTCTACTTCAGTTTAATTGTTGCTTCCTTTATTTTTTCTAAGTCCTTTTGAGGCCTTAAAAATCCTTCGGCCTTTTGTCTTTAGAACACCTCAAATGGAAGTTCATTGGTTCATTGGTTCATCAGTTCAGGCAGCCTTTATTAGTTCCCTGGTTCAATCACTTCCTTTGTTCATTTCTTTCTTTGCTTTGTCTGGTTGAACCATCCTTTGAACTGGTCTCTGGAATCATCCATGTTCTTCCTTTGCTTGGGGCTCTCTTTGCTTTGAACCGTTGAACTTGTGAACCATTAAACTTTGAACTCTTTTGGTTCAAAGTTCAATCGGTTCATTGGTTCATTCTCTACTTCAGTTTAATTGTTGCTTCCTTTGTTTTTTCTAAGTCCTTTTGAGGCCTTGAAACTCCTTCAGCCTTTTGTCTTTAAAATGCCTCGAAGGGAAGGTATCCCTTCAGGTTTTGAGAAAGGTCCTTTTCTAGGGGCTAAGAGTCCCCTGAAAGGGTACCTACCTTTTGAGGTCCTTCGGGTAGCCTTTGGGCTTCAATTTCTTCAGGCGGCCTTGATCCTTCATTTCCTTTAGACAAAATGCCCGAAGGAATTCCTTTGGACATTTTTTCTAAAGGAAATCTTTCCTTGGCTGTCTTTTTTTTTGGTCCTTTGTCTTTTGGGAAAATTCCTTCAGATAAAAGTCTGAAGGAATTCTTTTGGACTTTTTGTTTGAAAGAATTCTCCTTGTCTTGTTCACTTTTCTAAGGAAAATCTTTCTGAAGGAATTCTTTCGATTCCTTTACTTGGTAATTTCCTCAGACAAAAGTCTGAAGGAAATCTTCTTTTTTGGCCTTTGAATAAATTTAAAGGAATTCCTTCTTTTTTTCCTTCTCTTTTATCTTTGAACCAATGTTCCCTGCCCTCTACAAGGGCACCTACCTTTAGTTCATTGCCCTTCACAAGGGCACTTGTTCCTTTGGCTTTGGGGCAGTCCTTTGAACCAGCTAATTGAACCGATCGGTTGAACCAACTTTGGTTCAATGGTTCAATCAGTTCAATCTCTTTGTTTTGGTTAAGTCTTTTGCCTGCTTGAACCAATCGTGCATTGAACCTTTGAACTGTTGAACCCATTGAGCCATTTTGGTTCAAGGTTCAATGTTTCAATGGTTCATTCCTTTGTTCTTTAAATCCTTCAAATTCCTCTAAGTCTTTTCACATCATTGAACCTTTGAACCCATTGAACTGTTGAACCTTTTTGGAAGTGGGGTTCAATGGTTTAATGGTTCAATCCTTCCTTTGAAGCTTTCTGATGAACATTTTTGGTTGAACCAAGGCATTGAACCAATCCTAAAAATGCCCGAGTGTTGGAAACTTACTCTTTTGAGAGAATTTTCCTGTTAAATCCTATTGAACCTATTGAACTTGCTAGTAACTTAATTTAAAAAGTTTAAATAATGAATAATTTGAATGTTCAGAACAATTTTAGGAGAAGGGAAGAGAGGATTTTGGCCTGCAGGACCAAAATAGTTCATATGTTGTCTCAAAAATGAGTGACATTTTTGGGGACAACAAAATGGTCTAACCTATTCCATTAAATTTGGGTTATCTAGGTGGTATTTTGTGTTTACTCTTATGAAAATTTCCCTTTCTCCCTTTCATTTATTCTCTTTCTCTATCCATTTATATTTTTTCTTTTTCTTCCATTTTTGCTAAATTTTCATACTTCATGGTTAAAATTACCAAAAAAATATCATATGAGGGATTTGCCCCTCTCAAATACAGAGGAAAATCACTAGAAAATTAGTGATTTCTATAATATTGTATTTTTTATGTCGTATCCAGTTGGGTGAGTCAAATAAATAATCCAAAAAGTATGGTGACATAAAATCTTACCAATAATTTGTGGTGACTTCATCAGGGTTCAAAGTGTCTTTTACATTCATTTTTAGAAATTTTAAGGAACCTCCAATGGAATGAAGTTTGGTGACTTTGTTGAAATAAATTACCTAGCACCTACATATTTTTGATTGAATAAATGTCATTGTTTCACCCCAACCTTAATGTTATCCATGTCCCATGGAAAAACATTTTGGTACTTTGGATTTGGCCCAATACAATGAGTCACCTTCAAGATCAAGATAGAGGTTTCCAATTTTTTTTGAGAAAATTATCAAGATGTAGATATAATATCCATGTTTTCATTTTAGCCTACAATATCTTGGGATTCATGCAAGAAAATGTTATTGTGAGACTTTTGTTAAAACCCTCACTAGACCTATTATTGAATGGTTATAGCACTAAGAAGATGGATGCATTGTGAATTGGGAATCCTTGAAAAAAAATTCTAGAATAGATTCAAACCAACTATGGATGTGTGTGAATTATTGATAAATTTATTCCAAATTCATAAGGAAAAATAAGAGCAAATTAGAGAATTGATAGAAGGCTTTAACCAGTTGTTGAAATTATTTCCTTAAGCTAATCAACCCAGTCTAGATAACCAAATTTGTATCTTCATTGGATCTCTACATCCCTAAATCATATTTATCTTCAAGATGAAAAAACATAAACAACATAGAAGTTATATAATAATAATATATTGGAATTGAATATGACATGATCTTGTCTAGGATATTGAATAAAAATGTTTCAAAGCATGCCACAAATTCCTTAAGTAGTGAAGAAGTAGTGGAACCTATTATAATGAATAAACCTCAACATCCAACACAAATATTATGAAATTAAATCCCTAATCAAACATATAAAAACTTTCAAAAATAAGAAGATAAAATCTTCCCCACTCTACATGACTATTTCAATTTCACAATATTGATAGAAAGTGAACTTTTGGAGGAATACGTGATTGATTTTCAAGTGAATGAAGAATTCAACTTCCCCTTAGCAAAGAAGATAATCTTTTTCCTATCCTACATGATTATTTCAACTTCATAATCCTATGAGAAGATGAATTTATCTAAGGGAAAATGTATTAAACCACAAATATAAAATGATAATAATATCAAATGTGATGTTTTTATATATAAAAAAGAGGATAACATTAAACCAATATTATGTAAAGAAGAACATCCCTCTTGTATCAGGAATGGAAGAATCAATATTCAAAACATAATATTTTATTTTTGTTTGCTTTTCATGTCCCACTATATAATAGTTCTATAGAGGATTTAAACTCAAAGAAATCAAGCTTACATTGTTAAAGATTATAGTTTTTTTGAGATTGAAATCAAAGAAGATGTGAAGATATATCAAAAGGATCGGTGCTCTATATTCATTTCAAGCAAAATGGAAAATGTCAAGGTAGTATAAATTGATGAAGATGATGACAATGAATTATATAATGATAAATTTGTATCTATTGTGGGTAGACTTTTAATAAATAATATTTTCCATTAATCCATTCCAAAAGATGTTCTTATTGTTTTCCAGCTCACGAAGAGATATATGACACACTTATCTTTGATTTTGGTCCTATATTTAACAAAAATACATTCAAAGTATTTCAAGAAGACACTAAAGAATTAAAAATTGTTCAAGAATGCTCACATAATAATGGAGAGTACAAGATGATTCTATTTCAAGACATGAATAATTTATTATTTTGTTCATTCATAATAATCTCAGTATGCATGGTAATTGTAAGTTCATCCTCCTTTCACATGCTTGATCACTTTTTCTGGATATGTCCAGGCCTCCTAGGTAAAATACATCATTTCAAGAAATTAGGCACTTATCCCAACTAGTTATTGGTTTTGTATAGTCCTTTAAGTTTTCCTTTCCTCCCTATAAATAGTTATATTTTATCATTTTGGGTTTCTTTGTTTTTTATTTTCTCTTTGGCATGTGTGCATTACTTTACATAATGGCATCAATATGTTTATTATATTTCCTCTTTTTTCATGTCTATCTTTATTGCCTATAAATAGTTTTTGGTTATGTTATCTTTCATAAAAATGCATTTATATAAAAGTGGACTATTTAGAAGGTGTGCTTAGATATGGTAATGGCCAAGAGGATTTTTATATAATCAACCAATAATTTAATAATGTACACATACATTTGATGTATGAATGAGTTTGATTTTGTTCTAATGAGACAAAATAATTATATCCTTCCTTATATAAATGTTGTGGAGAATTTTAATCAAAATCTACTTATAGATGACTGGATATTTTGTAAGTATGAGTTATTTTAGATCATTTTCACTACTTTTAATTCATCGTTGGAGAAGGCCATCATGGGTTGATATTACATTTATCAAGTCTTTAGATTGAAATTTCAATACAATAGTATCTCTTCATTCATATACATTTGGCCTAAGTAAAACAAATAACTAAAATATTCAAGTTTTGAGATTTTTCTTTGTGATATGTGAATTTATCTTTGTAATCATTTTAGGATTTTTATTAGATATATACGATCATTGTTTGATATTTAAGTGTTCATATATATATATATATATATATATATATATATATATATATATATATATATATATATATATGTATGTATGTATGTATGTATGTATGTATGTATGTATGTATATGTATATAATATCCAAATGAGTTGTAATTATTATATTCTATGTTGAGTTGCACAACCAATTGGGTCTCTAAGCTAGGATATTTGATGATGTATTTAAAATATGAAATTTACAGTCATAAATATGAAAATGGTGATATAAATATATATTTGTTAGTTGTTAAAATTGATAGGAAAATATTCTCATTCATATCCCCAAGTGAATAGTTAAACATGTAGAGTAGTATATGCAAGTGATTTGGCATAAAAAATATGTTTTCACTTTTCATATGATTGAGATACATGAAATGGATGTCAATTAGTTGGATCAATAGGTTCAAATGTGTAACACAAATTATTTTCAAGAATATATAACAATAAAGGCCACAATCACAAAATATTTTTGAGTTCCCTTGCATTATGCTAAGGAATGCAGTCCCATAATCATATGTAGATATTAAATTAAAATTTTGCATTTCACAACACCTAAAAGTGTGATCCTAACAAGTAATTAGAGGTATTTAAAAAATAAAGATAATAAAAAAACTCAACATAAAAATGTCAATTTTGTCACCCAATGGACAAGGCAATTTTCACCTAAAACTTAAAGCTCTAAAATCATTTATTTTTAGCATTATCATGTTCATCAACTTAAAAATTTCAAGTTTCATTTTCAACATTTGTGAAAATTTGCAATATCTCAGACCCTATTAGACCTTTCGAATATTTTTGTTGAAATATTTCTATGTTCAAAAATGTCTTTTAATCTTGGCCATACTTTTTCCTTTAATTAGGTCTATGTGAAGTTCCTTTTTAAAAATTTAAATATTTTAAGTACTTGTTATATTTTATAATTTAAAAAATCTATAAGGTTAGAAAAAAACTATAGTGTATATTGTGAGTTTTTCCCTGGTTGGGTCTTAAAAACATCAAAAACATGTCTTGTTATGTATATCAAGATTATTTTCCATGATTAGACCTATATAGAGTAAATGTAATCTAACTTAGTGTACATTTTTCCCTAATTAGGTATTTGAAACCACAAAGAGATACCATACATTGTAAATTAAAAACTAGATAAGGGTCTATCATAAGACCAAAATACTATAAATATTATTTTGGGCATATCTCTTGTGTCCAAAATCAATTTTGACTCTCATCAGAAGTGGTGAAAATATGTTTTGATGAAGATCACTAATAATTTAGGTCTTGAGATCCAAAATTTAATATATGTTTTATGTAAATTTGGTTTCTTAATGGAACCCAAAAACTTGATAAGGTCTATTATAGATAATAAAACAGACATAATCTTGTTTTGGTCATATATTTTGTGTCCAAAATTTATTTTGACCCTATCTAAAGAGTTTAAAATATATTTTCATGCATATTTTTTTTAATTTAGGTTTCAAGGTCATAAACTTGATAAATTTTGTGTGAAACCATTTCAAATATTTTAAGTGTGATTCATACCTAAGAATTCCTACATAGTATAAAGGTTCAAAAGGTCATAAAGTAATTTAACATTGTTATATTGTAAAAAATATATCTGAATAAATAAAGATAAAAAAATAAAATAAAGGCAACTCAAGCAAAATATGAGTTAAGTTTTTAGTTAGGGTTAAATGAAAATAAAGGTAGTTATGTTACCGCCTTTTTAAGGTGGTTGGTATAATAGTCATGTGGGGACATTTGTAATGGGTGTGGTTTTTTCTTCTCAGAGCTCATGGAGAAAGGGTTGTTACAACTATGTAAAACTATTTATTTTTAAGAAGTTCTAAAACTACAATGCAAATAAGTGTGTAATATGAATGGATTTCTTTATTGGCTTTTATTTTTTCTTGTTTGTAAAATATTTATAACATTTTTTGAACAAATAATCCATTAAAAACCTATACTTTCTTGATTATGTGTAAATCTTGGCTTTGTAAACTTTGTGTTGAAAACCCTATAGGATATACTTTGTGTTTTATAAACATAATATAGTTTGAAGGAATGCTTTGAGATTTATGATAATATTTATCCCCATTACATCATTAATTATGTATTTTCATTTACAAATTTGAAAGAAATATTCCAAACTAGGAGGATTTTATGCCAAACAAAATCCTATTTGAAATGAGGAAAGGAGACTTTTTGTTTATTTCCAATTAGAAATATAAAGGATTTATATAAAAAAATTGTGTCTTTAAACCCATTTGGTGATGTGCTTTATTCATTTATTTTAAGTAATTTTTTTTCCTTTTGAAAGATATAGTTTTCCATTTTAAATTGTTTGACCTATTCCATTAAATTTGGGTTATCTTGGTGATTTTCTTTTTTTAATCTACTAAAATTTTCCTGTTCTCCCTCTCATTTCTTCTCTTTCTTTCTCCATTCCTACCTTTCCTATTTTTTCAAAAAAAAATTGTTCATATTTTCTATTTAAAAGTAGCAAAAACCCATGAACCTCCATCATATTATGGAGTTACCACTCTAAAACATAGGAAAATTAACATTAAATCAATGATTTCTCCAATGTTGAAAGTTTTATGTCATGTCAAGTTGGGTGATCAAATAAATAGTATAAAAATCACAACATTAAATATTACCAATATTTATCTATCTACTTGGATCTAATTGGAATTTCATCTCCAAAGAGTCCACATATGTTAAAAGTATATATCCATATAACCATTTAGTGTTTTAGACCAATATCGACTAACCATAATTCCATAAGCTTATATAATCTATAAAAATTGTTGTATTATAGGTTCTAATGTTAATTACATGTGAACACTCAATAACTCTCCAACCACTTTAACTTTAGACTTGCCTAGCTAAATAAAAATATTATCATATTTTATTAGGGTCATAATTAGTTTTATATAAAATCCTATTGGCATGACATTGGTTGAGTCTCCTAAATTGACAAAATAATTGGGTAATCTCTTCACAAATATTTTAATGTTGAGTGTTGATCCCCAAAATTGGATAAGTACTAACTATGTGTATGCGTGCTTCAGGTGAGTTTATAGCTACTAGTCAAGAGGTACATGTAATTCATAACTTAGGCATGCACCCTAAATAGAATTACCAAAACATCATATGCTATATATCATAACCATGTCAACATATGCTACACAACAAAGTGTAGGACCTAGAGAGAAGTATTCACATAAACCCAAGAACTGTAGATGGAATTATAAGGGAAACTGATAGGAGAATTACTTGGCTACAGATCCTCACATAAAGTTATGGTGGTATGATGATAGAGAACATGGCAGTTGGCATAAAGATAAGTTGGCATTTAAAATATGGGATTAAGCTACAATTTTGAATATTGGTAATTTTTTGGTAGGAAAAAGGAAATAAAAGTAGACCAATTAAAAATGAAGAGGTAGATCACCAATTAAGAAAGAAAGGAGAGACAAAGTGAGTGGAATAATAAAGGTAAGTTAAGATACAATAAAAGGAGATTAGACAAAAACATAATAAAGGAGAAGGAAATTAAATATAATAATGGTGGTTGAACATGATATAGCTTAGAATTATAAAATCTAGGTCCTTAAACTAAGGGCTATATACTATAGCTATCTAGACCCTATAGAGTATAAGTTCTAATGTAATGATTGATATAAATTAACAAAGTTATTTCTTATGGATTTAGGTTTCAAAGGATATTATCTAAATATTTCTAGGTAAATTAATTTGAGAATTCTTATTTAAAGTCTATATCTAATTTAACCCTTCCCCCTTGATACTTTTCCCTATGAGGCCATTTTTTTACCTTGAAGGTTTATCCCCTAAGCACACTCAAACACTCCATTCAGTACCATATGAATCACCACTATACATAACTACCATCAACCTATCATAGATACTTTCTTTCATCATGCCTTGGGTGAGAATGTGGGGCTAATTACTTTCATAACACATTGACATAAGGAGATTAAAAGGTCAAGTTGGTGACTGTAACTATGTCCCTTGGTGACTAGGCTACCCACATTTTATTCCATTACTGGGAGCCAATTAGATTTTTTTTTAAAAGTGGTTAAAAGGTATATTTTAAGAGTGCTTATATAGTTGGTTAATTCTTCTCACATGGGTGAGTTGAGAGGAAATTTGGTTTAATTTTGACTTGACGAGTGTCAAAACACACCTCATGATGAAAATACAAAGTATTTTTGATTTTAGAAGGTACTAATATGAATAGAATCAACAATGAGTAATGATCAGAATAGATGCTAGGGAGAGGAGAGAGCTTGGAGTTAGATATGTTTCAAGGACCTATTATATTCAATAAGGGCATGAGGTTGACTCTCATTTAACATAATTTCACTCCAATGATGAAGAGGTGAGTACCACAAAGTATGAGTGAGATTTAAAAGGATAAGTTATTGGATCTCTAGGAATATATTGGTATGAAGAGGATACTGATAGAGCTACTAAACCCTAGGTATGATATTCCAAGTTCATCTAAACTCATATTCAAATGAGGAGTTTTAGGATACCACTAATGTAAGTGACATTTTTATATTTATCATCCAATAATAAAGAGATGACCCTTTAGAATAATTTTTCTACACCACCCATTGGTAAAAGAGGATGCATAACTAAGGGTTAGGGTAGACATCGTGTAATATGGTATACCACCCTTGGAGATATGTAAGGATACCTAGACTATTTACCTATCATAAAGAGGAGAGAAATTAATTGGGGGATCGATAGTGGAACCTAAGGAATCTCAAAAAGCTAAAGGATCTATTACACAAAACTTGAGAGTAGTTGTGGGCATTACCCAACAGACAAGGGGAATTCAAACTTCAAGAGTACCATATGGGAGCACACCAAGCATAAAAATTTATAGTAACTAGATGTGCCCATGCCCATTACCTAGATATATTATTAAATGGGCTTGAATATTCTTGATTAATGAGTCACTAAGAGTGTTAAGGACCATGTTCACAAGTGTCAACTTATCTAGTAAGCTAGGAGTATTGCAACACTAGATAAGAAGGTAGCCTAGTTTGTTACCACATTAATGTAATGAGAACATGAGTGGTATGTGAATCTATATCTCATGCATACCAACATATATTTAAACTAATTAAAGGATTTATCTTGAGAGAGTTTGATATACCTAAGTTTGATTAACATAACATCACTATGTTGAAGGAGATCAAGAAGGAGCTGAGAGAGAGAGAGAGAGAGAGAGAGAGAGAGAGAGAGAGAGAGAGAGAGAGAGAGAGAGAGAGAGAGAGATTTCTCCTATGATACCAGGTTTAGAAACTTTTTTATAAATTTTCCTATGTATTACACCCAATAAAACATGCTTAGTGGTTCATAAGAGGACTATGAGCTCTGATTCAACATGTTCTCATAATATAGACCTTTACTAAGCCATAATAGGTATTGGAGGCTACATGTTACATATATATGAATTGTACCACAAGATCATGATCTAATGTAGACATATTATTATAGGTAACTACCATTTAAATGATATTGTCATAGATACTAGTTAAGCGATAAAAAATTATGTGCCTTATATTATGGTGCATTGATTATAAAGGAGAAAAGCATAACTAGAATAATTATCCTAGAAGAAACATCCACAACCTAAATGTCTTGTGAATTTTACCTTGAGATAAATGAGACCTAATATTTCCTTATTTTATATCATATAATTAATACTAAGGAGCCTTTGTATTACAAATTCCATGATGCCTTGAGCCGTAATACAATTTATTATAAGGTGAAATATGAATTATATGGGACTTATGAATGAAGTGCATGATAGTTTTCTATAGGACCCTTGACGTATGGGATAAATAATCTTGGATATGGTTATCCCATATAGTATTACATGAGGTACCCCATTGGAGGTCAAGGTGAAGGCATATTACCACCACATTGCTACTACAATTATGTTTCACTAGACCACATTCAGTGTGACTTCCCCCAACATCTCATGTGTGATTATTATTGTGGTATTCACCTATTTTAGGACTACATATATTTATACATGAGTATAATATAAAAGGGTAGGTAATATAAGGATTTTGACATGATTCATAGTGCACATAAGTTTCAACCACATAGGTGATAAAGATAAATCGATAATGGGCCTTGGCCTAGTCCAATGAACTGACACCCCAATATGAAAGAAGGACACAAAATAAACCCCCAAAATGAGATGTTATAACTAAAAATTTGGCATACACATTCCATATAGTAGTGTATGGATCCCACCAAACCAAAGTGATGATCTATGTATTAAGTGTGATCCAAAGGATATAGACATAACTTTAACTCACCCAAAAGTGGGAAGAGAATGCTCAATGTAGACTTTGGGCCTAGAAGTAGTAGGAAGACAATACTATTGAATTGATATCACTTTTACAACATCATGACATGGTACCCATGTTAAAAATTATGTTAACTACTGATGAGTAGGAAAAATATAATGTTGCAAAAAGTATAGGGTATGGATAAGAGCTACTCATTAATGGAAAAATCAGTATATAGTTTGTATATAATGTCTTATTAATTAGAAGAGACAAAGTAGATGTCCTCATAGAAGATTAATTAAAAACTATGAGAAGTCCCATGTTGTAATAATCACCTCACATATTGACTTTGCATGGCATAACCCATTGGGATATTAATTAATTTTGACATCGATATTCAAAATGTCTCAAGTTCAATGTTAAATTTAGGGTGATCAATATTGTGGAATAATGAAACTACCTTAAATTTCTCAAAAGGCTCTAGTGTTATGTGAATAATATGAATTTACATTTAAAATATTGGTACATAAGCATTGATAAATGGAATGATCATGTAGTGATCTTTTTTACATTGATCTTGGGACTATGAAAGCTTTACAAATTTATCCATCCCATAATCCCTTCTCATGAAACATCAATACGTGATGACAACCCATCCATAGGGATGATAATTTTATTTAATTATGATATAGTTAAATACACTCTAAACCCCTATTTTAACTTGTGTGCATCATATTAGGACAAAAATTCACTCACCTAGCTCAAAGGATGTTGGAATGATACAATAGGATAAGAGATGAAGTAATGTGACCCTTCCCTTTTGACCAAGAGAAATTACCCTTGTACTATTACCTTAGACCCAAATGGCACAAGTTTCAAATAATCTATCATCCATGGACTATGCCTAGTAAAAATGAATGCATATCAACCGATCATGATGACCTTATCAAATGTTGGAATAAGGAAGGATGTTATATGAACTACATCCTTTTATTATTACCATGCTCTTTGGATGACTATGCAATGGACTTCACTCTAGTACTAACATGATCCATTATGATCACTTCCTTGGGTAACATATATGTATTTGAGTGTAATAAGTCATTCAAAACCATCATTTAATAAGTATTCCTTATCCATTCTTCTACCAATTGTTTTGTGTAAAAAGTTATTTTGTGTAATAATACACATACACCTCTTAATATCCATCTGGGTGAGTCGAATGGAGACTTTCTCTAGATAGTAACCATGCCATATGTCTAAGCATTTCTAGTTAGGTTGGGAACACCATAAAATTAGAAAAGGTGAAATTAGCAAATGAGTGTTCATGCCACCAAAAATAAGGTTTTTAGTGGAACCCAGATAGACACATCTCAATATAACACTGTAATGGAGGACCAGATGTAGATTTTAGTGTGGGATAGAAAATGGCTCCAAGAAGAAGATAAGAAAGGATTTTGACAAATCCCTTTAGAAGGAAAGTGTGTAGTTAGATATGTTGAGAAGTGTATGGAAGAAATAATAGCATTCATAAGGATTTGGTGTGTTTAAAAAGTCAAAGAGTTCAATAGGAAACGATAGGTGTTACATTAGTATGTAAGGAATAAGGTATGACTAGTTATCCAACTCTATGGAAAGAGGAATGGAAAAGGTTGAACTAATGTACATAAGGAATGACATGATCTAAGGCTTGATCTAGAGTTATTATCATTATATTTGAGTGGTGAGGGAATAATCATCTAAGAAAGGACAAGTGTGAAAAGGATTAAGGCATGTGAAATATCTACCACCTACCAAATTTTAAATTTGAAGCATGACTTGGACAAGATACCATATGGATTAGGTAGAAATAAATGATATTATGGATAATTATCAAATTATTAGTAAAATCAATTGGTCACTCTCTTTTTGTGCCCATATATATGAGTGGATGGATGGCCCATGGTACAACTAGCCAAATTAGGATCAAAAGTGAAAGAGACTAATTAGAACATAAAAGGGTATCCCTAAGATGATTTGTGTTGGAGAAATAGTAGATAAAGTCAAATACATATGACAAAGGAGGAAATCAAACTAAGAGGGTTGAATCTCTAGAGGTTAATAGGAAGAACTAGAGCCAAGGAACCGAAGACACCACATTACCCTATGGATACATCTCAGTTGATTTCAAGGATGGTAAAAGATAGAAGATCCCATTTATGTAGGGATACCATAGGAAAACTAGAGAATTGAAAGTAGTGGGAGGAGAAATAAAGAGCCCATTAGTTGAAGTGAAAGATTTGAGTGGAATATGAATCATGATAGAGTCATGGTCCTCCATAATGCATGAATGGGTAAAGTATAGATAATACCAAAGAAAATATACATTTCATAGTAGGATCCCATGTAATAACCACCTTAGATCAAACCATATAATAATGGGAGGTTAGTGAGTGAAACTAGGTGCCAACATGAATTGCTAGCACTATAGGCCCAACCAATACATGATGGATCTACCCATCCATAATTTGGTGGGACTTTGAATTTAGATATAATTGTGAGATAGAGTAAATGGATGATGGAATTACCCACTACCATTGAAGTTAGTTATTCACTACACCTATTTTAGGTTCAAAGGAAGTCATGACTAGGAAAGGTAGGATCAAGTTATTCATGACTTATCCATTGAACCTATCAGCTCCTCCTAGCAACTAACAACTATTATTAGTAGTTATAATCATAGGGATGGATTTTCCTCATTTATACATAAAGATCTTAGTTTTTTTAGGCATAAATAAACTATTATTTGATAGAGTCTAGTATACAATATCCTACAAAGAAAAAGGAATAGGGTGAGGATAGGGTACCTAAGTGCCTAGGAAAAGATGGTAAAATTAGCCATTAAGAGATCAATTAAATAATAATGTGACATAGTAACACCTATTTGGGTTTTATTAAAGGAAAATCAGAGGTTATTTTTTGATTTAGAGTAAAAATACCAAGGTAGTATTGCAAAACATGAAAATTACTTTTTATTAGTAGATGAGGGCTTCAGTTAAGCACTAGTTTCATGGTGCATCAGTCCTTATATAAAAAGACCATTAAGAGATCTAGAGGAAATAATCCCTAGGGAAGGGTTGAGGTTAGTTTGATAAGGCATGAAAATATTCCACTAAAAATAAGGGAAGCATTTTATAAGGAGTCATGTATAAAAGTCTTATAGAACTATGTAGTCCTAGATGAAGTAATTACTTATGATAAATCTTTTAGGGTAACTAAAATACATAAGGAATGAAATAAGAAGAATAACTCATTATCTAGGGATGGAAAACCAATTTAATGTGGGGTGATATTGACCACAAAAATTGGTTAAGTACTAGAAAATCACATGCTTATGCACATTAGGTGAGCTCAATGCCACTAGCTGAGAGGTGTGTGCAATCCAAAACACATAAATTGAGTGTGTGCCTTAAATAAAATTTATAGAAAAGTAGGAGTCAATTTTTAGAACCATGACAATGTGTGATACATTAAAAAAATTAAGACTTAGGGAGAAGTATCCATGTGGACCTAGGAACTATGAAGGTATTTTTTAGGGAAACTAACAAGAGGATAGATTAGATATAGATCTTACACTGGAGTTATGGTGGCAAGGAAATAAACAATGTGGTAATTGGCCTCAGGATAAGTTGGCATTTAAAATATGTAATTAGGAAAATAATTAATACTAGTAGTTTTTGGTAAATAGGGGGATAACTAGTTGAGATAGAAAAAGAGATGAAGTGAGTGGAAGAAAGGGAAACTAAGAGCTGAGAAAAGGATTTCAAATAAGAACAAAATAGTGAATGTAGCTAGATAGAATAAAGATGGATGAATGTGATCCAACTTAGGATTATAGAATTTAGGTCCTTGGCCTGAGGGATATATATTTATCTATCTAGACCCTAAAGAATGTAAGCTCTAATGTAATGATTTATATTTATTACCAAAGTTATTTATTATGGAATCAAGTACTATTTTTAAATTATATAACTAATAAAACCCTCCCCCTTGATATTTTTCCATACAAGGCCATTTATGACCTTGAATGTTTCTCCCTAAGCACACTCATATGCACTATTTATTACTAGATGAATCACCACTATACATAACTACCCCTAAGCTATCCCAGATACTTTCTCTCCTCACATCTTAGATGAGCATGCAGGGCTCATTCCTTGGATGATATGTTGGCATTGGGAGATTAGAAGGGCAACTTAGTGACTATAATTATGGCCCTTGGTGACTAGGTTGCAAAATAGGGAGGAGGAATAGAAGAACTTTAACTTTATTATTATGATTGAATACATTTGTATATGTTTCCTTTTGTTTGTTCTAAATCAATTTTCCAATCAATTATTTAGGCATAGATCATGTTATTCTAAAATTTGATCCAATTCATGTAGTTTAATATTTACTTGGCTAATTTGTTATCCTCAACTATGTTGTAACTAACTTGACCAAGGACATGTTGTGTCTTTATGGGGGAATGTATGTCATTAACTTTTGGGGATGGAGGATCATTATTTGATTTTGGATCAAGGGAATGTCACCATTGTTTGGAAAAGTGGATGTTTTGAGAGGATGTTTCCATGTCCTAAATATTAACATGTATTTATTCCTATGATATTATTAAAAAGTGTGAATCTCATTTATGTTTTTATCTAGTTCATTATATTCTTGATTGGGAAAGTCAAAGGTCTCAATCATCATGGCAATATTAGCATATTTATATGTATTATTAGATTCAAACATTCTAGTTGTATTCTAGTGATTTTAGACCACCTCATATCCTTCCATATCTTTCTATAATATGTGAAAGGCATTACATAACTCAATGTATTCCAATTCTCCATGATGATTTATGTTATGTACTTGACACTAGTTGGGTACACCAACCTCATGATGTTAATCTCAGGTAATTTATTTGATTATGGATCATGATTATTATTAGGATGGCTCAATGGTCAATTTTATCTTTGGTAGGTGAAGTTTCACTTATAATTTTCTCCACAAACATTTTAAATTTTACTTAGAATACCAAGTTTTTACTAAATTTTTAGACCATCCATTATATAGAATCCAATTCATTTTTGTTATAGTCTTGTGGTGTGCTCTTGACATCATTAATGATATATACTAAGGATTAAATATATATTTGTTTAGTATACTAATGAATCCTATGGGTTAAATTTTTTCCACTTGTCTCAATGGCAAATAGGACTTGGCACTGGGATTTTCAATTATCATTTAATATTGGATTTAAGGTCTATAAATTTAGGTTGATATTTACGACTAGTGCAAGAATTTTTCTTTGTGGGTTTAAATATTGATCTAATTTATTATCCTAAATATATTCTAGTGCTAAATATATTATAAGGGGATATCAAAAAATAAGGACTATCATCTAAGGACTTAAGGCATTCTTATACATTTCAAGCACTAGATGAGTGTTAGGTCTATATAACATTGTAATAAGACTATAACTATTTTATAATGTCACATTGAATGATTTAATTGGATCATAAAGCTAGCCCCTAATACGAGTGATTTTTTGGTATATCACACTAGGGTAAATAACTTATCTAAACTAGGCTAAAATGATATTGTTAAATTGATTCCACTTGGTGATTGGGTTTTCATGGAGACTTAAAAACCATTCATATGCAACATCTTGTATGATAAAGGGAAAGTATCTTAATGCAATGTCATCATGTTCCATGTTTAGGAGTGTAAACACCTAAAAGTGGCCACCAATGACCTTCGATCGAGTTTCAAACCAATTTCTACTAATCATTACACATTAAGCCCTTGAATCGCTAAAATGCATTAAATGGTTCAAGATTGTCATATAAAAATGATGATTTAGGATAATGTATCCCTAGAAAAGGCAATGCATTTTATGTGATTGTTAATTCTTCTAAAATAATTTTGATTTAAAATGCCAAAAATGTAATTTGATGCTCTAAACCATTGAATTCTTCTAATTCAGAAGCACACAACATGTACATGTGTTTTTTTGTGTTGACAAAGTCCTAAATGGGATATTGGTCCATACACAGCTAACATAATATTATAATTCCACTCCAATCAAATTATGACCCAATAATATGAAATTTAGACCTGTTTGATTAAATTATGCATCCAAATTCCAAAGAGTTGCTTAAAATTTGATTAATCTTACTTAGACAAATTAAACCAAATTATGAGCTTAAGTAAGAATTCCATGAAACTTATTGAATATTTCTTTATTATAAATTGGTTTCTAATATTTACATAATCAAGTGACATCATTTTTGGGGTGGCATCCATAAGCCATAAATGCAAAAAATATCTGATTTAAGCCCTCCCATACCTCATTAATGCCCCTTGTTCCAAAGTATTGATGATAGTATTTATGGATATTATTTACATAATTAGATTAATTCATGGCCACACATTTTGATTTTAAGATGTATGGTCATGGTTGATCCTGATCAATTTGAAAAATTATAAATATGAGGCCTCTCACTCATATTTTTAAGCTATTTTGGTGCAAAGTTATCATGCACAAATGGATTAAAATATCTTTTTATATAATGTTATAATGCCCATTTCATTAAAATCAAGGTTATAATCTTGAGCTCTATAATCTTGAGCCAAACATAAGCCACATCAAAGCCACAATGGTTCCAAGGAGAGAAGGAGCAAAGAATACTCCATTGACAAAGACCCTTTGAGCACAAATCGAGCAAACCTCATAATGAATCATTTAGAGAATCCAAGGAAGGTGAAATATTGTTTGTATTTTACATTTTAGTTGTGGTTTACATTTGGATTTGTTCATTAAGTTCCCCCTATGTTCTAGGCTAGAGATGTTAGCATGTTCATGTGTTGATTTAATTATTTTATGGACTAACACAATACTAACCTCCTCTCTTTATCAAATTCCTATGATCACAAATGACACACCCGATGGGACCAAACACATCCCATATACCAATGAGACCAAGATGCAACTTAATTTTTTTTGAATGGATGCTTAAAAGTCTTATAATTTAGAGTTTTAGTTTGTTTTTTTTCCATTTTTTTAATATTTTATGCTAACATAGGTTTACATAGAGACTAACATCAATTCTTCTTAATTAACATTAGTTTTGTCTAATTGAGCTTAGTTTTGGGTAACCATCATCGATCAAGATGTAGGGTGAAACATGGTTTACAAAACTTGCATTTTCAATCTTTTTAGCATTTTTCCTTTTGATTTATTGGTTTCATTAACTTTTATACTCTCTGCCTAATCATATCCTTGTAGGTTTTGATAATTTTTTTGCTAACCATTACCTAACATAACATTTTATCATCATATGCATTTTTTCCTTTAGGTCAACAAGTGACCATTATTAGTTGGTTTCAACTGACCTCGATTCTTTGTGACTGGTATCAGTCAGTTTTATTTGACATTAGTATTTGTGTTTTGAAAATAGAAACCTAAGAGCTATGTTTTGAAAGTTTATTTACTCACCATTTAAAGTGATTCTAAGTAGAAGGAAACTCTAACTTTTGCAGGGCCAAGGTATGATTGGAACACAAAATTACAAGTGTAGACTAATGAACATTTTGTTTTGGATGTTTAAAAATAATTAGCTAAGTTATTCACAATTTTTTTTGGTCTTAAAATAAACTTGTTAAATTTTGAACATTTGGGTTTTTGTGCTTAAAATGAACCTAGGTGATTTTGCTTAAGTTGTGTTGTGCAATTTCTTTCAAAGTTTTCACACTTAAGCCAAGGGGTAAAAGAACTTAATCATACTTTTATTTTGGTATAAAAATTTGACATTTCACCTTGGTTTAAAGTGTTTATTACTTGTTCATTTTTGTAAACTAATTGAGGGATGTATGCTCTCCACCATCCCCTATAGGGAACTTGTGTGATTAAAAAAATCCCCTTTGATTGTATTTCTGTGCCTTTGTCCAAGGTGTGGAGAGAATTTTGTCTAGTCTCTCCACAAAACCTGCATGGTTTGGGTGATTTAGAAGTAGCCTCTAAAGTATTTCCACTTAGTTTATTTCATGAAATTTGTCTTGTGATCAGATTTCATCACCTTTTTATGAGTTCTCTATGGAATCATTGACCCATGAATTCATCTCATGACTTTATTTCAACCCCACTTCATGGTGGGTTATAAAAATCAATTCAACCCATTAGGATGTTTGCTTGAGAGGTTAAGTAGATTTTGTTAATGGTTTTCAATATTAGACATTAAGGGAAATTTAGACATCATACTATAGTGATAAATTAATAGACGTATTGGTTATGAAAAGGATAAGACCTTTTCATAACAATCCATTTGATGTAGATTCAATTTGATGTGTTCATTTCTAACATAAGCCACACTTGGGACCATATAGATGGTCATAAATTGAATTTTTATAAAAAACCCACTTGATAAGGAAATATTGTTGATTCAATATGAGTAAACTGAAGGTCCATGTCACTATACAATCTCTTGGGAGAAGGGGGGTGTAAAAACCTTACCACTTTATTCACTTTTACTTTTTAGATTAACACTTAATAATCCTCCCAAGAGCATGTATATAGATGAATTTCAATAATATGATGCAACCTTGGTCAGTTTAAGGATTAGGATGATTTACATAGTTGTATTTTGGTCTTTTTCCTTTATTACATGGTCTTTGAGTCTCAAATTTTTTTTTGGTGCTATGTCAAAATGATTTTTGTGTCCACATTACTCTATTATTTTAGGAGGTGTTATGTCATCCATTTGATACTACACTTTTTACCTTAGTATTTTTTCAAACTTTGTATGTGTGCGTCATTTGAGTTGAAAAGGGTAGCATTATGATACCAAATTCATTTCAAACCATTTTTGCCTTAGAGTCTTGAAACAAACATTTGTTACATATTTTGAGAATTATAACATCGTTATGTTTCTCAAATTGTTTCATAGACTTATTTTCCTAGAGTCCATTTTTTTCAATTCAAACCAACTTGAGTGTACCTTGTGGGTCTTTGTCTAGTGCAGTTATGCCATTCACCTTTATCTAGGTTTTTGGTCAAAAAGAGTCTAGTTTTCCTAAGTTGAGTTTTTAATTAAACTTGACAAGTTTTAATCTAAATATTTATTAATTTCTATTTATGCCTTGTCTAATTGGGGCTTAGACACTGATCTTTCTCTTTTGGGTTACATAATTAGGTTAATTCTTTACCCAAACTAAAAAAATATTATTTATGCCTTAATTTGGGATAAAATAGTATATCTCTAAGTGTGTTTTATTTCATACCTCATACCCATTGATCAATTTCATGTATAAAGTCAAATGCCTAGGCTATGAAAAAGTGTTTTAAATCTGTTAGATTAAACATCTCACCTTATTTTTAAAGTCTAGCTTTTGTGCTTAATTTTCCAAAAGTCCTAACACTTAACTTTTTTTGAGCCTAGATTTTGATGTCATGTTTGGCCAAAATACATAGCAACCTTCATTTTATAGATTATACTTTTTGGAATACTTTGATCTTATAGTTTGGCATTCTCATTTTTGTTCATCCACTTGACCTTTTTGTGTGAGACATTTAACGTTAGACATTTGATGTTAAACTATTTTTTACCTAAATTTACCATAGACTATTTTGGATATAAAACTCCACACCTTAACAAAGTTAAACCAAGTTTGAAACTTTTGTCCTTTGGACAATGTTTTTAAAGATTTTTTAGAACTCTAAGCCTTTTTCCAAAGCATTCATCATTGATGTGGTCATGTCTTGATAGACTTATGGTGGATTCATATACAATCCAGGTTATGATAGAATGGCCACACAAATTTAATTTGTTAAAGAACCCTATGGTGAATAAGTGGTTTGTGAGATGGATACTTATCCTCCTTAAAATGTTAAATTTAGGGAACAAAGTCAAGATCCTCAAGTACAATGTTTGATAATAGTTTCTTCTAGCCAGTTGATGTACTATGTTTTCCCTTTCACTACTCATGGCACCTGATCCCCTACATATATTATTAACCCTCCTTTATATTATGAAATCCATAAAGCTCCACAACATCCAAGGATTAACATTATAATACCCCATCATTTGGGTTTTTCAAGCCACTAAGATCCACAACATCTAAGGATTACCATTCCAAGACACCATCCTTTAGCTTGTGAAAGTAACCAAAATTGACAATGCCTTACCATTTCTATACCATGACCATGTCCTTTGGCTCATTATAGAAACCAAGATTTATAAAACCCTACCATTTCTATTTGAGGACCTTGTGCTTTGGCTTATGTGAGCAACCAAGCTCCACAACATTGTATCATTATCTAACTGAGCCAATTAGTACCTCTCTAATTGAGCCAATCATTCAAAGACTAAGATGTATTAAAAATATTTTTTTATAATTATTTATATACCAAGGCCAAGATAACCAACCAATCTATGATTTTTGTGTTGAACCAACCATTTTTGATGAGTCAACCTATGATGAATTACCTTTGGATCCTATCTATATTGTCAAAGAGTCTCGCTCTGACAAGCCAATCCTTTCCATGTCACTTCTCAATGATTATAACCACCTTTGGGGAAATCATTACCTTGACCATATGATTATTTTTAAAAATAATCCCTTTGTCAAGATAGTATCTAAGGAGTTATCTCTTGACATTTTCCCCCTTGTTGAGGAATCTCACTTTGATAAACTAGTCTCTATGGAGTCCATTATGACATCATAGGTCGTTACTTATCTAATACCAAGCATTAACAAAACATATTTGTAGGAGAATCCACACCATATGAAGAATCAAAATTAGAGTCAATTTATATTCTTGAACCAACATCATATTTAGCATCAGAATTAGAATCAACATTAATCTCAATAATAGACTTAGAGTTCATTGAGTCAAAATCAACTTTAGAATTAGAATATGTTCATGGCTATTAAAATATTGGTTATTTATGCCTCACAAATCAATTTGAATACATTTTTGATCCATTTAAATTTTTTAAGGATGATTACTTTATCTTTAACATAGGTTATCCTAGTATCTTCTATGAGGATTGTGCTTTCTATTCCATTACCATTCCACTTGCCAATTTCACCAATCAATAAAGCCATTTTACTGATGTTCCACCTCCCAAAAGTGTCGATTGGGATAGAGAGAATCACACCTTTTTAAACTAAATCTATGGTAACATATCAATTGTATAATATCAAGGGGTCAAAGACAAACTTCATGTAAAAGAAAAACCATCTCTTAGTGAAACATTTTCATAGGTGCTAGAGGACAATCAACATTCAAACTCAACATCTTCTAGTGAAACCTTTTCATAGGTACTATAAGATAATCAAATTCAAAATTCCATGTTCCTTAGTGAAACCTTATCAAAGGCACTATGGGAAAATCAAGACAAATTCATTGGTGAAAACCTAATCAAGGTGTTAATAGCTGAGCACAAAATTTCTTTACTATTTAATGAAGACATTATTAAAGTTCAAATTAGTATATCTAATATGTAGCATAATCAGATGGTAGCTACTCTCAGGCCCAAATAATAGAAAAATCTAGTGGTCCTATTAAGATCATATTTAAAAGTCTTCATCCCTATGATAACAAAAATTATGTTGAATCCAAAATCAACAACATTATGTATGCCTAAAAATCTTGATCTACATTTGTTTTCCAACCACTATAAATTCCATTATCATCCACCTTTACATTGTTAAAGTACATTTATCATCCAAAATTTATCCATATTTACCATCCCTGGCCACACTTTCCTTTGGATAGGCTATAAAGATATCTTATCTCAACATTTGAAATAAATAGAATCAATGACAAATAAAGATCATAACAACATCATTAGAATCCAAATATGTAATGGATTATTGATAAAATAGTTATTCAAAAGAGGTGCGGGCTAGAAATTTACATGATTGATAATTTTAGTCATATCAAATGTTGATCAGGACATGAATCTCCACATCAGAAGGAATAATATAACCATTTACCTATCCAAAATCATAAGAAAATACCCTTTCCATTCCCATTTTCCATATACCTTTCCATTTCTATTTTCCAATTACTCTTAGTCTTATTACATACCCTACCATTTATCTTACCTTACCACTTGGGGTTAACCCTCTTACCATTTTACCCAATGTTCATACCATCATCATCCTAAATAATGCCATGACATATAATGTTATATCATACCATCCATATTAGACTAAAAACTATTTTTAACCATTCCTACCCAACCTCATTTTATCTTGTTTCCTTTGGTTCTTCCTACACCTTCCACATGGGGATTCTAATCTAGTTTTAGTAATTTTATAATTATGTGTTTAAAAAACAATTTATGAAAGTAGTGTGATAGTGGATCTGATAAGTTATATTTCATTTACATTTGATTGGTTTCATTAATTATAACACTTATGGGTAAATTATAATCACAAACCTATGTCATTATTTCCTAATTATAACCACCTATGGGAAAATTAGGAACAACACCTTTTACCATACATTGCTACATCACCTTACCATTACTATTCTCACTTTCCTAGCCATTTTACTCAATTTTAAAACTTATTGTGACCGAGTCAATTATCACCACCTTTCATGTTGGTAGAACTACTATGACCTAAGGTCTTAATGAGACTATATAGGCCATACTTGATTCACAATGAGGTCATCTTAACCCCTCTTTTCCATATGATCTTATCATTTTGTTAGTAGCCTAAGCCAATACTCTTATTATTTTATGAGTGATATATTGTCAATCTATAATGATTTAATATATCTCAAAATTCTAAAAACATTAAAATTTTTCAAAATCCAAAAACATTTGTCCTATTTGAACTTAGTCAGTCATTCTTGATCTACCCTATTGGGGAAAATCCATTATTTGCTCCAATCCATTACATTGCCCTTGGGGGTGTGACCTTTCCCTTTTCATGTATCCTTTTTTGGGTAAAACACATGTTTATCATTCCATTGAGCCTTCACTTATAGTTATTGACTTGGTTGATGATAAGATGTTTTTTTTTTTGATATTTTTGTGTGTTTGTTTGTTTATCTATCTATTTGATTTGATTGTTGTGCCTTGACTCAGTCTATATGCATTCACTGGTTGATTCCCTATACATTACTCTTGATTCCATCTATATTAATATGTTAACATTGTCATCATGGCTTTTATCATTAATGCATTGGTTTCAATTTTTTATTAGATCAAGAATCAATCCTTATGCATTTTTGTCTACGTTATCATGGTGTTTTATATCATGATGCCTACCATCATAGGCTATAGTAAAAATATTTTTGAGAAGTCTTAAAATCAATGGATCCACAAAAGTTTCTCCTTGTTACCCTTGGAAAATCCTCCTACCCCTTGATAAAATAAACCCATTGACCATTCTCATTATATCAATGCTAATAAGGATGAACATCTCTGTATTGGTAGGTACTACTAAATCATTTCCATTGATCAATTCTTATTCTTCTATTCATTTATTTCATCAATTTATGCATCATCATATGCCTAGTTGTTTGTATCTTATTTATTCATTAGACCATCACATCTATGTTTACACTTGTTCATCTTTAATCTATGTAACAGATTATATCTTTGAGTTATGCTTACCAATAAGCCCTAATGGGGCATAATCAAACATCATTATTAAATCTTGATCATCTTAATGATTATAATTTATTATAGTAAATTTTGAATCATCTACCTTGATTGGGGGATGTTCCTATGTCACTGATTATAACCACCATTAGGTAAATCAGTGTCTCAACCTATGTTAGTGATTATAACTGCCTTTGGGAAAATCACTACTTTTTTTAATTCATGCAAGCATTTTATCAATCATATTATTCTTAACTATGGGTTGATTTAATCCTTATTCTTTCTTCTTTTGAGGGACCATCCATCAAATGTATGTGAAATCCACTCCCTTAAAGGGGCATCATTACAGGATTCCCAAACATTATTTGGAGCTTTTACTTCAGCCATTTCATAATTCATATAAGACATTTTCATTCCTTAAGAATACATTACTATTATTATAGTTTTTAATGACATCATAAATAAGTGAAAATGTAGAGACCTAAAAGTGGCCACTAGTGACCTTTGATTGAGCTTCAAACCTATTTATAATAAACATTGTATATTAAGTTGAGGAATCACTAAAACATGCTAAATGCTTTGAGCTTGTCATATACAAGTGTTGATTTAGGATAATGTATCCATAAAAAAGGCAATGCATTTTATTTGATTGTTAGTTATTCCCAAATCATTTCGAGTTGAAATGCCAAAAATATAATTTGACATTCTAAACCACTGAATTCTTTTAATTCACAAGCACACAAAACGTGCATGTGTTATTTTGTGTCAAAAACATCCTAAATGGGATAGTGGTTCATACACAACTAAAATAATATTATAATTCCACTCTAGTCAAATTAAAATCCAATAATATGACATTTAGACTAGTTTGATTAAATTGTGCAACCAAATTCCAAAGAATGGATTAAAATTTGATTAATCTTACTTAGGCAAATTAAACCAAATTATGAGCTTAAGTAAATATTACATGAAATATATTGAATATTTATTTATTAGAAATTGGTTTCTAATATTTTCATCATTAGGTGACATCATTTTTGGGGTGGCATCCATAAGCCATAAATGTAACAAATATCTTATTTAATCCCTCCCATGCCTCCTTAATACCCCTTCTTCCCAATTATTGATGAGGTTATTTATGGATATTATTTACATAATTGGATTAATTCATGGCCACACATCTTGATCTCAATATGTAAAATCATTGTCGATCCTAATAAATTTGAAAATTCTATAAATAAGAGGCCTCTCACTCATATTTTTAAGCTATTTTGGTGCAAAGTTATCATGCAAAAATGACTTCAAATCTCTTTGATATAATGTTATAATGCCTATTTTATTAAAATAAATATTACAATATTGATCCAATCATAAGAAATATCAAATCCATAATGGTGCCAAGGAGAGATGGAGCCAAAAATAATCCATTGCGAAAGACCCTTTGAACAAAAACTGAGCAATCCTCACAATGAATCATTTGGAGCATCCAAGGAAGGTCAAAGATTGTTTGTCTTTTACATTTTAGGTGTGTTTTCCATTTGTTTTTGTTCACTAATATCCCCTATGATCTATCCTATATATGTTAGCATGTTAGTGTGTTGAATTCATTATTTTATTGACTAACACAAGACTAACCTCTTTTCTTTATCAAATTTGTATGATCACAAGGAATACCAATGAAGGCTTATATGATGTTATGTTTTCTTAAGTGGTACATAATACATTAGGTATAAACTAAGGAACATATATCTTAAGATTTTTGGGTATATCATGGAAATCCAAAAAAATATTGATGCTTGATCCTAATTACTAAACCATTGGTCTAAAGAGGCTTGGAGTGAAATGTGTGGGCAAGCTAGGTTGAGTCCTATAGATTTTGTGTCTTTATCTACTGAACCTAGGTCATTAGTGTATCTCTAAGGGTGATAATATTAGGGAACATAACTCATACATAGACTTAGTGATTCATGAGGGAAGATCCAAGTTATTTTAAGGCTAAAAATTGACCTAAATTACATGATTTTTGAGTTCAATGTAGAGTTATAGGGCTTCCTTCTAGTGCCAACTTACTTTCTATTGGTGTGTGATTTATACACAATAGATAAGGTAATGATATTAAACCATATCATTTTATTATAATCAGAGATAACCAAGGGCATGAATTGAAATATTGAACTCTTATATGTAGTTTGCTTGGAATAATTCAATGAAAAAAGTATATTTTATCATACTAGAGAGAACAATCTTATATTCATGGTGCGTATTATCTCAAAACATTTCCAATCTGACCCCAAAATGGATATTCATAATGATGCCTAAATACTAAGTGTTATTATGGTAAAAATAAGCATAATAAAGAGAGTGAAAAGTAAGGCATAGAAAAGGATTTCTACATTTTACTGAGATATTCTTGCTTGAATGATTTCTCTTCTAAAATAAAATATGATTTACCTATATTTGTATGGTACAAGCTATTCACAAACTAATAAAAATACAATAAAGAGTCTAAGTAAAGGTTCTTGATGAATATAATATCCATAACACCAATTTTGTATGATAAATCAACACAAATTTTTTTAATAATAACACATCCATCCACATTGATTATATTAATAGAGTTAACTAAATAAATCAGTCGGATTAGTAACTCAATCAACGTAACTAAATTCATAAAAAATAGTAAGAATTCATGTAATAATCAAGTAAACTCAAGCATATAAAATAAAAATACTCAAAGTTGAGGAAATATAAATATTAGAAAATGTAGGAACATTCAGATAATTTTGAAGTTATCAATGTTTTCTAATAAAATATTCCTAATTATAATGTTTACAATAAATGCTTATATAGAAATCATGGCCTAACTCCAATAATTAAATAAAGAGTTCCCAATGTAGAGTTTATCATAACAATCATGAATATGAAAATAAATAAAACACCATATAAGAGAGAGGGCACTAAATACATGGGTCATCTCCACTTCGTTGGAAATCATTAAGTAATATTTGCATCCAACATTTTTGTCTTTATTGATCCTATATCTTCCATACTTAGAGGTGTGTTATAAAATGTCACTTTAATTGGATGGGCCCTACCTCATCTTGATTTAGTAATATATGCAAAGATTTAAAAAATCCTTTCTAAACATAAGACAAAGATAAAATATCATGCAAATTTACTATGTTTCAAAAGGAATGAAATAAGAAATATTTACCTTAGTTTTTTTTACTTTTTTATTCTCTTGATGGAGTCTTTGAAGTGTTGAAATAATCTCTAACGTCTTAGGGAGTGTCATCATGATAATTCTATATAAATTTGGCACATGATTGGTAATATTCTTCTATATTAGACATATTAACAATTGATGTTCTAAATAATGAGTCTAGATTGACCAACTAGGTTGCATAAATAGCTAGAAGAGTTTGTAATGTGCATTTTGTAGAAACTACCCATTCTATCTTTTACTTGGCACATCTCACCAAGTTAATGACTTGGACACTACATCTCATGTTTTTGAATTTGTTTATGAAATTTACTATTTTATATGATAATACAATGAAAGAAACAAGTCTACCATCTACTTTAAGTAATTGAATAATTCCAACTTATTGAAATAATTAAAAAATAATGCCAATAATGCTATCAATAGAACCAAGAATGGTATTAATCTATTTTTCCATGTTTTTAAAGAGTTCCTCATATGAATCATCCAATTTTACAATAACACAATATCATATAGGGTCATTAAATTCAACCATGGAAACATGTTATTTTTTAAAAACTTTTTCATATTTTATAACTTGGCCTCAGATTTATAAAAATTATTTAAATAAACTTTTACCTTTTGTTTTAAAGGTGTGCTCTTTCCCTTGGCCTAAAAATTCTCAGCTAATATTTCATATAGAGACTCAAGAACCAACTTTACTTATTAAATAGTATCCTTTTATACTAATTTTTTCATTTATATTCCCAATCTCTACAATTTCTAATTCATTCCTTGGACAACCCTTTTATCTAGCTCATTGGTTTTAGTTACCATGAACTCAGGTCCTGTATGTATTCATCCATCACCCCAAGTTTATCCTCCCTTTACCTTGTCAAGGTGAATAAATCCTCATAAATCTCATGAAATTATATAATCTCCCCTTTGGTGATCTTCCTTCTAGTTACTCATTTGAGCTTACTATTATGCATTTAAAATTTAAATTTCACCTCTGGTTCATCAACTATAGCCTTTCCCTTCCTCCTGCCCTTGACCAACTAGATTATCTCTATATAATATCCTTCTACTTGGGATATGGAGGTGGCCATGGATGAGGGTGTTTTGACCAATGTGGTTATTATGGATCGAGTGGTGTACCTTTTGAATGGGAGTTGTATGGTTAATCATAATGAAGGTTGTGCATGTAGAAGTGGGAATGATCATCTATGTTATGGAAGGAGTGGAAAATGATGAATAAAAATGTTAAAACTAGAGGAAGAGATGAGGTTTTTATGATTGTAGGATAAGGAATTATATTTTATACCTAAATAGTGGGTTGAAAGGATTCCAATTGATATTGGATAAGGAAAAATGTGGCTATATTCTAATTTGAGTTAGGATCCTTGGGATTGTATATATAATGTGCAATGATATTGGGAAGCCCAACTATAATAATGATTTTTAAAGTTAGTGAATTTGTAATTTAGTTAAGTGTTGGCATTATTATTTTAAATGAGTCCAGTAGATGGAATTATCTATTAAATTTAATTTAAGTAACTATAATGGAGGAAATTATGTTCACTACATTAGATAGGTAAATCTAATACTTACATGTCATGTGGGAATTAGCTAGTCATAAGCAAAGCAATCATTAGAGGACACTACATTGAAGTCCTCGATGCCAATTATATTTTGTAAACATTGGCCACCAAGGTTGGTTCTAGTGAGGAACTTGGTTTGTCAATATCTGCTTTCAGAATTATTTATGCATGGTTTAAAATTATTTCAATCATTCAATATGAATTACTTTTTGTTATTGTTTTAGATCTTGGCATATTGGAATTTTATTTATATGAAATTATAGTTTAATGATTTTTTTAGGGTTTTTTATATTTTTATAAATTACATATATTTATGACTATATGTGAAATTAATTTTAAATTTGTATGATAAGTTAATTTTAGTGTTTAGAATATTTTAGGATATTTTTAGAGATGCATGCGCTTGCATGTAAAACTTACTAAAAATAATAGATTCTAAAAATAACAAGTTGAGTTTTTTTTAGTTTTTTTTTCAAGTTTTGCATGTCAAATCTAATCTCAAGTTGAGGGTTATTTATACATGGTTTCCAATTATTTCAATCATTCAATATCAATGAATTCTGGCTATTATTTTAGATTTTTGGTCTATAAGATTTTTTTAGCTTGATAGATTTTGGATTTATTATTTGGTATTAGAGCAAGTTCAAATCTTGGAGGAGTAACCAATGGTGAGAGGATAAGGAGGTACAAAATAGATGAACTAGACTATACAATAACTTTAAAGGTAAGTGGAACAATTAATCAAGGTCATCACCAATCAGAGAAGGCAAAAGGGTGATGAGACCAAGGAAGACATAGATTGTAAAGAAGAATAATAAGATCAACCACCATCAATGGAGGAAAGGATGGTTGGGTATTTAAAAGGAATCAATGTTGATATAATAAATTATGGAGGTATTTTAACACCAAAGGATTTGATAGATTGGATGAATAGCATGGGGAAGTTATTCAAGTGTAAGACTATGAGAGAAGATAAGAAGGTAATGTTTGCATGCATGAAATTGAAAGGTCATGAAATTATTTAGTGGGATAACCTACAAAAATAGATACATAGAAAAGGTAAAGATAAGATCGATATATGGAAAAATATGGAGAAGAAGCTGAGGCATAAATTTCATCCTATGGGTTATGCACAAACCTATATAGAACATTCTAGAATTTGAGGTAGAAAGATTGTAGTATACAAGAGTATAGATATGAGTTTTACAAGATTTACATACGAGTGAAGCATGATGAAAAAAATAAAATATGGATGTAATGTATGTAAATGGTTTTAAATTTAATTTTCAAGATGAATTAAGCATGCATAGAATACTTTACATGGAGGAGACTTATCAATTAGATTTGAAGATAGAAGAAAAACAAAATAGATATAATTTCAAAATGATGTCTCTTGGTCCAAGAAGAGGCATCTCCCACCCAATAATGGGATGAGGTGGGTTTAATTCCACTATAAGTGGGTTATATACCAATAGAGATCAATCATCATGTGGAAAATAAATTCAATATGATAATAGACAAGGGTTTCAATACCAAGAATGAGGAATAGGATTTCAGAGAGGATAAGGATATGGTGGTGCTAGAGGATGGTTTTTGAAATAGCACAAATCTTATGTTTTTTATAGGTGTGGAGTATAGGTCATTTGAGTGTTTTTATTATCAATATCAATAAAATAGAAAAAATGATTGCCCAAGATTAAAAGTAGTCGAGGCTGAGATAGAAAAAAAAAATACAAAACTTTCTCCAACAAATATTGGATAAAATATTATGATGAGAAGAACAATGATCTCTCCAAGGAAGTGGCAAGTGTAGAATAAATAAGATGGTGTAGCATGGTTGTAATAAACATTTTTCAAATAATATGCACTTCAATTAGAAAGGTATGAAAAGTAATTATAGATGGTGGTAGTTGTGAAAATATGGTTTCTAAAAAAATGATAGAGAAACTACATTTTTAATGTGCAAATCATCATAATCCTTATAGGATTTCATGGTTAAATAAAGGGAATGAAGTTACATTATATAAAAGGTTATTAATCAATTATATATATATATAAACTTACCATAATTCCAATGGATTCATGCAATGTGTTATTGGGAAGACCATGTCTATTCGACAGGAAAGTAATTCATGATGGATCAAAGAACACATACACTTTTTGGAAAGATGGTAAAAAGGTAGTTTTGTTACCTCTTAAATAAGAAGATAAGGTTGAAATCTTGTTTCCCACTAAATAATTTATCTAATATATGAAGGTGCAGGTTGTTATTATGTATTAGTAGTAAATAATGAAGATATAGAAATGGTACAAATACTAATAGAAGCATTGAGATTGTTGAAATAATATGTAGATGTTCTACCTGATGAATTACTAGATAGTTCAACATCAAAGAGAGATATTCAGCATCACATTGATTTTATTTCAAGATCAAATCTACCCAATCAAGCAACTTATAGGATAAGTCCAAGAGAACATGTAAAATTGAATAAGTTATTGAATTGGCAAGAAGGAAGGTAGTAATGGAGAGTATGAGTCCATGTGCAACAACAACATTGATAAATACAAATAAAGATGGAGGATGAAGAACATTTATGGATAGTAGAGTAATTAATAAAATTAAATTTAAGTATAGATTTCCTATGCCTTGTTTAGATGATATGATGGATGTGCTTGAAGGAGAAAATTATTTTACCAAGATTTATCTAAGGAGTGGTTATTATCATATTCGAATTCATAAAGGAGATGAGTATAAAAATTCATGCAACACTAGGGATGTCTTATATGAGTGGATGTTGATACCATTCAGATTATGTAATGCACCTAGTATATTTATGAGGGTGATAAATATAGTGCTACAAGAATACATTGGTAAGTTTATGGTTATTTGTTTTGATGATATTTTGAAATATATTAAGAGTAAAGAAGAACACTTACAAAATTTGAGAATGGTATTGGAGTTGTTAAGGAAGGAGAAGTTGTATGCAAATTTGAAGAAGTGTAGGTTTATGTAGAACAATTTTATTTGAAAATATGGTTTTAGTAGATGGTATGAGAATGTATGAAGAAAATATAAAGGAAATTTTCTGAGTGGCCTATTCCAAAAAGAATTATAGAGGTAATATTTTCCCTAGTTTATCAAATTTTAATACAAAACTTATTTAAAAATTTAGAAGTATTGTGACACCAATAATAGATTGCATGAGAGGGAAGGAATTTGTATGGACTAAAGCAGCAGCAGAAAGCTTTGAATTTTTAAAGAAGAACATTATAAAAAGATAAATTATAGCATTACCAAATTTTAACAAATTATTTGAGGTTGATTATGATGCTTCATTTGTGGGAATTGGTGATGTGTTGAGTCAAGAAGGAAAGCCAATGGCATATTTTAGTGAGAAATTGAATGAGATAAGAACAAATTATTCTACCTATGATGTTGAACTTTATGAAATTTTACAAGGACTAAGACATTGGATGAATTATCTAGTGCCTAAGGAGTTTATCCTATTTACAGATCATGAGGCTTTGAAGTATTTGAATACACAAAATAAGTTGAATAGTAGGCATGAAAAGTGGGTATATTTATTTTACGGGTATACTTTTGTGTTGAAGCATAATTTAGGAAATCATAACTAGGTAGCTATTGCATTGAGTATGAGAGTGGTGTTATTAAATACTATGGTGAGTGAAGTAGCTTTCATAGAATTATATGATATTGATCCATATTTTGGTAAGATAGTTAAGTATTTTAAAAATACATTAATAGATGGGACAAATACTATTCATGATGAGTATCTTATACAATAAGGTTATATCTTTAAAGAGAAACAATTATGCATTCCATTTGGGTCTCTATAATACAATATTATAAGATAATTACATAGTGGTGGTTTAGATGGACATTTTTTTAAGACAAAGATAATATTTTTTGTGGAAGAAAAGTGTTTTTGGACAAAGATGAATAGAGATGTTGCAAGGCATGTTTCAAGATGCAGAATATGTGAGGTGGCTAAAGGACATGCACAAAATACTAGGCTATACATGCCATTACTAGTTATAAGAGGACCATGGATAGATTTAAGTATGGATTATGTATTGGGATTACCAAAAATAAAGAGAGGTAATGATTTGATTTTTTTTGTATAAATATTTTCTAAATTGGTTCACTTTATTTCATTTAAAAAAACCAATGATGCCACTAGAGTTGTAAAATTAATTTTTAAGGATATTGTGAGATTGCATGGTGTTTCAAAAATTATTATTTTAGATACGGACATGAAATTTCTAAGTCATTTTTTGATTATCTTATTTAATAATAAGGGTAATAAGCTATAATTTAGTAGTGCATATCACCCAAAAATAGATGGACAAGTGAAAGTTGTGAATAGGATCTTGGGAAATTTGTTAAGATGCATAATGGGAGAAAAGCCCAAGCAATAGGACTTGGTTTTACCACAAGCTAAGTTTACACATAAAAATTCAGTAAATAGATCAATAGAAAAATAAAAATTTCATATTATTTATGGGAGAAATATTATGGGTGTTTTAGATTTGGTATAGTTACCACTTGAATATCGAATTATTAATGATGCATAACATATGCAGTAGTAGAAAGAAAGAATAAGAAGAAAGTTTTAGGAAAGTAACAAGAAATATAAAGTAGAAACTGATTTTAGAAGAATATCTAACATATTTGTATAATGATATTTGGTAATGGTTTACTTAAGGAAAGAAATATTTCTAAAAGGCATGTACAATAAGCTAAAAGTACAAGCAAATTGGACCATGTAAAATTTTGAAGACAATCAATGACAATGCTTATGACATGAGTTTACCATAGAATTTTGATATCTATCTAATATATAATATTTTAAATTTATATTAATTCCATGAAGAAGATGTTGAAGGTTAATAGGTTCCAAATAAGAAGAAGAAAAAGATAGTGGATGTTTTGGATATGAAGATGATTAACACAAGGCAAGGGAATTATAACAAGTATTTTGTATAGTGGGGAGGATTGAAGAAATAAGACAACAATTAGATTATAGAATGGGAGATGAATAATATTGATAAATAAAAATGGTAGAAGTACAATCAGGGTAACTTGTAGGAGTTGAGTTATTTTCAACCAAATGAGATTGATTTGAAAAAATAGGCCAAACTTCTAAAGGACATAAATTTTGATCCATAGCTCTGTTTGAGCTCTTCCTCACTCCAAAATGACCATCTTAGAAAATACGTTGCTTCTATAAGCTCATATATCTGATTATAGATACTTTTTATATTCTTCAGAGGCCATACATGACCATCTGAGGGTCTAAAATTATAGTTTAATGATTTTTTAGGATTTCTCTATTTTTAGAAATTACATATATTTATGACCAAATGTGAACTTCAATTGAAATTAGTTCAATAGGATAATTTTAGTGTTTATAATATTTTGGGATACTTTTAGAACTACACACACTTGAATGTGAAACTTACTAAAAATAGTAGTTGCTAAAAATAACAAGTCAAGTTTTTTTTAGTTTTTTATTTTTTCAATTTTCAATTGTCAACTATATTCCTAAGTTGAGGGTTATTTATGAATGGTTTTTAATTATTTAAATCATTAAATAAAAATAAATTTTAGCTATTGTTTCAAATCTTGGACTATTATAATTTTATTTATCTTGATACATTTTAGGTTCATTATTTGGTATTAGAGCCAAGTTTTGATTCTGGGACCTGTGGGTTATGGACACAGGCCCATTATACTTCTATTATGAAATACATAGAACAATTTAAAATCTTGAATTATTAAAAAATGGAAATAGGATGAGGAGGTAAAGCATAGATGAACCATATTATACAAGAGATGTAGAGGAAAGTGGAATAATTAACTGAAGTTAACACCAATCAGTGAAGAAGGCAAGAGGATGATGAGACTAAGGAAGACATAGATCATGAAGAATAAGAACAAGATCAACCACCATAAATGGAGGAGAGGATTTTTCAAGAGTTAAAAGGAATAAATAAAGGAATCAAGGTTGATATTCCATATTATGTAGATAGTTTAAAACTAGAGGAGTTGATAGATTGGATAAATAGCATGGATAAGTATAAGAGGATTTATTAAAGCTTATTTTATTATTGGTGTGGAAATAGGGGAAAAATATTTGAAACTAAAATATAAGAGGAAGGAGATTTATAATGAAGAGGAGTAACTGACTATGTCACCTTTTACATGAGAATCATTATTTTGGATAATTTTATTTGAGGTAGACCTTATATCACCTTTCTACTCAAGATGATATTTTTTTCTAGTGAATAATATTCAAATTTAGAGATTATTGGCCTCTCTTATAATTTTTAGGGATTCGATATTTTAAAAGGCATGGGTATGATGCCATTAATGTTCATCTTTATTTTGACATATTCATCATATTTTTCATTAATGAAGATAATGAGGTTGATGGATATGATTATATACAACTAGTACCTTCCCTCTTGAGGCTATTATATGTGATGTGATAGTTCACATTGGATCCTAAATTTTTAAATTTTGGTCATTCAAATTGAAATATGACCTATGTGTTATAACTACATTGAGATTTTCCCAAATCTTGAATGTACTTCTACTAATTTTGTATGGCATTGGGGGCCATGGTAACTATATATTATCTTTTCATAATGAGGAAAATACATTCAAGATTTATTAGGTTATCTCCTAATCAGCCAAAATATTAAACACTTAAATGGGTAATCTAAGTGAGGATAGAATTACTCCCTCTATCATGATAACTATGTAGTTTGGAAAACAAAAATAGGCCCCAAATCTCACTATATAGTTTATCATCTTATCTAAACATCTAGGCATAAGATATTCATTGATGTCCTAGTATACTTGGGAATAAAAACATTCACATATATCCCCAATGTAGTGCCTAAACCAATGTGCATGCAACTTCAAAAAATGAAAATTTACTAGTGTCCCTAGAGTAGGGGTCCATCTTAGAATTTTTATAAAAATGATTATAGTAGAGGTGACATCTATCAAATATGACATCATATATAAATTTAATTCATTCCATACTCCTAATACATAAATCTTGATAGTAAATGAAATAATATCTCCCAAGGGTAGGAATTACTTGTCACTGATGATCATAGAAAGGAGTGTCACCTAGACCTTATTGACATGAGATATATTAGAATATTCATATACTATATTTATCATTTTTATGCTAATTAAAAATCATAGTATGAATTGGTGAATATAGATGTTGTAAATATCTTCCCTATTCACCCACCTCTTAGGGTTTTCAACACAATCCTTTAACACATCCTTGAGGTTGTTTTTGGTGAGACATTCAAATAAAAATTCATGATTATACAGAGCTATAAGATGGGGAATTTGATAGTAGCCCTTGATTTCTATTCCAACCATGAATACAATTTTGTTCTTAATTTTTATTGATAAGACAAAATCATAGAAATATTAAATTTGGATGAAGACATTAAGGAACAAGTCCTCACAAGGAAATACCTATGGTTTGGCTTCAATTTGACAAAGTGCCTACTATATTTATAAGTGGTATCTTCCAAGGTAGTAATTTATTCATATATTATTGGCCTAATTTTAACCACCTCATCATAGAATTTATTGTAGTAATTAAATTTCATTCATAGGGAATCTCAAATGAGTTAAGAGTTTGTTCAGTGGTTGTATATGAGAATAGGTAATAATCCATGGTTTGATGGCACCTATAAATGGAAATTCATGCTTGCTAATTGTGATTAAGAAAATACTACACTGAATTTGAAGTCATAGCTATTTTTATAAATCCATGTCATTTTCACTCTAACAAATGATGAATATGCTATGAGAAACAACATTTTTACACTAATTGTAATTTTGATGAGTTTGTTGAGTTAGAGATGTTATTTGGATTTTTATGGAAAGTTAGAAAAAATGTGCATCTTTTTGGAATTTTCAAGAGCAATTACTAATCATCATTACACATGAGAGGAAACTTATGGTGTTATGGTTATTTTTGACTTCACTATAGAGGAATATGGGTTGTTATAGGTTGTTGTGTTATATTATATGGCACTGATTTTAGAGATATGTGTAGATAAGGCTCTATTGAAAGCATTAAAATCAAAGATTAATACCTTTTATCTACTAATAGGGTAAATTATGGTCACCTTAGAACATTCATGGAGGATTATGTGCATCTTGATATGGGGGACCATGGTTTATTGGAGAAATGTGACACATCAAGTGTTGATAGGGATATTTATTTATAAGGGTGATATTCTAATGATTAGATTCAAGGTAGATATATACATGTTATAGGTAGAAATATATATAGATCCATTTCCCCTAGTGATTATGGTTATTTTAGCAGCATATTACTACCTAAAAATATTCATAGAGTGTTTTTAGTTGGACTAGAAAATGTGGTTGTGGATATCCTAAAGCTTGTGATAGAGTTTACTTGGGATCCTTATGTATTAGCATAATTATACAAGGATCTACTCTTAGTTTTATATAAGGATTGGAAGAGTATTTATCCATCAAAACTATTATAAGTATGGGCATGGGAACACATAGTGATGGATTATATAATAGGATAACTACAATTTAAGTTATATGAAGAGATTTTTGAATACATATGGTACATTAAAATTTACATCTAGTAGAAACATCTAGTGGGTTTACGATATTACAGGTGTCTATAAATGATTCGAGATATGAGTACATCACACAATCCATTATATAGAGGCATATCTAGTATGGGTAGAGGATTTGGTGTATTTAGACTATGTGACTCTAGTATGCTATTTTTATAGGTGGTGAGAATATATCATTGAAAGATATAGGCCAAACCAAATGTTAAGGTAATTTTTTATATAGAAAGGTATTTTAGTAGGGATATATATCTTTCTTTGATCATACAAGGAGTGGTAATAGTGGGGGTTGATATTGGATCTAAGGATAGTTTGACCTATTTACACTATGCATCATTTTATAGGTAATGAGATGTGATTGATGCAAGTGTCACATATGAGTACAATGAATGGTGGGAAAAAACTTGGAATAATTTGAGTGATCATATATAGAAGATTTTGAGGACACAACTTCAAAAGGTACATTATCAAAGGATGAGGAGATATGTAGATATACTAACTAGTGGTGGGACTACAGTAGGAGGTGATGGAGGAGATAGTGGAAAGGCACTTGTTATAGATATAGATAGTGACTAAGGGAGAGAGGAAAGAGGATATATGGATATGTTATACTTGGAGGAGGAGATGGAGGAGATAGATCCAAACTATAAGGACCACTAACTATTATAGTTATAAATGGATATAGAGTAAGGCCATTATTAAAACCAAACTAAGTAGAGGATTTAGTGTCAATTGAAACTCTTTGGTGAAATATTTTGACAAGCGATGAAAATTTATCTAGCATAAGGAGTGATGGAGGGCAGCAACATGGTGGTCATCATACACAACTCATTGGTAGGGATGTAGAGATCACTTAGCTACATGTTGAGGTAGATATACTAACATTAGAATTGGTGAAGGTAGATAGTAATTTAGTAGTGAGAGATGTGGAGATGAAAAGGATATGATGTGAGAGAGACACACCTTTATCATCACTTAATCCTCTAATACTATGATAATTATATTCAAATTCAATGAGGGAAATGAGAGAGGCTCAATATTGTAGAGTATTATATGATCGAGTTATTCTAGTATATCATAAAGTAGATTTTATCACTTCCACCAAATAAACAACATATTAAATAAAGATGGATCCTTAAACTCATTTAGTGGGGAATCCTCTTAGGATAATTCCACCATGGATTCTATATTTGAAGACTCATGGTGACAATTGATAGTTGTGACCTTCAGATGTATATGATAAGATGGATATTAATACTTGTATATGGTAATTTTTTTTATGTTGCCAATAATTCTCCTTTAGAATTCCTTATAATGCCACCTCCCCCTACAGGACCCATGTTACCCTTGGAGGCACCATCAAAATTCAATTTCATGTAGCCATCCAGAGGAGCCTTTCATTTGGTATGCTTACAAATTAACTCTTTTGAGGGAGAGTGTAGTACCTATTGGAGATCTTAGTTTTTGAGAATGAGCAGGGCCGAAGGGGTAAAAGTTTTTTATCCTTAGGTTGGAAATATTTCTAGTTCTCTAAAATGGTATGACAATGATGGGATAATATGTCATTCAGTTGGTTCCTTTTATTTAGGAAAAGGCTATCATTACAAATTTTTGATATGTACCAAAACCAATGAGGGAGTGCAAGGTGCCAAAGGAAGACTAGGGAAGGTAAAATCCAAGGGGGATTCCATTTAATGATGAGGTCTAGGATGTTGTTTGTTTTGACTCAGGACATGTCAAAACTATTTAATAACCAATTAAATAGGATTAGACTAAGGGGGCATTCCAAAAAGAGATGGTGAACATAGTCTTTTGCACTTTTGTAGATTGGGCACCTATTGGGGATAATTATTCCCCTTTTTGCTAAGTTATCAAAAATTTGAATTTATTATATGCCACCAGCTAGAAGAAGAAGTTGAATTTAGGAGTTAGGTGCTTTACCTAGAAATGTTTCCAAAAATTCTAGTTGCTTTCCAAGTTGAGGTCGATGACATGCTCTGAGGCCATCGAGTATAATTTTTTTTTCCACTTGATAGATAAAGTGATATTATTTGTTGATGGATGGAATATGGACCTATATTAGAGTCAGGTTTAGATTTTTAATGGCTTGATATTCTTTGAGAGGTAGATCATCACTCGGAAGGACTTTCCAACACTTTATTCTACCCTTAATTTCCCAGTAATCCTTTAGCTTGGAACCCCATATTTTTTTAAGCTTCATATACCAACTGGCCTATATCCTCTAGGTATAAACAGGGGTGGGAGAAATCTAGGCATTTTCCCAAAAATCAATTTTATCACCATTGCCAATTTTCCACAAGATGCCTTTCTTCAAAAGATCCTTGCAACTAGAAATGGATTTTCAAAAGGTTGATCCATCGGTAGGGCCTTCTTCCCATAGGAATTCATCCTCTTCCACTCCTTCCAAGTGTTTATCCTTTAGTATTTTTGTACAATCTCCACTCTCCTTCATTGAATGCCAGCCCATTTTTGCTAATAGGGATTAGTTCATAGATTTTATACTTCTCAAACTAAGGCCTCCATTAGCTTTTGGGAGATAGACTTTTTCCCATGTAACCAAGTTGAATCTAAATATTTATTTAGTACCTCTCCATAGGATTTTTTTTTGAATTTGTTTAATTTTGGATGTAATAATGGATGGAATATTATAGGTAGACATTTGATATACTGGGATTATCTGAATAGATGCCTTGAGGAGATAGTATTTCCCTACCTGAGTGAGGAGGTGTCCTTTCCAGCTAGCCAATTTCCTTTGAATGCGATCAATTAAGGGGTTCCATAGTTGGGAGTCCAATTTTTTAGAAAAAAAGAGGTAAACCTAAGTGATTTTATGGAAATTTTCCCACTTCACATTGAAGGATTTTGGAAATTATTCTTTATTAAAGGGGAGGAGTGTTGATGAAGAAAAATAAACTCTTTTGGAAGTTGATGCATTGATTAGACACTTTTTCATAGTAGTTTAAAATGCATTTAAGATGCTTGGATTACTTAATAGAAACATCTCCCAAGATAATAATGTCACCAATGAACTATTGGTGAATGATAGGATTTATATTTTAGACCACCAAAATACCCTTAATATGGCCCTAACTATAGGCACTCCTCAAGCTTCTTCCCAAGGTTTATACCAAGATGATGAAGAGGTATGGGGAAAGGAGGTATCCTTATCTTAGGCCTCATAAAAATAGAAATAATCCTTTAGGTACCCCATTTATAATAATAGAGAACTTAGGGTGGCAATTTAATTCTAGACAATTTTCTTGGTGTCATGGTTCAGCCCAAGTTTTCCAAGATCCACATTAGGAAGCACCAAAAAACATGGTCATAAGACTTTAACATATCTAGTTTGAGAAGCATGCCCTACCTTGAGGATTTGGATATGGAATTCACTGATTCATGAGTTAGGACAATAACATCATTTATTTTTGTACCTATCATAAAACCCCTTGTTTCTCTCCAATGACATGGTCTAAAGGGATTGCATGCATTTAACTAGAATGGAGGAGCATATTATGTATGTAGTATTACATAAGCTTATAGGATAGAAGTTCTATATCTTAGTGGTACATTTTTTTTTAGAATTAGGACCAAAAAGGTATTGTTAATTTCCTTTAAAATATATTGAGAATGAAATAATCCTTTAGTATCTTATTCAACCTCCAAATGAATAATGTCCCAAAACTTTTGGAAGAAAAAGGGAGGGAACCCATTTAGTCTAAAATCCTTGAGGCCTTACATGGAGAAGACAAAACTTTTAATTTCCTCATTTAATGGGATATTTGTGAGAGATGCATTGTTTGCTACTGAGAAGACCTTATCAAAACTGGACAGGTTAGAAGAGACAAGAGGGGATTTAGGAACACCATCTTCTAAAAGAAGATTCTTGAAAATTGTTATAAAATGTTGAGGAATGTCATCTTCATCTCTATTGATGGTCCCATATTCCAATTATAGCTGGTCAATTCTATTGATATTCTTCTATCTTGAAGTTGAATGATGAAATTTTTTTGTGTTCATATCCCCCTCTTTCAACCAAAGGTATCTAGATTTTTACTTCCAAAAAGCCTCTTATTTTGCTTCCAAGTTGTGAAATTGACACAGGAGGTCCTTTTCCTTAGAAGCCTCATGTTCATTTTAATTCTAGGAGGCACTGATCTCTTCAATAATGGAGAGTTCTAATTTAAGGGTCTTTCTCTATAGAAAAATATCCCTGAACACTTCTTTTTTTCCTGATTTTTAGCTTATTTTTAAGAAAGTTAAGATAATTTGTGAGAATGAACATGATAAAGCCCAAGAAGGGTTATTTACACCAGTATTTAAGGAAATCAATGAAGTATTGATGATGAAGCCATATGATTTCAAATATGAAAGGACTACCCTTGGGTTTTTAAAATTTGTCAACCTCAAAGACTAGGGGATTGTGGTTAGACCTAGTCTTAGGAAGAGAAGAGAGTCTGTTGGAAAAGAGAATGTCCTAGTTTAAATAAATTAGAAATATGTCAAGATGGACTTGGATTAGTTTATCTCCTAGTATTCAATTGAAACTTTTGAATAGGATATCATTGAGGTCTACATCTATTAAGCCTGCATTAACAATAAAGTCATTGAATTCTAACATGTTATATGTGAGATCAATGAGTCCACCTTCCTTATCACCTAGGGTGAGGGGATTATTGAAATAGCTTACCACAATCCATTTCTAATTAACACAAGTCTTTCTAAAGTCTAATAAATCTTTCCAAAGAAGATTCCTACTAGATTTGGAATTAGAAGCATAGACATTGGTGAAAATCCATTTGTCCTTACTTGCAATGTTATTGAATAAGATCGATATTTGATTGGAAGATTTACATAGAAATTCACCATCTAGAAAGATAGGTCCTAAAAGATAGCTAGGCCACCTAAGGAAATTGTGGACTTCAAGGAAAGGGCATGTGTATTTTTCTAGATTCATGCTACACTAGCTTTGAGAATGAAATCAGACATTTTGGTTTCTTGAATGAGCAAAATAGAAGGGTTAACCCTTTTAACAATATTGTAGAGAGTCCTCTATTTTTTGGGGTTATTTAGGCACCTAATGTTCCATGAAATAGCTTTCATTTCCTATCCCATTAGACCTTAAGAGTTTGTTGAGAACCATTAGTAATCTCTTGTAAAGTTTATAAGTTTATAATAATAATTCTTGGGGATCTACCCATCAATTATGGAGAAACACCAATATTGGATTTTTTCTTACCTCTTTTGGATTTGGAACAAGTGACAATCCCATCATCCTAGGGGGTCAATGGAAGGAGAGAGTGGTTTAGAACATTGCCCCACATATTTTCTAGAAGGCAAGGAAAGAGGAGGGGATAAGGGGGGTCTTAGGGAGAAGGGAGAGGTCTAGGGTAGAAAATAGGGGGATTTTCTATACAAATGCTTGGGTAGAATCTAACATCAAGGGTGAGATGGGAAGGGGGGAGATGTGGGCGAAGGGAAGGTTACCTAAGGGGTAAAAAATTGGGGAGAGGTTCCACAAGGTCAAATCAAAGGGGGGGAAGAAGATATTTAGAGCATGGAGGTGGGGAAGGGGGAAGGGGGATCAAAGGAAGAGAAAAAAGGGATGGGGGGAGGCACACAAAGGGGGGAAACTAAAAACTTAGGGGATGAGATGGGGACCAGGGGGAGGTAAGGGGTTGGGGAAAGGAGAAGAGGCAACAAGGGGAGGAGAGGAAAAGGAGGGAGGGGACATGGGAGAAGGGGAGAGGGATGAGTGGAGAGGTAAGGGGAAATGCTAGGGGACCTAAATCACACATTAGCTTAGAACCAGACACTAAAAGAAGAGGTGCATATTAGGTTGTGGAGCTAAAAGCTTCACAGGTATGCAAATGGAGGAGGTTGCTGAGTGTCATAGTAACCAATGTCAGTCATATTCAATAAACAAAGCAACCAGAATTAGTTTGGCATTAGCCGACATTGGTCAGATAGGAACTGATGTTAGTCATCTCCAGATAGACAGAGACTGATGTCAGTTATCTGTGCATTCCAGAACTAGTCTAATTTTAGATGGACAGTTAGTTTGCATGTAAAGACTAATTTTAGTCTTAAGTCTGCATTTCTAATTATTTTAACTGAGAAGTCTAATTATTTTTTGTATGGGATCTATTTAAGAGACATATGGGGTTGTATTGTAATTAAGGATCAAAAGGACTTATAAAGGACAAGGAAGAGATCCTTCTGAGTGTAATATCAGTTGATCTGTAGGTGTACAAGATTAGGGAGATCTACATGGTAAGTAAGGTCAATTAATTTATAGGTGTGTGTGTGTGTGCAAGGTCAAAGGAGATCTATGGGGTAGTAAGATCAAGGAGATCTGCAACACAATAAGGAGCAAGATCAAGGAGATCTACTTGGAGTACTTGGAGTACTTGGTGGACTGGAAGTAGGCAACAACGGTTGAGTTGATTGTCACTTACTGGTGGAGGGAACAACTCTGTGTTTGAGTTGGGGTTGTAATTGATTGAGAGAAAGAACTCTTGAGGGAGAATTACTGTACGCCCAAGAGGTTTGGGAAGAGTGTGATTTCTTCATTTTATTTCCTTCTGGAAGAGTGTTAATATAAGATTGTATTGTCTCTCATATTTTGTACTATTTTTGAATTCTAGTTACACATTAATTTTGGTTTAATTTCGTGTTTAGTTGCTTATACAAAGGTAATCAAGTGTGTTCTAAGGAGTAGGATCCTAACAGCTGGTATCAGAGTAGGTTCATTAGAGCTTGGTTCACTAACACCTTGGTTTCAGAGTGTGTTAAGTGTTTATTGATTACAGGTCACTCACAGGGGTTTTTGTTAGAGTGGGAGTATAACAATGGCAGAAAAAAGTATGCTAAGAATGGAGAAATTCAATGGCAAGAATGATTAATTATGAAGGATGCAGATAGATGATTATCTATATCAGAAAGATCTATACTTACCATTGGGTGGTGTTGCAAGCAAGCCCACATGTATGCAAGATGAAAAATGGAAGGTTCTTGATAGAAAGGCTCTAGGAGCTATAAGGCTGACCTTGGTAGCTTCTGTGGTTTCCAACTTATGTCAAGAAAGGACAACAGTAGAGTTAATGGATACTCTAGCAAATTTATATGACAAACCCTCAGCTTTGAATAAGGTATTTCTTACGAAGCAATTATTTAATGTGCAAATGCTAGAAGGTGGATCGGTATATAGTCATCTTAGTGATTTCCATGGTTTGGTAAACCAGTTAAATTCAGTCAAAATAGTTTTTGATGATGAAATTAAGGCTCTCTTAATCTTATGCTCTTTACCTAAAAGTTGGGATTGCTTGGTAATGGCAGTAAGTAATACTGCGTCTGCTTCAAATATATTGAAAGTTGATGATGTTGTTAGTGTAATCTCAAATGAATAAATTCATAGGAAAAGCACAGGTGAGACATCAGGTAATGCTTTAAGTATTGAAAGTAGGGGAAGGAAAAAAGAGAAGGGAAAGCTAGGGAAATCAAGGTCAAAGATAGGCAGTGGATCCAAATCTAGGTATGGCAGTATAATCTGCTAGAATTATGGAAAGAAAGGACATGCAAAGAAAGATTGTTGGTTGGTAGAAGATTAACATGAAGAAGTAGATGTTGCAGGTATTGTTGCACACGATGCTCTTATAGTTTCTTTGGATAGTCAGGTAGAATCATGGGTTTTAGATTTTGGTGCTTCTATTCATGCAACCCCAAATAGAGAATTTTTTCATGATTATGTCCATGGAGACTTTCGAAAAGTTTATTTAGGGGATGGTAAGACTTGTCAAATTGTTGGCAAAGGGAAAGTGTAACTGAAATTGTAGACAGGCAACATATGGGTGTTGAAGGATGTCATGCATGTTCCCATCCTAAAGAGGAGTCTAATTTCTATAGGAAAGTTGGGTGATGAGAGTTGCACAGTTACTCTCATAGCAAAATCTTAGAAAGTTTCCAAGGGTGCACTTGTATTAGCAAGAGGTAAGAAAGTAGGTACACTTTATCTATCTACTTGTATTATTGATTCTCTTCTATTTTATCTACTTCAGCTATAGATGCAAAGATGTGGCTCTATAGGCTTGGTCACATGAGTGAGAAGGGAATGGATGTTCTTAAGTCAAATGGTAAGAGTTTAGATTTGAAAATCATAGATCGAGATTTCTGTGAGCATGGTATCTTTGGGAAATAGGTGAATGTGAGGTTTCTCACAACTGGGTCAACAAAGAAGAAGCACATGTTGGAGCTTGTTCACACAGGTGTGTGGAGACCAACTCAAGGAGCTTTTATTGGAGGATCACAGTGTTATGTTTTTGATGCTACAAGAAAGGATTGGGTTTATTGCATAAAGAGGAAATTTGATATTTTTGACACATTGAAGAACTGGAAAGCCTTGGTTTTCAAGGAGAAGATGATGGACAGAGATCAGCTCAAGAGGCTAAATAATTATGAGCAAGGCAGTGTTGATTTGGACAAGTTTATGATCCAAAATTAGCTCATGAGTAAAAATAATCACTCATAGGAAAACACAGTTACCTACGTCGGTCAGGTGAGAACTGACATCGAATAGGCAAGAACTGATGTCGGTCTAGTGGAGACCAAAGTTGGTGATGTCAGGTAGGTGGACACCAACATCGGTCAGGGAACCGATGTCAATGATCAGGTGGACACTGATGTTGGTATTGGAACTGACATCGGTAGTCAAGTCAATCACATAGAACTGACGTCAGTCTGATACAGACTGAGAGATGACCGGGATCGGTCACTGATAGAGAATTTGGGCAGACATCAAGCTGTAAATGAGTCTCAAATGCCCATAAGGAGGATTGAAAGGGTATGTAAACCTTCAATTCATTATTCCCCTTCTTTATACTACTTGTTTCTCACTGATGGTGGAAAACTAGGAAGTTTTAAAGAGGCAATGCAGGTAGAATCCAGGAAACAGTGGGAGCATGGTATGAATGAGGAAATTGATTCCTTGGAAGAGAACCAAATGTGGGATTTGGTAGAGTTGATAACCAAGATGAAAGCACTGAAAGATAAATGGATTTACAGGTTAAAGAAAGGAGAGAATGGACAGGTGAGATAGAAGGCTAGATTATATGGTCTTGAGCAAGATGCAGGACAATTGTGTTTAAGGTTTGACAGGTGTATGACAAAGCATGGCTTTAGTTAATGTCAATGTGACCATTGCTTTTATTTTACCAGGTTGGATAATATTAGCTACATTATCCTATTACTTTATGTAGTGTATATGCTTATTGCAGGGTCACACATGCAGGAGATTACTGAGCTAAAGGTAAAATTAGTTCATAGGTTTGCCATGAAGGATTTGGAAGCAACAAAGAAAATCCTTGGCATGAGTATTTATAGAGACAGGGAAAGTCACAGGTTGATTTTGTCTCCAGAGGATTATGTGAATAAGTTAGTGGAGAGGTTCAATATGTAGGATGCAGAACCAGTTAGCACACCTATGGTTGGATAGTTCATAGAATAGTGCCCTAAATCACATGATAAGGTTGAGTTCATGAGTACTAGACCTGATATTGCCCAAGCAGTGGGAGTTGTTAGCAAGTTTATGGACAATCTAGGAAAGGAGCACTAGAAAGCAGTTTAGTGGATTGTCAGGTATCTGAGAGGGACTAGCAGTAGGTATTCATGCTATGTAGGGTCAAGCACTTCTCTACATGGGTATGTAGATTTGGATATGGCAGGTGACTTGGATGACAAGAGAAGCACCATAGGATATGTGTTCACTATTGGCAGAATGGTGGTTAGTTGGATTTTAGAGTTGCAGAAGGTTGTTGTAGTCATGGAGGCTAGCAAGGAAATGATATGAATGACTTGGTTCATGGAAGAGTTGGGAAAGGAGCAAGAGAGTTGCAGATTGTACAGTGATAGTCAAAGAGCAATTCATTTTGCAAAGGATTTAGCCTTTCATTCAAGAACCAGATATATACAGCTTAAGTACCACTTCATTAGACAAGTATTGGAGGATGGTGAGTTGAAGCTGGAATAGATCCATATGGATAAGAACCCTATAGGTATGTTAACAAACCTGGGAACAAAGGAGAAGTTGAATCTTCATTCAAATTTTGTTGGTCTTCAAGATTGAACTTGAAGAGGGATACAAGCTAGGAAACAAAATTAGATGATGTATAGGTACAGGTACAGGTGCAGCTATTTATCTCCAAGTGGGAGATTGTTAGGTTGTGGAGCTAAAAGCTTCACAGGTATGCAAATGGAGGAGGTTATTGAGTTTCAGAGTAACTGACATTGGTTTGATTAACTGATGTTGATCATATTCAATGAATAGAGAAACCGACATTGGTTTGGCATCGACTAGCATCGGTCAGACAGGAATCGATGTTGGTCATCTCCAGATAGACAGAGACTGACGTCAGTCGTCTATGCATTCCATAATTGGTCTAATTTTAGACAGACAATTAGTTTGCATGTAAAGACTAATTTTAGTCTTGAGTCTGCATTTCTAATTATTTTAATTGAGAAGTCTAATTATTGTTTGTATGGGATCTATTTAAGAGACCCATGGGGTTGTATTGTAATTAAGGATCAAAAGGACTTGTAAAGGACAAGGAAGAGATCCTTTCGAGTGTAAGATCAGTTGATTTGCAGGTGTGCAAGATCAAGGAGATCTACATGGTAAGTAAGGTTAATTAATCTATAGGTGTGTGTGTGCAAGGTCAAAGGAGATCTATGGGGTATGAAGATCAAGGAGATCTGCAACACAACAAGGAGCAAGATCAAGGAGATATACTTGGAGTACTTGGTGGACTAGAAGTAGGCAACAATGGTTGAGTTGATTGTCACTTACTGGTGGAGGGAACAACTTTGTGTTTGAGTTGTGGTTGTAATTGATTGAGAGAAAGAACTCTTGAGGGAGAATTACTGTACACCCAAGAGGTGTGGGAAGAGTGTGATTTCTTCATTGTATTTCCTTCTGGAAGAGTATTAATACAAGATTGTATTGTCTCTCATATTTTGGGTTGTTTCTGAATTCTAGTTACATATTACTTTTGATTTAATTATGTGTTTAGTTGCTTATACAAAGGTAGTCAAGTGTGCTCTAAGGAGTAGGATCCTAACAGTGCAAAATGGTTAGAGCACCTGTTCCTTTAAAACTACCAGACAAAGGAAAAATTTGGGGGGACCATGCTTGAGTGGGCTAATAGAAATAGATCCTAACTTAAATGCATTAGGCCTAGAGTGAAGACAACAAATCATGTTTGAGTCCTTCTTGGGGCTGAAAAAGTGTGGTGCCTTATGAAATATAGTTGGAAGAGAACTTGGGGGGGCTTAGGGGAAGACAATCTAGAGAGGTAGATCCATCTATGAATCCTTATTTGGTACATCCACATTCATTCTCTACTAAGGGGAGATATTTGAGTCATAGTACTTTTTGGGGTAATCCTAAAGCAAGTGACTTGAAATTTTGTACCTAGGATAAATTATAGAGTTATTTTCATAGACAATGTTCTAAACCAAAATGTCATATTTGGATTTGATATTAATCTCATGAAGAAGGGGCTTGTTGGTCGATAAGAAGATGTGGACTTGGGAAGCCACCATTCTCCATTGAGATAGAGTGACTAGGTTGATTTTAATGGGATGACCTAGAGCTATAGTGATCTCATTGATAACCTCTAGGTTCTAGTATTTTAAGGGTAACTTAGGTGATAGACCCCACATGGGAACACCATCCATGGAAGAGTTATTGAGGCTCAACTTGGCCTTTCATATTCTAACCTAAACACTTGCCTTCCCTAGGAACCAAGGGCCTTCATAAAGGGCCTTAATGCAATATTATTTAATGGAGAATTTGATGAGGAAAAATCCCATGGATAGAGAAATGACCTCCAAGAGACCTTTGGGTTTTCATATTTCTTTATCCCACTTTTGGAAAGCATCAATGTTCAGGTGGTATCCATTGACCCTAGCAGGAATTGATTTGGAAAGCTCCATATCAGCCTATTCAACAATGGGGTCTAGAATAGGGATTAAAGTATAGTTATTAGTAACAACCAAAAATATTTGGACACCTAAGTGGACCTATCCCACTAGATCTAAGCCTTTGGCCATGTCATCCCTCAAAGGTTTGGATCTACTGGGGTATAGTTTTTCCAGGGTGGGAGACAAGGTGTTTATAAGATTTAAGGTTAATCCTGACATTTTATAAGCATTGTCTAGTAGTATAAAAGGTTGTGAGGATCCATGAAAAGAGACACATGAGGAGACATCGATGCTAGCCACATGTATTATAGTATCAAAGCCATCTTGAGTCTAGTCTTTGCAAAAGTGACTATTTTGTGATTCTTACCTAACTAGTAATTTAAATTGTTGAAAGTCCTTTGTAGCATCCATTAATTTGTGGTTTCACATCCATTGATATTGAAACTATGTTGGTTTAGAGTAAATGTTGAGGTCCTCATCTCTTGTCACTTTAAAGTGGTTTTTAGCAATAGACTTGGCTATTATTTCTTGATTTTTATTATTTTCATCGAATAGTGATGGGTGTCATTATCCCTTCATTTAACTATTATATGTTGGTGTCATTATTTACCAAGGCCAGTGTTTAAGGCTATCTTCATTAAGGTATTTATTGGGTTCATATAATAGTGTTGGATTTGATTTATCCTAAGTTCCTACCTCCTAATGTTTTAACTAAATGCTCAAAAGAAACACACTTGCTAAAAATGTAAACCCACCAAACTGAATGAAATGATTTGAAATAAATCATATAATGTTGCTGAAAATTAAATACACTAAAATCAAATATCAAATCCACACTCTAAACTAAGTTACCGAATTAAGATTACTAGAATTGAAGAAATGATAAATGTTTATCAAAATCTTAAAGCAAACACACATTAAAAGTATATTCTAACATGCAAATTATCAATATAATTGCATAAAGTATTTATATTAAGTATAATTAAATAATAATAATAATAATAATAATAATAATAATAATAATAATAATAATAATAATAATAATAATAATAATAATAATAATAATAACAAAGTAATAAATACCAAAATTACACATCATGTCTCCTTGTAGAATGGGCCCTTGCTCACCCTTGGATTTAGGGTCTAAAAATTTATTCTTTAGAAAGCTATATTTAATGCATAGAAATGAAAGAGTATTCTACCACAAAATCTTTTTGTATTTAGAATAATAATTTTTACAATGTTTTTCACTCTTTGTAGATTGAGCATGGATCTACCTTTTATTGGTACAAAAAAAGTACTTATCCCAAATATTAGGTAATAACTTAACTACTAAAACAAGAGGATATTTATAGAGATTGGTTTTTATGGCCAAAATAGAGAAGAGTGTTGCAACAAGATCCACACTCGGTTGGGAATAACCTCATGGGATTTTCAACTACTTATTCTAACCATATATAATTACCAAATCTTATATAAAATGTATCCATATCATCTTATCTAAATTTATAACCTAAATCTATTAGCTTTTATAAATGGAAATTTATACATAAATAAAAGTCTATATATAGAGGTATGTAAAAATAGAAAGTATCTAGAAGAGTCCTAGATCATCATGAAATATTTGAATAAATTTATATAATTCATTGGAACATGATGTGGAAGAGTCCATATTGATTTTTGATAATATTTAGCATGACTATCATAATCTATAGCTTGATTGTCATAATCCATAGCTTGATTGTCAAGGTCTGTGGAATGGCTAGAAAAGTTTGAATTTATACTCAAATTATCAGTTCATGGTCATGACACTTCCTTATCTTCATAAGATCATATAAAAACTCTTATTTAGATGATTTAATACTTGCACATATCAAATATGTAAGACTAAACATGCAAACAATTAGAACATCATGTAAAGAATGCTAATTTAGACTCACATAAGGTTATAAAGACAAAACCATTCATTGTACACCTTAGGCTAGCTATAGAAACTAATAATACATGTAATGATCAACTCAAATGGAATATATATGGATATAAAGGATGATATATCATGGTTATAATGATTCATAGTGTGGACTCATCATTTACTCCACACCTTACCTTTTGCAAGTCCCATTGCAAATTATCTTCTTCTGTCTTCATAAGTGTGGATTCTCTACTCCAAATTGAGGCTGAGATCATATATGGAGTATAAATCCTATGATATTTTCTCATGAGGATAATTAAATCCCATATACATTTTAATAAAATTAATCCAAAGAGAAAATGTTACTTATATTATGGCCCTATGTTCTACCATGGAGACATAATCGAAAGCAATAGAGGTGGTGTAAACATCATCCCAATCCATAATTTTTTCCCCCTTATTAATGTACATTAGTAATAATCTGATTGATGGACTCAGATCTTATAAGGGTTTATATTATAGTAGTAGGATAAATAACTTCTCTTATTTTAAAAGGGAATATCAACAAATTCTAGCATTGACTATAAGAAGTCACAAATTGATCAAATAAATGTTGAAAAAATAATTCAAAATTGGCAATGCCACCCTACAAAGCATAAATATAGTGATCATGTATTTTAGAATGTTTAAAATAGAAACTTTTGAATTTTTCCAATACCTATTGTACATTACCTAACTAGGGTTTGATGCATATACCAACTTATCTTATAGTACTCACATGATCATTATATCTATCTTGCCATGATATTTGATTTATTTGGGTGGAGAGAAGGGATCTCAATTATAACTCAACAACAAAAAAATTGACTAAGAAATCAGTATTGTTTCTTAGAATAATATTATATAGATAAAATTCACATAATAATTCTTTTTTATTAGTACTTTTTTGATAGACTGTCGAGAATTCTTCACTTGTGTTAATATTATGTGGTGATCCATATGAAATTTGGAGTAACTACCATCTAAAAAAAATTCATGCAATAATAAACTATAGGAGGGATATGGACTCCTATAGGATAAAATATTTTCACCAAGATAACAAGTAAATTGTATGGTTTGTCTAGCTTGTGATTCTTGTTGTTGTGCTTGTGTTAGGTCTTCTTACATTTTTTTCCTCCTTCTTAAGAAGTGTGTTCTGTTTCTTCATTTCTCCAAGATTAAAACAAATTTATTCCCAGTGACTTTTGACATTAGGGTAGGACATAATGGTTTGGAAACATCACTCTACCATAGGTTTTGGAGGCACATTATAAGAGCTAGAGGCTATTTAGGATTTCAATTTTGTATTCTCTTATTCAAATTTTAGGAGATTCCTTATCAAGGATATATTATATTCCTCTAGTTTCATGGTATAACTCCACAGATAAATAATGTTATTCTTATATTCATCTAACTTTTTATGTAAAGATGATATCTATTCACCCTTATCAAAATAATGAGTTTGAATTCATTATATATTTTATAACAAAAGAGAGATAAAAAAATCCTTACATTACATTAAACTAAAGATGGTAGCTGAGTAATGTCCTTTGCATTCTATTTGACTATAGCTTCTAGTTGAGACAATAACAAGGCATGATGTAGTTTTTGATCTTCTATCTCTTTGGATAGTTGGGATTATTCATCAATCATGGGATATTTTTATTTATCAATGGATGTTTATGTTGAGGTAAAAATAATAGTTTCCTTAAAAGCATCTTGTGGAAAAGGTGTTTCCACTGCCTCTTTATCTTGTGATACACTGACATGGGGTTCCTATCATATGTTGTCAAGAGTTTTAGTAGTAATGAATTCATCATCATCAAAAACTAATATAAAATTTCTTCTTCTCTTTCGAGTGAAAGGAAGAATTTATTCATGGGATGCCTCCTAAGGTGTTCTATGTGGAATAGGGTCTATAGTAGGTTCATCTTGTATGATCTAAATGGATTCCTGTGCATAAGTAAGTTGAGAATATGGCTTAGGGTTCCTTGTTGATGACATAAGTATTAATCTTCTTCTTGTATCTAGTGTTACAACCACACTAAAGGGATTTGGAGGTATAGGTGCAGTATCCCTAAAGTTTTATCTTATAATCCAAACTAATTCAAGAATAACTACTTTTAAAGAAGAGACCTTTGGTGGAGCCCTAGAAATTGAAGCTGTCAAGAATCTAGAACAACAAATAGCTCTGATTCCATTGTCAGGATTAGGAGCACAATTGATTACCTTGTATAAGCAACTAAACATGGAATTTAACCAGAAGTAATATGTAACTAGAATTCAAAAATAACACGGAATATGAGAGACAATACCTAATTGTATTAATACTCTTCCAGAAGGAATTAAAATAAAGAAGATGCCACACTCTTCTTCCCACACCTCTAGGGTTCCCACACCTCTAGGGCATACAATAATCTCCCTCAAGAGTTCTCTCTCTCAACTATGGTCACAACAAACAACTCAAACACAAAGTTGTTGTTCACCTCCACCAGTCAGTACAATACTGCCAGTCCACCAGTCAGTAACAATACTACCAGTCTACCAAGTACTCAATGTACTTCAAGTCTAAGTACACCACATACTCCAAGTAGATCTCACCTGATCTTGCTACCTGTTGTGTTGCTAATCTCCCTGATCTTGCTGCCACCTACAGATCAACCTAGTTTTGCACACCTTTAAACCTAAATCTCACACACACACACACCTACAGATCAACCGACCTTACTTACCATGTAGATCTAACCTGATCTTGCTATACCGCAAATCAACCTAGCCTTGCACACCTACCGAACTAGATCATACACACCCAGAAGAACCCTTGTCCTTGCCTCACCAAGTCCTTATGATTCTCCCTTGGATAAAACTTTGATTCTACCCACCAGCACCCCTATGGATCTTCTACCAGATCTTGCTCTCTCATAGATCTACCTGATCATACACACTTGGCACTGTGGCACTATGAGGAGCTAACCTTGCTCTCTTCCCTTTGAAGGAACTAACCTTGTTCTCTCTATCTAGCACACTTTACAATACAACCATTGGGTCTCTTAAAAAGATCCCATGCAAACAATAATTAGACTTCTAATTACAATAATTAGAAACATAGCTCCAAGACTAAAATTAGTCTTTACATGCAAACAACCAGTTCATTAAACAAACTATTCATGTAACTAACAGTTCTGGAACTGCATAGGCGACCGACATCGATCGATATCTATCTAGGGATGACTGACATTGGCTGATCAATGACCGATGTTAGTGGCTTCCTATCTACCTCTGACCGACGTTAGTTGGCTTGATTGACACCAGTTACTGTGACACTTAGCACCTCCTCCATGTTTGTATAATAGTGAAGCTTTTATCTCCACAACCTAACAATCTCCCACTTGGAGATAAATAGCTACACCTATACCTATACATCATCTAATTTGTTTCTTGGCTTGTATCCCTCTTCAAGCTCAATCTTGAAGACCATCCACCACACAACTTGTGATGCTACTCCTATCATCCAAGTAACCTACCATATCTGAATCTACATACCCATGTAGAGAAGTCCCTGACCATGCATAGCATGAATCCCTGCTACTGGTCCCTCTCAGATACCTAAGAATCCACTGAACTGCTTTACAGTGCTTTTTTCCTGGATTGGCCACAAATTTTTTGATAGCACCCACTGCTTGGGAAAAAATAGGTCTAGTACACATGTACTTAACCTCATCATGTGAATTGGGACACAGTTCTATGAACTGTCCATCCATAGGTGTGCTAACCGATTCTGCATCCTACATCTCAAATCTTGCCACTACCTTATTCACATAATCATCTAGAGACAAAATCAACCTGTGACCTTCCATGTCTCTAGAAAAACTCATGCCAAATAATTTTGCTCCTCCTAAATCCTTCCTGGCATACCACTGAACTAACTTTACCTTTAGCTCAGCAAAACCCTGCATGTGTGAACCCACTACATACAATAACAGGATAATGTCACGACCACTATCCAACCTGGTAAAGTAAACACAATGGTTATAATGACATTGACTAAAGCAATGCTTTGTCATACACCTGTCAAACCTGTACCACTATCCTTTAGCTTCCTCAAGACCATATGACCTGGACTTCTATCTCATGTGTCCATTCTCTCTCTTCTTTAACCAAGGAATCCATTCATCTTTTAGTGCTTTTATCCTGACTGGAAACTCTACCAAATCTCCCATTTGGTTTTCTTCTAAAGAATTCATGCTATGCTCCCACAGTTTCCTAGATCCTACCTACTCTGTAGTGAGCAACAAGTAGTCTAAACAAGGTGAATAATGAATTTGAGGGTTACTTACCCTTTCAATCCTCCACATGGGTGTTTGAGACTCCTTGACAACTTGATATCCACCCAAAATTTGTTTCTTGGCTGACCCTAGTCTGCACTCGACCTATGTCGAATCCACCTAATCACCGACATCCATTCCCTGATCGATGTCAGTGTCCACCTGATCACTGACGCTGATTCCTTGACTGACATCAGTCACCACTTGCCTGACACCACTGACTCTAATCTGCACATGACTGATGTCGGTACCTGCCTGTTTGATGTTAGTTCCCCCTGACTGATGTTGGTAACTGTGTTTTCCTATGAGTGATGACTTTTTACCTGTGAGCTTACCTTGGATCAAAACCCTATCCAAATTGCCCTGCTTAGAATTATTTAGCCCCTGTGACTGATCTCTATCTGTCATCTTCTCCTAGAAAACCAAGGCTTTCCTGTTCTTGTCAAAAACATCAGATTTCCTCTTTGTGCAATAGACCCGATCCTTTATTGTAGCATGAGTTTCAAGAAACCTCACTTTCTTCTGTTGCCTATAGAAATCTCAATCTATGCTTTCCAGATTTGAACTCTTACCCTTTGACTTAAGAACATGCATCCCCTTCTTATTCATGTGACCAAGCCTACGGAGCCACATCTTTGAATTTATAGCTAAAGTAGATAAACCAGAAGGAGAATCAGTAATACAAGTCGATAGATAGAGAGTACCTACTTTCTTACCTCTTGCTAAAACAAGTGCACCCTTGGAAACTTTCCAAGAGTCCACTATGAGAGTTACTGTGCATCCCTCATCACCTAACTTTCCAACAAAAATCAAGTTCCACTTCAGGACTGGGACATGCATGACCTCCTTCAACACCCATTTGTTGCCCGTCTGCAATTTCAGCTACACTTTTCCTTTGCCAACCATTTGATAAGGCTTACCATCCCCTAAATAAATTTCTCCAAAGTCTCCCTAGAAATATTCATGAAAAGATGCTCTATTTAGGGTTGCATGGAAAGACGCACCAAAATCTAACACCCAAGATTTCACTTTATCCAAGGAACATACAAGAGCATCTTGTGCAACAATATCTGCAACATCTGCTTCTTCATTTCCTTCATGTTGATCTTAAACCAACCAGTAATCTTTCTTTACATGCCCTTGCTTTCCACATTTCCAACAGATTATTTTGCCATACCTGGATTTGGATCTCCTACCTATCTTTGACCTTGATCTCCCTTGCTCGATCTTCTCTCTTTGCCTTCCCTTGCTTTCAACACTTAAAGCATTCCCTAATGATTCACCTGTGCTTTTCCTACAAATTTATTCATTCAAGATTACTTTAACAACGTCATCAACTTTTAAGATATTTGAAGTAGATGCAGTATTACTAACTGCCATTACCAAACCATCCCAACTTTCAGGTAATGAGCATAAGATTAAGAGAGCCTTAATTTCATCATAAAAAACAATATTGACTAAAACTAACTGGTTTACCAAACCATGGAAATCACTAATATGACTGTGTATAGATCCACCTTCCAACATTTGCAAATTAAATAACTGCTTCATAAGAAATACCTTATTCGAAGCTGAGGGTTTTTCATATAAATTTGCCAAAGATCCCATTAACTCTACCATTGTCTTAGCTTGTGATAAGTTGGAAATCATAGATGATGCCAAGCTCAACCTTATAGATCCTAGAGCCTTCCGATCAAGAACCTTCCATTCTTCATCTTTCATATCCATGGGCTTGCTTGTAACCCCACCCAATGGTAAGTATAGATCTTTCTGATACAAATAATCTTCTATCTGCATCCTCCATAATTGATAATTCTTGATATTGAATTTCTCCATTCTTAGCTTACTTTCTTCTACCATTGCTATACTCCCACTCAATCAGAAACCCCTGAGAGTGACCTGTAATCAAACACAAACCTGCTCCCTGCAACCTTGCTCTGATACCACTTTGTCAGAAATCTAGAACAACAAATAGCTCTAATTCCACTGTCAAGATTAGGAGCACAATTGATTACCTTGTATAAGCAACTAAACATGGAATTTAACTAGAAGTAATATGTAACTAAAATTCAGAAATAACATAGAATATGAGAGACAATACCCAATTATATTAATACTCTTCCAAAAGGAATTACAATAAATAAGATGCCACACTCTTCTTCCCACACATCTAGGGCTCCCACACCTCTAGTGCATACAATAATCTCCATCAAGAGTTCTCTCTCTCAATTACGGCTACAACAAACAACTCAAACACAGAGTTTTTGTTCACCTCCACCAGTCAGTAACAATATTTCCAGTCCATTAGTCAGTAACAATACTGCCAGTCCACCAAGTACTCAACGTACTCCATGTCTGAGTACACCACGTACTCCAAGTAGATCTCACTTGATCTTGCTACCTGTTGTGTTGCTGATCTCCCTAATCTTGCTGCCACCTACAAATCAACTTGGTTTTTCACACCTTCAAACGTAGATCTCTCTCTCTCTCTCACACACACACACACCTGCAGATCAACCAACCTTACTTACCATGTAGGTCTAACCTGATCTTGCTATACCACAGATCAACCTGGCCTTGCACACCTACCAACCTAGATCATACACACCCAGAAGAACCCTTGTCCTTACCTCACTAGGTCCTTATGATTCTCCCTTGGATAGAACTCTGATTCTACCCACCAGCACCTCTGTGGATCTTCTACTAGATCTTGCTCTCCCGTAGACCTACCTGATCATACACACTTGGCTCTGTGGCACTATGAGGAGCTAACCTTGCTCTCTTCCCTCTGAAGGAGATAAACTTACTCTCTCTATCTAGCACACTTTACAATACAGCCCATGGGTCTCTTAAATAGATCCCATGCAAACAATAATTAGACTTCTAATTACAATAATTAGAAACGCAGCTCCAAGACTAAAATTAGTCTTTACATGCAAACAATCAGTTTGTTAAACAAACTATTAGTGTAACTAACAGTTTTAGAACCATACAGGCGACTGACATTGGTCAATATCTATTTGGAGATGACCGACGTCGGCTGATCAATGACCGATGTCAGTAGCTTCCTATTTACCTCTGACCGACGTTGATTGGCCTGACTGACGTTGGTTACTGTGACACTCAGTACCTCCTCCATGTTTGCATAACAGTGAAGCTTTTAGCTCCACAACCTAACAGAAGCTAAAGGATATTGTGTCATGCTCTTGAAAATCTTTATGTATTTCCTCTTCTTTCCCTCATGAAAATATCTCAATGATTATGTGACCTATTCTTTCTATCAACTAAATGAGTCTATGATGGTAGACAAAAGATGGGTTATTAGGGTATTGCATATCCATTACTTTTATAGACCCTAAAAGAATGAAGGTAAGTTAATTATATGTTAGAGATGTTGCAAACCATACCTCAAATGAAATAAAATTCTCATTACAATACAACTCAAAACACTACATTGTCCATCACAAGTGAGGTATTTGATAATCCAAAAAGATATAGACCTTCATGGTTTTGATAAGGAATTTCTACTAACACCTTTGATTTTTCCATTGATGTCTTAAAGACACATTGGAATTAGTTCTCCCTAACCATGGAAAATGTAGATGAGGTATTTGAAGTAATATATTACTATGATCTTGGACCCTCCATCTAGAATCCTAGATAATTCTCTAATGACATAGTTAGAGAATGGAATTTCTATGCCTCTAATAGTGAAAAAATCTATTTTTAGGTGGAAGATAAAATATATATCAAGGGTTTCATTAAAAAACTAAAATTTCATTATAAACTCAAGCCACCCTACTGCTTCAAACACTTATTTTTCTTGTTTGTCTCCTAAGAGACCTACAGATTTGGGCTCTGATTTCTTCTATCCCATTCTAAATCTTTCAACTCTCAAAAATCATAATAGTTTGTAGCTCTTCTCAAGAAGGAAAATGGCACTTAACTATATTAAAGTAATCAATTATGGTATTTGTATACATCCAATTCCTAACACCATTATGTTAAAATTGTCAATCTTATTCAAAATTATGTGACAGCACATAATTTGGGCCAAAATCAATAAAATGCACTAAATGGTTCAAGCTTGTCATATACAAGTGTCTATTTAGGCTAATTTATCCCTAAATGGGGAAATAAATTTTATGTGATTATTATTTCTTCCCAAATCATTTTGAGTCAAAATGCCAAAAATATAATTTGGCATTTTAAACCACTAAATTCTTCTAATTCATAAGCACATGACACATGCATGTGTTATTTTGTATCCATAATGTATTAAATGGGGTATTGATCCATACATAATTGACACCTTATTATAATTATACTATAATCAAATTATGACTCAGTAACTTGAAATTTTTTACTCATTCGATTGATTGAGCAACCAATTTCCAAAGAATTGCACAAAATTAATTAAATTCACTTAAGAAAATTAAACTGAATTAAGAGCTTAAATGAAAAATCCATGGAAGTTATTGAAGATATTTTAATTGGAAATTAATTCGTAATATATGTATCATTAGGTGACATCATCAATGTGGTGGCATCCATAAGCCATAAATGCAATAAATGTCATGTTTAAGCCCTTACATGACTCATTAATGCCCCATTCTCCCAAATATTAATGAGAATGTTTATGGATTGTCCCTCCAAAATTAAATTAATCCATGGCCACACGTATTGATCTCAAGATGGATGGTCATGGTTGATTTTGATCATTTCCAAAAATCTATATATAAAGTGTATTCACTCATCCTTTTAAGTTTCTCTTGTGTAAATCTATTATGTAGAATTATCTTCACAAGCTATTTTTGACTAAGGTTATTATGCTAAATTTCCAACAAAATAGATTCACTATTGGAATAACATTGATCATATCATTATCCTAGTTTCATTGGTGCATTGAGATATGATGGAGGATTAAGCCACTCATCATTGAGAAAGACTTGAGCACCAAATCAAGGGGACAATTATGTTTTGAGTTGCATTTGAAGGAGGGATTTTATTTGGAAGGTTTATTGGTATATTCCTTCTTTCATTATCTCTTATATTTCATTTTCCAAACCCCATTGAGTGAGTTGGCTTAGTTAGCTATGTCCTTCATGTATTTTTTGAGTTTTCTTAACAAATTCTTGATCTAACTCACTCTAGATTCCATCTCTACATTTTGGCATGCCTGGTGAGAAAACACATCCCATACAAGCAAAAAAAATAACTTGGCACTCTTAGAATTTTTGAAAAATGATTAAGAATATATATAAATCAAATTTTGTCATTATTTTTCTCATGTTTTTAATATTTTTATTAACATAGTTTACACAATGATTGGTATCAGTTTTTTATAACCAGTATCGGTCCTATTCTAACCAACATTGATCCCTATGTGAAGGGCAAAATGTGAAAGAAGGAATATTTTTGGGATTTTATTGAAGTGTTAAGTTTTTATTTTAGGCTTTAATAAAAAATTTAAATCTCTATCTATAGTCATACAAAATTCAAAATTGTACAATTGAGCATGACTTGTGACACCCAAACCATAAATCTCTCCTACTTGCTTGCACAACTCACCTAGGCTTATTTTCATGATTTCCTAGTCATCTACAACCTTCCAAATTCATCCCATACTATCCTAGCCTCCTATCCCAAGAAAATTCCTATCCCTCTAGGTCCCATTCTTCTTGGAAAATAACACCCAAACTAGGACTACAGCATTGGGCCCTAGGGTGTCCACTTTCTAGTGTTATTGTCCAAGTGAAATTTAAGTTCAAACAATCATATTTTCCCTTTTCATCCTAACATGATTTCATTTAACCCATGACTATTTGATACCTATAAAACCCCATTCAAAGGTCATTTAGAATGGTTGGTAATCATTCAAAGGCATAAGCAATAAATATACTCAAGCATACTCAAGGAAACTTTCTTATTCTCTAGACACAGCCAACCATTGTTATTTTCAACCCATTCAAGCTTTTTCACTAGTCATGAGTCATCTCAATCTTATTGAATTTTGTATATACTTATATTTCATACATAGGATCACACCACACACATTCAAATTGGGAGAACTACATTTGCCTTGATCCCTCTTCAGAGTATTGGTATGTAGGTAGCATGCCCACACATGGGGTGTGATCACACATTTAGTGCATATTACACACTAACCTATTTTCCCAATTGGATCTAAACTCATTTATCAAGCATGAAGAAGAGCTAGGACTTTTAAATATAAAATCAACTGCATAGTGAGCTTCGTACACATTTAAGTTTTGATATTTTAGGTATAAGGTCTTATGGAGTAGGTGAATATAATACAGAAAGCTCAAACCCTTTGGACTAAAACATTGAGATTAGGACTACAACACCAAACCCATAGGTGTCCCATTTTTTATGCTCCTATCTAGGTAGAAAATAGACTTTTGGATCTTATTTATGATACTTTACCCAATTAGCTCAACAAGTTTTAGCCTCTGATTCTTTCGTCTCAGTCTAGAACAAGCTATGTTTCACTCTATTCCCCTTTGTTTACTATTTTTAGAGATAAAATGAATACTTCTAGATTCAATAAATTAGTAGGTTAATTAAGGTATATTTATTTATTGATTTTTCCCATAATCTAGACTTGTTTATTATTTAGGAAATTAAACATCTAGTTTCCCAAATTTAATAAATCATTTGGTGAACTTGACTTACTTTGAATTTCATGTAAGACCCTAAAAACCCTAGGGATAATTATTTATAATTTTATGAAATATTTTCTTGATTTTTCTTGAATTTTAAAATCAGAAAACTACAAATTAATTGAAAATTTTTCATTAAATTCACTCAAACCCTAGTTTCCACATATTAGGTCCTTTCACACAAAAACCTTGTAAACCCTAGGGTAACTTATCTCTAATTTTTTTCCATAATTTATTGATTTTTCTTGCATTTAAAAATAAAAAATCTATAGAGTATTTACTAATTTATCACACATTTCACTCAAACACTAGTTTGCACATACTAGGTCCTTTTTGCTCATAAATACTCTAAAAACCTCTAAAAATATATCTTGTTAATTTTAGTAATATTATTAGATTTTTCATAATTTATTAAAGCCAAAATATAAAAATTGACTATAAATTTTTCAAATTATTTACATAATTAAAAAAAAAAAATTCTATCAAACCCTAGTTGTATACACTAGGTCCCATTGCTTCTTGAGCTATCACCTTACATATAACTCCAAACTTGTGTAAAATATATAATGGATTTCACTTATTTACACATGTTTCTTACATTTATTAAAAATAATAAAGAGTCCATTATTAGTCTTATCATATACATTAATGTTGAATTTTATCATATGTTAGTACAAATTTTCATTCTTTGCTTTGCATGCTTACTTTTGATATTATGGAATGATATCATGCAAGATATCTTTTCATATGTTAAGACACATCTTGTCCCACCTCCATTGGAACCCATATTCCATGTTGAATCATGTTTCATGGTTGGTTTCACTCTACCCTAGGTCACTACCCATCACCAAAGATCCCAACTAGCACCTTTTATCCCTCTACCTCTATGCCATGTTGACTATCTATTCTCTCCTCCCAAAAACACTACTAATCCTATACAGATAGTGGATAATGTGATTATAGATATTACTCAATGTAATGTTATCTCACCTCCTCATCTTATTGATTATCTATGCTCTCCTCATGTACACACTATTATTCCTATATAGGTAGTGGATAATGAGATTAAAGATGTTACTCAACATGTTGTTATCCCACCTCTACCCATTCAGGAACCTTGACACCCACCTATTCTATCCCATCCTTGACCTATCCCCCTTTCAAAAATAGATTCAAATAAGGCATGTGATATTATTGATTAGTTGCGCAATACTCTAATAAAAATTTCAATGTTAAAATTACTCTAAAAATCCAATGTGTTTAAGGACATTCTCTACCAAACACTCACTCAAACTTCCATACCACTTGGCTCTATGCCTTCTTATTTTGCATCATTGGTTCACACACTAAAAACTATAGAAGATACCATTTATTTTGATAAAGAGGACACACCATCTCAGGTAGTTATTGATCAAAATTTACCACTCTTCATACAAATTCAAATAAAAAATAGTGCAATAAAGGGAGTTTTATTTGATAGTGTTACTAGGATAAATATATGCAATATCACATTCTTATAGACTATGGGTGTAGATATGATATATAGGCAAAAATCATGTAATACTATTAAAGCATTTGATGACATACCATGATAGACATTGGATGCCATTGCTTTAGATATCATGGTAGGGCCCAAAAACCTTAATACCTAGTTCTAGGTCATGTTGTTCCTCTCCATTATAATATTTTACTTGGATGACCATGGATACACAGTATGTAAGCCATTCCTTCTACTCTACACTAATGTGTTAAGATCCTTCATGATGGATATATATACACATATCTAGCAGATAACTAGCCATTTAGATATTGCCATGTTATAGAGTCATCTTTGACTATTTCAATAGATGGGACACCTTTTCTTATAGTGCATTCACCACCTCATCATATTTCTCTTGATTAAATACATACATATGAGGTGGGAGAGACCAACATATCTTGTATTCCTTTGATTCCAAATATATCTCCAATTCTAGATGCTCAGCTAGTTATAGTAGCTCCAGTCACACCAGCCATCATAGTCCCTACACCTGTTACACTTATGACATCATAGATAACAATTTTAGTAGTACCAGTTTCTCCCATAGATACAACTCCTTAGGCTGATACAATCACTTCACTAGTTATATATACTCTCACAACACTATCATCTTCTCCTACTATAGTTATCAAGACTCATATATCATAGTTACCCCTTGTGGTAAATTTAGAGTTACCTTATGTGCATGATGTTGACACATTTTCCTAGGATAATTCAAATGATGATGATACAAAAACCACACTCAGATGATTATCTATGTGGATTGAGCTTTGCACCAATTAGATTAGGAGAGTACTGAGATGACTCTAGAGCTATTATTAAGCATCCTACATCACTCTTAGCATCTCATGCCTTATTTTTAGGATATAATACATATTCATGACCACAGATAGATCACTAGGAGCATAAAGTTAACATAGTTACCTCTAAGAATATAAAAATAGTCATTCAGATTCAAGCAAGTAGTACACATTATCGACCATAAATTCTACTAAAGATGCTACTTGATCATAGATTAATCATGATTCCTATAGTATGACATAGATCTATCATTATATTATCATAAAAGGAAGGTCACCCATTTTTTATTTTATATAGGATCATCATCCATGATACTAACTCATGTATAAATTTACAGCAATGATTGGATAAACTACAAGATTGAGGTATTATTCAGATTATATCACCACCAGTAGCACTAGCTCCACCACTTCCAATGAAATCACTTACCAACAAGATTAAATTACCAAGAGAAAAATAAACATCTCCACCACTAGAGCAACCCTTAGTTTTCCATTAATTTGATGATAGCACAAACAACACTTACAACATATGATGATACTTATGATGATGACCTTAATACATTCGATGATGGCTGAGATCCTTTCCTCCATTTTCATCCCCAAAAACCTCCATCTTTGGATCCATTCCTGCCACCATCTTAGTCTCTTATATTATGATGTGTATACTTATACATAATTTTCTTTCTAACATTGATTGTATATAGTTCAAATATTTTCAAAACTACAAAAACAATATAACACTTCAAAATATAAAAACATTCAAATAAATTCAAAAATACAAAAACATTTCAATTATATGCACTCTTCATGCTTTACATTGCTAATCACTATGCTAGACTTACATTATGTTGTTATTTTCTATTGATTGTAGATTTATCTATATTGCCATGCTTCACTTTATATTCTTTGAGTATGTGTATTGCATCTAGATCCTTCATTACTTCACTCCACCCATCAAAGGGGCATCTTACTCCTACATTCTAGATACACATCTATACATCTACGCACTCAAGGAATACTCTATATGACTACACCATATAGGTTATGTCATTATTACACTACACAATATAGTTATCTTGTTATAGTACGTTGCTTACTTACATAGATATTATATCGACATTCATTGGCATATCACACTTTTATATTTCATAGCATATACATTAGTATTGTATTAAAATATTATATACTCTTACTTATTGCTTTCCATAGTTAGATGCATGCTTAAATTTACATTACTTTTCATGTTTCCACTCTTCACTTTGATTATCTAGATGTGTCTACATTTTTCTAGTTCATATTTGCTTCGTACTTATGTTTTAGGACATTTGTCAATGTCCTTTGCTTATGTTTATATGTGTGTGCCTTTGGACATTTTATAATGTCCTTTGTATGTGTTTATGGCCCCTATGCCAGTCTTTTCCTATTCCCATTGTGTGTGTATGTGTCATTTGAACATGCCTTGTATGCCTTGTATGATTATTTATCCCCTTGGTCACCTTTCATGAGTTTTTTGCTACTTGCTTCATGTGCTTGTTGGTTGTTGATTTCTCTACATATCATGCCATGATCTATATCATGCATTACCTTTCTTCTTGGATGCCATGATGGACATCATGCTCCATCCTTCCATGCCACTAATAGCTAACAACTAACATTTCAAATTCTAGTTTAGTATTATACACATGTTATTACATTATTTTATCTATCTAGGTCTACCCATGTAGATTTAACAATCGCTCTCTATAAATTTTTATATACCTTGAGATATTTTATATCAATGTTATAGAAAATGTTTTCACAACTTAACACACTTTCAAGGATTATTATTTTGAGGGAAATCATTGTAGGGTATTCATTCCTACCCTCATAAAAGTGGGTAAAAAATAAGGGTTTTGTCATAGAGATCAGATCTCCTAATTTTTAAAAATTTAGTTTCTAAAACAAAGAGTCCAAAATATAGATATAAACCTAAGTAGAACAAACTAGGTAGATAATAGAGAATCTAGATCAATCATCAATTTTAGCCCTAGACAATGGTGTCCAAATTGGGACTACAACACTAGACCCCAAAGTTTCCAATTTTTAGCACTATTGTACAAATAGTAAAATACTCAAGTTTTTCAGAATTAGGTTGAAAAGTGAGCTCAATCATAGTTTTGTCAGTCTAGTTTAGTTCAAAAATCATCAATTTTTATCACTTTTTCACTTAGAGAATCTAGATACAGGGGGCATCATGCACAAATGAGAGTTTCTATTTCCTATTTAGACATGGTAGTTGATACAACTTATAGTTTAGAATCTATGTTCTAAACACCAGTTACTAGGGTAAATATGCAAAGCACATGGGCCTTCTCTATTTTTGATTTTATTTCATTTCTTACACATTCTCAGTAGTTACACACCTTACTCCATCTTCAGGTGGTTAGCATCACTTTCAAGTAAACTTTCATACAAGTTTACTTCTTGAGTACCTAAGTTCCTGAGTGGCTTCCTAAGTCTCTATTATAGTTTGTGGAGGGGATTCTATACAAGTCCAATCTCCATCTTTTGTGGTGGACAATAATGGCCTAGTTTTTAGTTTACATTTAGCTATCCACACCAACATTGTCAAATCATATTACATTCATGGGCCCCATGAGACATCTCATATGTCATTTATTTATACCAATATTTACTATTTCAACTTCACATCATGTGACAACAATGGATCCAAAGGACTAACTAGCTTTTGTATTCTTGAGCCACCTATCTAGAGGGATTGGACACATGGTCTAAACATTGATTAGTATACACATGATCATCTAGTTTCATGTAGTTAGAAATGATGGAGCCAAAGGGCCTACCTTTGCATTTTTGAGCCACTTCTAGGGAATTGAGCACTGAGCTCCATTCATCAGTATAACTCTTGGTTTAACATACATCCAACATCAATTAGCACAATCCAGTATTATAATAGGTTTTGTATTGGTTTGCATACCCAATGAGGTGCATTCATTCCTTTCTCTCCCTTTACCCAAATTTTTACGTTCCTATTTTAGATATACCATATCTATTAATAACTGATCTAATTTCAATTGTTTTTTCAGACTCACATAGAAAAATGTTCTCTCACCATTGACAATCTAACATCACACAACTTCTTGGGCTTAGACTCATAGGTAAGTTTAGGTACACTTCTATTTTTTCTCCTTTATCCTAGTATTTCACTTCACTATATAACTAAAATAAATGGGGGAAAATGTAGTCATACAAAATTTAAAATTGTACAACTTAAGCATGACTTGTGACACCCAAACCATAGGTCTCTCCTACTTGCTTGCACAACTCACCTAGGCTTGTTTTCATGGTTTCCTAGTCATATAAAACCTTCAATATTTAGCCTTTGCTCTCCCAGACTTCTCTCCCAAGCACATACCTATCCCCCTAGGTCCCATTCCTCCTAAAAAATAATGCTCAAACTAGAACTACAATGTTGGGGCCTAGGGTGTCCACTTTCCAGCATTGTTTTCCAAGTGTAATTTGAGTTTAAATGATCATATTTTCCTGAAACCTTATACTTTACCTTGTTGGCCTGATGCAAGTTCATTCGACCCATGACCACTCAATCTATACAAAAACCATTCAAAGGTCATTTAAAAGAGTTGTTAATCATTCAAAGTCATAAACAAGAAATATACTCAAGCACACTCAAGCAAACTTTCCTATTCTTTGTATACAATGAACCACTATTATTTCTAGCCCATTCAAGCTTTCACACCAGTCATGAGTCATCTAAATCTTGTTAAATTTTGCATATACTTAAATTTCATACATAATATTTGACCACGTACATTCAAATTGGGAGAACTACATTAGCCTTGATCCCTCTTAAGAGTATTGGTATATAGGCAACATTCCCACACATGAGGTATGCTCATAGGTTTAGTGCATATTACACACTAACCTATTTTCCAAATTGGATCCAAATTCACTTCTCAATCATGAAGAAGAGTTAGGACATTTGAAAACAAAATCAATTGCACAATGAGCTCTGTACACATTCAAGTCTTAATATTTCAAGCACAAGGTCTCCCAGAGTAGGCAAATATATCCCAGAAATCTTATACCCTCAGTACTAAAACATTGAGATCAAGACTACAATGCCAAACCCACAAGTGTCGCATTTGTAGTGTTCCTATCTAAGTAGAAAAGAAAATTCTAGATCCTATTTTTGATAGTATGCCCAATCAACTCAGTAAGTTTCAGCCTCTGATTCTTTTATCTTAGTCCAAAACTAGCTAAGTTTCACTCTCTTTCCCCTAGTTTACTATTTTTAGAAATTAACTAAATACTTATAGATTCAATAAATTAGTAGGTTAATTAATGTATATTTATTTACTAATTTTCCCCATAATCCAAACCTATTTATTATTTAGGAAATTAAACATCTAGTTTCTCAAATTTAATAAATCACTGTCTAATCATTTTATTAAATGATCTAGAGGCTTTATGGAGTTTTTATACTTATTTTGGATAAAAAACATTCTTTTAAAATCATTGGTTTTGCCTATAGGTTTATAGGTAAATGACATCAGTTTTAATCAACTAACGTTGGTTATGTTATAAATGCCATTAGTTTTATTGGAACTAGCATCAGTCACTATGGACCGATATTAGTATCTATGTAATAAAAATAGAGAAAATTGATAGAGTTTTCAAATATTGATTTTCTCATTGATATTTGTGTTTCAAATCAGACATAAACCCTATAAAAATTATAGGTCACATATTGGAAAAAAGCACAAATATGAAATTATTTAAGTCTTGAAGTTCTTATTTTGTGCTTAAAAGGAACATAGGTGTTTATGCTTAGTTTATTTTGTGAAAGTTTTTACAAAGTTTACAACTAAGGCCAAGGGACCAAAAATTTCACAAACATTTCCATTTGGTGCACTAATGTAAATAATTATTTGTTTTATGCTAGATCTTTTATAATTACTTATTTTTTGCAAAATAAAAAGGCATATATGCTCTCCCCTATCTAATTTATGTAACTTGAGTGATAAAAATGTCCCTTTCTTTGCACTTATGCCTTGTCTAAAGGCATGAAAAGAATGTTGCTAAGGCTCTCCCCAAAATCCATATGGTTTGGGTGATCTCAACAAAACCTTAAAGTATTTTCACTTGGTCATTTATTTTCATGTAAATTAGCCTGTGAGCAAGATTTCATCACCTCGTCATTAGTTATTTAGGGGTACATTGACCTAGGTATTCATTTCCCAGCATCGTACCAACCCCACTCCATAAAGGGATATATAAATCAAGGTATGGATACCATGATTTCTAGGGGGTTGAACTACTAAACTCTATAATCATAATGAAGAATCAATTTCGGTCTATCTAACTAAGGGATTACACAAAAGTAATACACTGATGGAATCACTATTCAAAGGAATAGGCCTTTACATAGTAAGTTATCCAATATAAACTCAATTTATGCGAGGCATCTCTATTGTTAACCACACTTGGGATCATCTAAATGATAAAAAAATTAGTTTTAGAATAACCCCACTTATTGTGGACATATTGTTGATGCAGGGTGAGTAACTTGAAGTTATATGTCACCAAAAAATCTCTTGGGATAAGGGGGGTTTAAAAACCCTACTAGTTTATGCACTTTTATTTTTGGATTAAAACTTAAAATCCTCCTAAGAGTACATATATAGAGGGAATTCAATGGTATGAAGCAACCTTGTCAATTTTATGACTTTGGATGTTATATATAGTTGTATTTTATCTCTTAATATTTTAATTGATTTCTCTTATTAAGTCTAAAACTTGTTTAAAAACTTGAACATGTCAACCAAACACTTTTTTTTATCAACCGTTTTGTTTGAACAAGGAGGAATTACACTATCCAAATCAACACTATCCTCATTTAAAAAACTATGTTTATATTATCTAAACAAAATTATTATGTTATCCATTTGAGTTTAGACCATTTTCCAAAAATATCCATGTCCTTCATTTTTAATTCAAATTTTGAATCTCACATTTATATGTTTTAGGCCAAGGTATTAATTAGTTTACCATTTGCACTAGGTTTGACTTAACTTGGGTATGATTTACCATTTGAATTGAAGGATGTTATATAGACTCATCATAATTTTTAACCATTATGGACTCAGTTTATATTGTGTTTTCTCATGATCTAAGTCTTAGAACCATTCTACTTCCTATTACCATGTGGCAATGTTGTGTTTCCCATTTGGTTTTAGTTTTATACTTAGGAACTCTTTTGTGTTTCCGCATCTTGAACGTCTTGGTTCACATTTTTATCTTCCTCATCAAAAGGGCCCTATTCTAGTTTTCTAGTGACAACTCATTGAATTGTTAACTATATTTTATAGTATTGACATATCTTTGACCTATGTTTGTTATGCACCTTGCACTTTAGGTTTCAAATTTATCATACCCTCTTCAAATTTGACAATTTCAACCCATTAATGTTGAGTAAATTCTAGGTCATTTATTCAAATTATGTGTTACTACACCACTTTATTTTTTTATAGTCTTATTTACCTTGTTACTTGTTTGGAAAAATTAAAACACCCCCTTTAACATTTTCAAAAACATTCCCAATATTAACAAACCTAACAAATAATATTCTAGACATGACACAAAAGTATAATCGTAGTGGGATATCTTATGGCCCTAACTATGAGGAAGAGCCCTTTTATGATCAAAAATATAATTACATGGTATTTGAATACATTCCAATGAATTTAGGATCTAAATAAGACTATTTTGAACAATAACTAATAGATGACAAAGATGAAGCACTCCTAATATTGATTGAATCAAGGACTAGATTACCATCAAACTTTCCTACATAACAATTACACACCTTGGTTAAGTTATAAGAGTAATAGTGAGAATAATACCTCATTTATTTCAAAAAAATAAACATTTATTATTCTATCAAAGTAAAATAAGTGCTCAAAGACTCAACACCTAATTATCATAATCTTACCACTATGATCAACAAGATAAGTCAATGATATGCAGACAAGCTTATCACAGACTTGATTGACTCTCTAGTTGGCACTTCAATACACAAAAATGTTTCCAAGGAACAAGAGAATATAGTATAAAAAACACATCATGATTTGGTTTAGAACACATCTACGGTGGATGATGGTATCTTAATTGAACCAAATAATATAAAAAAGTTTCCCCAACATACTATGATAGACATAAAACACACATTTTCAATCACCTAGAGCCTATTTTTCCTTTAAAAAATTAAGGAAAAAAACATAGAGTACATTTTGAGGAAATTTTTTAAATTTTTTTGGAAATTTCTTCTCAACCAATGTATCCTTTTGTGAATCAATAAAAAACTCCATAGAATTAACAACACACTTACAATTCAAGGTATCTGGCTTCAGGGAATGCTTATCCACCCAAGAATTAACAACTCACTTAATTGACTTAAGGAGTGAACTAAAACAAAGTTGAAGATCATAGGGTGTAAATCCATAACATAAAAATTTAGTAGGGGAACATACCACCCAAATAAATTATATTCCACCTATAAATGCACCAAGCATGTAAGAGTGGAATTCGATGAAAGAAATTATGTCATGATTGGAGATAGGAAACCAAATCAAGAAATAAAAATTTGATGTGATATGTACATATCCATTATATTTTAGTATTCTCTGATTCCTCTTTCTACCTCATTTTTAGGTACCAAAATTTGAAAAATACAAAGGGAAGGGTGAACCTCATGAACATATTCAGACATTTTTTGTATTGTGCCAAGAAGTAGCCTATAATAACATCTATTTACTTCACTTGTTTCCATGAAGTTTAGAGAGACAAGATTTATATTCTCTCCTTAAGTTACCAAAGGGATCAATATCAAATTGGAATGATCTATCCAAAAAATTTGTTAGCCACTTCTCATATAATATTGAACATGAGTTGACTGTGGCTGATTTGTTTAAAGATAAGAAATGAGATCGATAAAGCTTCAATATACATATATATTAATGGAGATAATTATTTGGATTATTTAAACATAGTTTTCTATAAAAATAGCTGGCTAATATCTTTTCATATAAGCTACACCCTAAGGTGGTGCATAATCTATGACTTACTTGTGAAAACACATTTGAAGAAATTATAGATAAGGGTGTGCAAATTGAGAAGCCACTAATTGTTAAAGGCCTTGTCAAGATTTATTCACATGGTAAAATGTCAAAATAGACTCTATCACTTATTAAAACTATTACAACAAAGAAACTCAAAGGGTTTAAAAAGAACAAGAACATGGTGGGAAATGGAGTGATTGAATTAAGACATGTACAAATAGCATTGGGTTTGACAACTCTAAATGTGCAATTAGCTCCACCTAATCCAATAACCACTTTGAAAATATTCTCTCCACTAAGAGTATTCAATAATAAGTACAAAGTCATTAGCAAACTAGGAGAGCCTATTGAGGTAGTATTCTTAAAGTGCATAGTAGTTAATCTAATTGTATGGCTTATACCTAGACAATTTCCTAAAGATCAACCCAAACCTGATTGGTATTAGGAGATGAGTTTTGTAACTTACATTGTGTTATTGGTCATGGTTCTTATATATGTGTTCAATTACAACATCTCATTTAATATTTTATTGAAAGAGGTGAATTTGAAATCAATCTTACTATACAAAACACTAATCAAGATATGGGCATCTACAAAGATCCATTTCCTAGACATAATCAACAATTGATGAGAAATAATCAGAATCAAGGAAAAAATCAATGACAAAATCAGAACCAAGGTCAGAATCATAATCATCATGATCATAATAACCATGCCAATAACCTAGGTTATAAAAACATTCCTTATGAATATAATAATACTTTGGGCTGTATTTATGAAAACCACATTGCCATTGTTATTGTTAAAAATTGTGAACCATGCCATACTCTTTGAATTAATAGACACATTATTATAGGCTCAACATCCTCTCCTTAAATTAATGTCACATCATCAAGTACAAAAAATTATATTATACCTTAGTTTCTATGGGTTACTTTTTTTAGACCCCCTTCTTCTAATTATAATGGATCTTTGATGACTCAAAATTGTGCCAATGCAACTAAACACATGCAAGTCATCATCCAAGGACCTTTGCCTTCATATTCTAATTATAATGGATCCTTCCGACCTATAGATTGTGTAATCAAAACTAGATGCTTAAAAGTCATCATCCAAGGACCTTTACCTTCATATTCTAATTATAATGGATCCTTCCCACCTATAGATTGTGTAATCACAACTAGATGCTTGCAAGTTACCCTTCAGGGCCCTTTGTCCTCTTCTACTACTAGACCTAATGTGAAAATTGTGCCTTTAGATCTAAATTTGAATACTCTACCAACCAATAATAAATGATCTCATCTTATTATTGAAAATCCTTACAATATCTAGGACTAACTAAGTAAAATCCCTATGCAAATTTCTATCGTATATATTTTGAATATGCTCGAAGTACATAGAACTATTTTAAATGACCTTAAAAAAACACTGTTCCCCAAAACATTAACCTTAAATAATTCCAAACAATTGTAGGTAATTTTTATTATTATCAATAGGTTAAATTTGATCAATAAGACATGCCCACTATTGGACCTAGCCCTAACAACCCATTGTATATTAAGGTCATCATTTAAAACCATAAAATCAAGTACGTTATTATAGGCACTGGTTCAGGGCTGAATATAGTATCTCTTAAATTGGTATAGTGATTGGGTTATACTAAAAAGGACTTCCAACCAGATACGATTATAATCAAGGCATACAATAATGCCAAAAGACAATATTTAGGTAATATTAATTTGTCAATAATTATTAGGTTTGTGTCCCATCATACCTTGTTACATATTATAGATATTGAGTTGCCTTACAACATATATCTTGGTCGTCCTTAGATCCATGAAGTACAGGCTATCCCATCCACTTTACATTAGTGCCTCAAGTTTTCCCATGATGGGATTAAAGTCAACATTCCTATCAATCTACATCCTTACCTATATTGTAAACACCTAGAGGCTATGTTGCAATTATAATTATTGTCTTGGATATGAATTTATTGTAAAAAAGAATAAGGAAATAGTTTCACATCCATCCAAATCTAATTATATCAACCCAAGTGACCTTTCTTCCACTTTGGCTGATCCATTTCCCGTAACCCTTATAAAATAGGTTATTGTAGAAGATGTAGGTATTTCCACATACCATCTTAAAGATGCCTTCCATATTTCTAACTTGCCCAAGTTTTCTAAATAATTTGGAAAATTCAAACCTTTTAAGACTCAATATGATTTGCAAAAGAAGAAAGATACATAGAAATAACCAATGGTATTTATTCCTTCTTCTTTACCAAGTCAAGATCAGGAGGCTTTAATAGAAGAAAATTGGTCATATTATGATGGCATTTTTGATTATTTTCAAAATACTAAATATCATATCCCTAATCAGATTATGGATAAATTTGATTATACATGAAAGGTCCTCAGTCCTCGAGAGCAATGAATCCTATAACCTTTATCATTTGGTAAATCTAACATGAACTAGGGTCTCATATGTATACTACCTAGGGGTGACCTCATGACTTTAGATAGTTATTCTTCTAAATTGACTAACAATGAGACTCTTGGTAGTGATGTAGCATCCCATTATAGTATTTACGATGAGCTTGTTGGCATGGATTTATTTGATTCAAAATCCATAATGACTCTTACACCCCATTATTCCCTTTACCTTTGCCATCCTAATCTCTTGATTGGGACTAAAAAAATTTGATCATATGCCTTGATGAATTATAGAATGAAGAATATATTGCCAAGTACATAGGCTTCAGAGATGGATATCTAATTTTTGGTGATCATAAGAAAGTATTTGACTTATTTTTAGACCCTTATACCTATTTTGGAGAGTAGGGAAACTTTATTGGTCATGAAAAAGATAAAAATTGAGATCTTCAAGTGAAAACATCTTTGAGGCACTCATTGGTTAGGAAAAAAGTAAAGAAAAAGACAAGCCCTTGAGTAAAAATTAGTTTCAAGATTATCTTGGATGGGGAAGTTTTCTCATCTCCAAAGGATGCACAAGGTATATTAAGTCCTAGATCCATAGCTAGTACCAGCATTGCATTAGAACAGAGACAAGTCTTTAACATCTCACTCTTGAATTTCTTGAGATATTTAATAGTTAACCATTACCTGAACCAACAAATTTAGATTCATCACATTATGCAAAGCTTTATGACAAGTAACCAGAGGTTGAAGTAGAAGAAGAATATTAGGATCAAATGTTGCCTACTATTATAAAATATGGTTCTACACTCCTTGTATAAAACACTATTGAAGTGAACATAAGAACATATGTTGATCTTAAAATTGTTTATCTTGGATCTTCCCTCATTTATGAGGAGAAAGATCACATTGTCTCTATGTTGACATATTTTATTGATATTTTTGCATGGGAATATTAAAATATGCCATGTTTAGAACCTAGCTTATTTGTGCATCAAATTTTTATCCATCCAAATGTGAAACCAGTCAAAAAAAATTGAGAAAGATGCATCCACACATCACTCTTTTAGTAAAATCAGAACTAGAGAAATTATTAGGAGCAGGCTTCATTACACCACTGGACTATTACAAATGGATATCAAACATAGTTATAGTTAGAAAAATTCCACATGGCATATGTCTTTATACTAATTTTAGAGATATTAATAAGGAGTGTCTAAAATATGATTTTCCTATGCCTAACATTGACATGATTATTAATTTTACTGCTAGGTATGAGATATTATCCCTTATGGACAATTTTTTTGGATACAATCAAATCAAGGCAGCTCAAGAATACTAGAATAAAATTTCATTCACCACATCATGGGGAACATTCTATTATCAATTCATGCCATTTAGCTTGAATAATATTGGATCCACTCATCAGAATACTATGACTATCATCTTTTATGACATGATGCATACTAATGTTGAAGACTGTGTTGATGACATCCTAGCCAAATCAAGAATATGTGTTGAACATCCTAATGTTATATGGATAATATTTGAGAGATTTCATGAGTATAAGGTATGTATGAATCCTAAGAAGTGTGTTTTTGGCATTATTTCAAGAAAATTGCTATGGTTTATTGTATCATAAAGAGGGATCTACGTAGACCATGTTAAGGTCAATGCCATATTGAAATTCCCCACTTTCCAATCTCAACCAACTCCATAGTCTACAAGGAAAAATATAGTCTATTTGTATGTTCATTTCAAAACTGACATATAAGTGCCACCCATTTACACATCTCTTAGAAAAAGGGGTCACATTTTAATGGGACAAAGAGTGTCAATCAACATTTTTGAAGCTCATAACATACTTGGCCAACTTGATAGTTTTGTGACTACCAACACCTATAAAACCATTGTTTCTTATATTTCAACAATTGAACATGCATTGGGGGCACTCTTTACCCAACATGATGATCATGGCAAGGAACATGTAGTTTATTATTTAAGCCATATGCTAGTGGCTTATGAGCATAATTTTACACCTATTAATAAGGCATGTTTAGATATGGTGTTCATATCCCAAAAGTTATAACACTATATGCTGAACAATAAAGCTATTGTTATTGCTAAAGTGGACCCCCCCCCAAAAAAAAAAATTATTATCTAAATTAGCTCTTATAGGCTTTATGGCCAAATTGGTTATGATCCTAAGTGAATTTTATGTTGAATACTAGAATTAGAAGACTATCAAGGGGCATGTTATTGTTGATCAACTTGTAGAGGTTTCTATTATAGACACCCAACCAATCAAATTTGATTTTATATATGATTCTATTATGATAGTAGATGAGGTACAATATGAACTTGATCAATAGAAACTATAATTTGATTGTTCCTTCACTTCCCATGGATCTAGGGCCAAATTATTTTTGTTACACTATAAGGGAATTTAATTCCCAAGGCATTTCATATAAATTTTCATTGTATTAACAATATGTCCAAGTATGAAGCACTTCTTGCAAGGCTTCATCTTGTAGTGTAGTGGGATATCCAACACTTAATGGTCTATGGGGATTATTAGTTGATTATCAATTAAACCATATATTAGCATCAAGATCAATATGATAAACTTTTAACCTACAAGCACATTATGGATAATCTCAAAACTCATTTCAAATCACTATAGTTTGAATAAGTATCACAGGCCAATACAAAATCTATCAATTTAATGGAAATAATTGCACCCATGATATATTGATAATAGTGAAAAAGAGCATTAGTTTCTCATTGAAAATATTTTATATTTTGCTCATATCTTTCCAGATGTAGAAAAGGTATGCACCATTACTGGTGCCAATCCCCCCTGAACTGCCTTGGATTCAAGACATTTATAATTATTTTCATGACCATGTCTTTCTACCTAACCTTTCTGATAATCATCAAAAACTTTTCTTTTATTGCATATCTCATTATACCCTCCTTGGAAACATGCTTTATTTCAAAGTCTATGATGGAATGTTACTTTGTTGTTTATCTTTAGGAGAATCCAAATTAGCACTTAATGAGTTTCATGAGGGAATGTGTGGGGACCACACCAATGGTATATTATTAGCTCAAAAACTTGTCAAAAGAGGTTACTATTGGCCCAAAATAGAGATAGATTATTATAATTATGTGAGGAAGTGTGTTACTTATCAAAAACATGGTAATTCACTACACTACCTTCCTTGCCACTATAACCAATTACTACACCATGGTTGTTTTCTATATAGGGCCTTGATCTCATCAAGAAAATTAACCCAACATCTTTTGATGGACATAAATATATTCTCACTGCTATCAAGTATTTTACTAAGTAGATCAAGACCATTCATCTCACTTACATCATTAAGAACCAGATTAACAAGTTCATTCATTATCATATCATTTGTCAATATGGTATCCCAACATGAATTATATATGATAATGGTAGTTCATTTATAAATAGAGAGGTTAAATCTCATTGTAAAAAATTCAAAATCAAGTACAAGAAATCCAAACCATATAACATTCAAGGTAATAGTTAGTCCAAGGCATCAAACAAAACCATCATGCCATAATAAAGAAGATTATCAATGATGCTAGCCATAATTATCACTTATAAAATTTTCCTACCATTTGGGCTTATTGCACTAGTCATCAAACCCCCACAAGAGCCACTCCATACTCCCTTATTTATGGAATAGAATCTATTATCTCGATTGAGATATAGATACCTTAACTACGAGTATCCTTGGAGAATATTTAATATGGTAAAGATTATATAGTTTCTAGATTGTAAGAGATATAAATAATTGATGGAAAGCATTTGGATGCCCTAGATAACTTGGAATCCTACCAGAATAGATTGCATAGAAGCTATAAAAAGCATATTTTCCCTCAGGAGTTTCAAATTAGTGATTTGGTCTTGAAAGATAATTAGAAGAAAACTAATGTTGAATGCAAGAAAAAGGGTAAGATTCAACCTAATTAGTTGGGCCCATATGTCATCATAGTAAATTATGTAATAGGGGCATATCATCTGGATACTCTAGGTGGTGAATAACTTGTCAAGCCCATCAATATTGTACATCTCAAGTGATTCTACACTTGACAATTTTTGAACCATTGTTTACAAGACCCCTTAATTGGGAGAAACTTTTGTTTGAGACATTTTATCACACTATTATATGCTAGACTATCTTATCTTAGACCATATTCATTATATTTTTTATCTACCTTGGACCATTATCATGAGAAGCATATTCTTTTATAACTTTGGATAGTTGAAACTCTGGATTGTTGGCACTTTGGATCATTTATATTCCAACCAAATCTCTTTTTATCCCAACCTAGACCATCCTTTTTTGGACCATATTCATTTTCATATTTTAAACTATTGTAACCTAAATAGTTTTATCCCTTGACAATTTATGATTTTTATTATGATTCATCAGCATTTTGGACACACTCAATGCAAGTTCTACAAAGTAGTTCATCCTAAATTGTATTTTGTAGCTTCTTATTACAAACAAGTGAACATGGACACATCAACACATGATTTTTAATTTATGAATGGTTTTTTAGATTTATATATCTCTGCATATTGTTTTTTTTCTTATTTTGATACTATTTGGTAGGCATTGTTGCCTTAGCAGGATCTCACTCTCCCTAATTTGTCAACATGGGACATTGCATCTAGCTTTAGCTATTATTAGAACTTATACTCTTGGATGTGGATCTCCTTGATTATTTGGTTCCTTATTCCATTTTTTATATCTATGCACCTGGTTTAAGATAATTTAACTATTGTTTAGACTCTTACCTATGGACGTGCATCTCCTTAGTTAGGTAGTTTCTTGGACCTTTTATTAATATTTCAAGTATTTTCTTATTCCAAAAACACAAAAGCATTATAAAATTGATAAACAAAACAAATAAAAACATCATCTTTCAATTCTATTTATTTTGATCTCATACTCTTATTATTTTATGAGTTGTTATCACTCACACTCTCACCATTTTTTGAGCACTCAATTGAATGCTATCACTATTTTGAAACCATTTTCAAGTTTAAACGCTTTTGCTATTTTGCAAGCCCATTTTTATTATTTCCTCTATAACATCAATCATTTTTTATTATCATCTCTTTTATTATATCTCATATCTTAGGAGAACTACATTTGTCCTGAAGTTCATATTGAAACTAGTGTTCATGGGACAATGTAGGTAGCATCCACTTATATTTTATATCTGGAGTCAGCTTGGCCATCCTTTTCTTTTATTATTTTTCCCCCCATTTTATTTTGTATTGTTTCCATATCACTTAGGGGAAATTTCATCTTTTTTATTCTTGTCTTGTGTTACCAGTCTTGTTATTTCTTAGATAAGGGGTCACCTTGTCATAAAGAGTAACACCTCTATTACACTTGCATGGATAATTCACCTTTTTCTTTGCTTAAAATAACATTATGACTAACTTTTCTTTGTGTATTTTTATTTGATTTTTATGGTTATTTTGTTTTTCTTTCTTGTCTCTCCATTTATTTTATTTTTTTATTTTTTCCTTTTTATTCCTTTGTTGTTTGTTCTTGGTGTTTTGTAGCATCCACTTGTCTTTTATATCTAGAGTCAGCTTGGCCACCCCTTCCTTTTCTTATTTTTCCCCCCATTTTATTTTGTATTGTTTCCATATCACTTAGGTGAAATTTCATCTCTTTTATTCTTGTCTTGTGTTACCAGTCTTGTTATTTCTTATATTAGGGGTCACCTTGTCATAAAGAGTAACACCTCTATTACAATTGCACGGATAATTCACCTTTTTCTTTGCTTAAAATAACATTATGACTAACTTTGCTTTGTGTATGTTTATTTGATTTTTATGTTTATTTTGTTTTTCTTTCTTGTCTCTCCATTTATTTTATTTTGTTATTTTTTCCTTTTTATTCCTTTGTTGTTTGTTCTTTGTGTTTTGTTATTTTGGTATGTGGTGTTACTATTTTGTCTTGTCTTGATTTATTCTATTATTTTGAGTTCACATACATTCTATAACCACTTTTAGTTTAGTTTTTAGTTAGGCTTGATTTGTTTAGAGTTTTCTTGAACTTATTTTTTTGTTTTTTTTCCAAGTACATCTTAATCATAGACATGGATCTTGATTATTCATATCTCACTTTCATGTTGTTTATTAGGTTGTTCTTACTTTTTTTTATAAATTCTTGTTTATACTTCAATCTTGATTGTTCATATCTTAATTTTAAGTTATGTTTCATTTATGTTTTGTATTTTCTTTTTTTTTTGTTTATTTTTGTTTAAATGTAAATAGTTGTAACTCTAGTCTTGGTAATATTTATCATTATCCTTAGTTTTAAATATTCACATTTGAATTGACTCATTGTAATAGAAATACAATGTCATTATAGGTTACTAATGCTTATGATGCATAATTTTAATTTGATAAAGAAAGCACAAAGTGCTTTGGGTTCCAAGTCCAAGAGTCAATACAACTCCAAAAATCAATTCTCAATTCACCAATGAATTAAATGCAAGAATCTATGTAAAGCATGCATCTCTTGATATATACTATGAGTCTAATTAAACATCAATCCAATATTCTTGTATTTTGCATTCCTCATTCCATTTTCTCCTATTTTTGGGTGAACGAAATTGACTTGAGGTCCATTTTGACTATGTAATAAATTCTTGGATACATAACGTATATTGGGTCATCTCATCCACCCTCATTCTTTTATTCATCTCTTTCATCACTTTTACCATCCTCATATGTCAAGTTTCTTGTGGCTTCTTCAGTAATTAGATCCTTACATCTACATTTATGCTTGATAATATTTAATATATGAATTAGGTTATATCTTGGAGCTATGATTTCTAATTTTTCCTACTATGGCACAAAATTTAGGCTAATCATTGATCAAATCAACCCTGCAAGGGAAAAAATAATTATCAGTGATCAAAATCAGCCCTATTAGAGCAAAATCAATTTATCAACTAATCAAATACACTCTACTAGGGCACATTATTATTTAATTTCTTTAGAGTAATGATCTCACCATTCTTCTAATTCTAAGCTTTATAGATTTTTCCCTCATTCTAGTAATTTTAAAGTATTCAACTTGTTTCAGGATCGATCATCCCTAAGCATGTAACTTTCACCCTATTTTGGGTGTGTCAAAGTGTGTATCTTATGTTTTGGTATTGTATCCTTCTCACTTCCCCTTGCCTTGGGGCCCATTATATTATATTATATTATATTTTTATTACTGAGAATCAAATCATGTAAATATTAGATCATATGGATTTAATCTCATCCACGAGTTAATTTCACTCTTACTCTCTTTTCAAGAGTCCATACCTCTCTTTTATCCTTGTACATCCTTTGAGGGGGCATCATGGGTCATTGCATTCCAAATTATTCTTGACAAATATTTTATTTGAAAAGATTTTGATTTAACCAAATGTCTCACCATGACATATCAAATAATGGAAAAATGTAGACATCTAATTCCTAACACCATTGTGTTAAAATTGTCAATCTTACTCAAAATTCTATGACAATGCACAATTTAGGACAAAATCACTAAAATATGATAAATGGTTTTATTTTGTCATATACAAGTCATGATTTAGGATAATGTATACCTAAATGGAGTAATACATTTTATGTGATTATTAGTTATTCCCAAATAATTTAGAGTCAAAATGCCAAAAATGTAATTTGACACTCTAAACCATTAAATTATTCTAATTTGGAGGCACATGACTCATGCATGTGTTATTTCAAGTCCACAATATCCTAAATGGGGTATTAATCCATACATAATTAACACATTCTTCTAATTATACTCCAATCAAGTTATGTCTCAGTAACTTAACAATTTGACTAGATTGATTAATTGAGCAACTAATTTCCAAAAAATTGTAAAAAATTAATTAAATTCACTTAAGCAAATTAAACCAAATTAAGAGCTTAAGTGGAAAATCCATCAAATTTATTTAAGATATTTTAATTGTAAATTTATTTCTAATATCTATATCATCATGTGAAATCATCAATGGGGTGGCATCCATAAGCCATAAATGCAACAACTATCATGTTTAATCCCTCCCATGCCTCATTAGTGCCTCATTATTATATATATTAATGGAGATATTTATGGATTGTCCCTCCAAAATTGAATTTATAAATGGCCACACATATTGATCTCAAGATGGATGATTATGGTTGATTCTGATCATTTCTAAAAAATAATAAATACAAAGGTCTTCATTCATCTTTTTAAGCTTCTTTTGTGTAAAGTTATTACGTAGAATTATCTTCACAATATATTTTTAGGTAAGGTTATTATGCTAAATTTTCAATAAGATAGCTTAACTATTGGTATAACATTGATCATATCATGATCCTAGTTTTATTGATGCATTGAGAGATGATGGAGGACCAAGCCACTCATCATTGACAAAGACTTGAGCATCAAATCAAGGGGAAAATCATTTTTTGATCCATATTTGGAGGAGGGACACTCTTGGTAAGGTTTTTTTAGTATATTCCTTCTTTCATTAGCTCTTAAATTTCATTTTTAAAACCCAATTGAAGGAGTTGGCTTAGTTAATTATGTCTTTCATGTATTTTTTGAGTTTTCTTGACTAATGCTTGATCTAGCTCACTTTGGATTCCATCTCTACTGTATCAATGATACATTTTTATCTTATAACTATGGACAAATCCTAAATATATCCAAGTGTGTGGGGTGATGATGATAATGTAAGCGTATCATGTCATGAGATAATAATGATTAATTATTATTACCTTTTTATCTATTTTTAATCATCACACTGATAATAATTATATAAATTAATTTTCCACATGTGTTGTGCTGTGATGACAAGGAAAAGGTCATCATGGAAGTGCTTATGATTTGACAAGATAAAGTTTGTAGCTTGTAGTCAAACATCAACAGGTAGCTTTCTGAAAAGATTCCCTAATGATATGGGAATATCTTAAGAGTAGGTCTACACACATCCTTCACATAAAAACTATGGAATCTTTCCAAAGTTTGAGCATGTACTTGTAGACTTAGAAATTTTAAAGCTAACACTTAGTAAAAGAATAAATATTATACCTCTAAAAATCATGATTTTGTCCTTGTTTGTCCTTCTTCACTTGTTCTAACAAAAATAAATTGCATATATTAGTTTGAAGAATGGTACATAATAAGATAACATCAATGTTTATTGCTTTGAGAATAAGGAGAATTAATAAAAAATGATGATTAATCTTGAATTTTTGAACTCAAAATTTTAATTTTTTTCTTATTTTTTTTGCCTTTGACCAGCTATTTACTAGTTTTTTTATCAAAGATCATTTTGTAGTACATGATTAGACAACAAGCTGGTTTTCTAGTCATGACTATCAATAACATCCCTAAGGATTTTCATTGTTGATTTTTTTTATTTTTTTATATTTTTTTCTTTTTTAGAGAAAAGGTGAATCCCCTTCCTTTATTAAAACCATCTTGTCTTCAAGGATCAATTTTCATGGATGTTTTAAGTTCTTCCTTGAGGTGAAATTTAGTTTATACTAGTTAGATGAATTCTTCTTTATTGGAAGGTCTGTATAGCTTCAACCTATGCCCACTAACTAGGAGTGTCTTCTAATTATCATCTATAGGTAGCAATTATACTAAACCATTATCCTATCCATCTATTTATTGACTTGTCTTTGTAATGCTAGTACTTAGAATCATAAAAAAGAGCCCAATATCCTTATTTGAATTGCTCTCATTTCATCTAGCTCATTTAATTGTAAAATTCTCTCTCTCTCTCTCTCTCTCTCTCTCTCTCTCTCTCTCTCTCTCTCTCTCTCTCTCTCTCTCTCTCTCTCTCTCTCTCTCTCTCTCTCTCTCTCTCTCTCTCTCTCTCTCTCTCTCTCTCTACTTCATCCAATTCAATACATACTTATAGTGTAGTCCTTAAAGTTTGAATCTCAAATTAAATTGAAATGAGAGGTTTCTTACCAAATACCAATTCATATGGTCAAAAAGTAGTACTAGTCTTCCATGTTATGTTGTATGCCCATACAGCTTATGGATGCTTGGCTGCCCAATTTTGCCTATTGCTACTGACTATCTTGGTAAGGATATTCTCTAATTCTCTATTGGTAGCTTCTACGTGTCTATTTTCTTATGGATGGTATGGAGATTAATTTCAATGGTTGACTTGGTAGATCTCTATGAATGCTTGAATCATTTTGGACATGAACTAAGGTCCCTAATTTGACACTATCTCTCTACATGTACCAAATCTCTACATGATCTTAGAGTATATAAAGTATGTTATTTCCTCTTCTCTTGTAAATTGAAGAGATTTTACTTTAGCCCATTTTACATAATCTATACATACCAAAAAATACTCCTTGCCTTGAGAAGGTGGATCTATGGGTCCAACAAAATCCATGCCCCACTTTTTAAAAGATTCCAAAACTACTTGAGGATGGAGGGACATTTCATAAGATAGAATATATTTTACCTATTATTTGACATGGATCACATTTCCAAATGTACCTTTTTACCTACTTATGAATAGTTGGCCAAAAATAGCCAACTCTAAGGATCTTGTGCACTATCCTTTTGATGATTGGTGTCCTCCACCAAGTTCATCATGACAAACATGGATGATGTCATGCATTTCATTATATTTTACACACCTATGGAATACATGATCAGGTATATAATTAAATAATATACCATTAATCTATTTAAAATAAAAACATGCTTTAATCAAATGTTTCTTTTATTTTCTAGTGAACTAAAAAGAAAACATCCTTGTAGCCAAAATTTTGTTATGTCAGTAAATGAAGGTGATTGTGATGCAACAAAAAATAGTTGTTCATTTGGAAAACTATCTTCTATAGGTTCTTATTCATCTACATTGTTCAATCTATAAAGAAAATCAGAAACCACATTTAACTTACTAGGTTTATTAATGATTGTTATATCAAATTCATGTAATAGGAATAACCATCTTATAATTCTTCCTCCTACCACTAGATTGTTCATATAATATATGATAGTTATACAATCAATAGTAATAAATATTTTTTAACTAGTGATATAGTGTCTAAATTTTTTTATGGCATAAATTACAAAAGAAATTTTTTGTTAGTGGTTGTGTAGTTTCTCTCAGTAGGAGTCAAGTTCATGCTAATGTGATATATGGTTTACATCTACCCTTCTTCATCTTTTTATCCTAGAACTACCCCCATAATACGATTAGATGTATTAGTGTAAATATGGAAGGGTTATTACCAATTAAGAGTTGTTAGGATTGGGGCAAAAATTAGTTTCTCCTTAATAGTCTCAAAGGCTCATTGGCAATTTGGACTCCAAACAAACTCACTCTCTTTTGTCAACAAAGCAAACATTAGAGTAGTAATTTTGTTGAAATATTCTATAAACCTTATATAATATCCTACATGGCCTAAGAATATTTTGATATCAATTTAGTTTTGATGGATATGTAAGTTTTAAATGACTACAATCTTATTTATATCTACTTGGATTTATTTTACATAAATACGATGTCCTAAAACTATTTCTTCCTCTACCATGATCAGACATTTTTTATGACTTAGGGAGAAATGGTGTTCATCACATATTGTTAGTACTTTGCTTATATTATCCATACTTTCATCAAAGGATTCTCCATGAATAGTAAAATCATCCATGTAAATTTCCACACAATCATTAGTTAAATCTAAAAATATGGCTAAGACTACTCGTTGGAAGGTAACAGCTACATTACACAAACCAAAGGGCAATACCATTTATGAAAATGTCCCCATAGATGAGTGAAGGTCATTTTATCTTTATATTTAAGTGCACTTGTATTATACTATACCCAATAAAACCATCCAAGAAAGAGAAGTATCTTTTCCCTCCCAAGTTATCAAGTACCTAGTCAATAAAGGGTGAAGTAAAATAATCTTTTATGGTTTCTTTGTTTAGTTACTTATAGTATATGCATACTCTCCATTTATCATTTTTATTAGGAATAATAAATAAGGGAGAGACTTATTGAATATCATAAATAGGATAAATTAATCCCACTTCTAGCACCTTTTGTATCATAGTTTTCACAATGTCTCTTAAGGCAGGACTAATTCTTATCTAAGGTTGCCTTACTAGTTTAATGTTCTCTGTGTAGATATAATGGGTGCATAAAATTAGATTTATTCCCTTCATGTCTTGATATTCCCAATAAAAATCTTTAGTTTGTTATCTAAGTACATCAAATACCTTTAGTTCCTAATCATCTGTCAACCAAGTGTTTATGTTGAATAAACTCTCAAGTGTTATTATTTTTTGTTTATTGCATAAATGAGAAAAATCTATTTGTTTGAATTCACTCATTAAAGAGTTGAGAGGATAGATATGTGGAAAAAACATATAGAATGTGACAACATCTTTGAAAAATTTATATCCTAGAGAAATCACTCCGACTAAAGGGCAACACAAAGCTATAAGAAAAGTATTTTGACCTTCATGTTCCCATTGCATCACACTATGATGGATGTCTCTATGGTCATACAAAAAAATGGAATAGGTGGTAAAGGATGGGAATTTATAAGTATAGAAAGTGATTTATTTATAGGATACTCTTTCAAAATCCATAACTGGACTATCAAGGTACGTATCTAGACTAACAAGGTTCGTAACTAGACTATTAAAATATGTAGCAATTTTAGTACTTCTTATTTACTCATCCTCTACTTCTTTCACATGATCAATGATTATGACCATAGATAGAGAGGAGATACTATCATGTTTCTATTCAGGTTGATCTACTCATAACTATTTGAAAATATTTATTGATTGTTATGCAGGTGGATATAATGAAATGTATTTTACTTTAAAACCATTTGAGGTGGTCATATCTCCTAATTTTCAATCAATCAGAGCTACCACTATTGATAAACTAAGCCTTCCTAGGATCAATGGGTATCCAATTTGTTTATTTTTAGAATGGAAAATAATAAAATCAATTGAGTACTCCCAAAACTCTATATTTAATTTTATATCCTCAATGATGCCTTCTTGTTTAGCAATGGAATGATCTACTATCTATAAGATTGTGCTGGTGGGTTTTATATCTATTAAAGAGAGATTTTCCATGGTGTCCATAGTCATTAAATTAATATAATCTTGTAATTCCACCAATACATTTGGTATATATTTCTTTCCAATCATTATATAAATAACATGACTCCCTGAGTCCCCATATTTGGGTAAAAGTAGCTTACCTACTAATAAATCAACAAGCTTGCCATCTACCTATATAGTCATGGGCTATTTTATTTTCCTACTAGGTATATTAATACATAAGTTTTTGATCATCCAATTGATTTTTATAACATCCCTAATGTCTTGTAATAATGGAATTTATAAATTGAGTTTTCTGAGTTCCTGAATCAACTCAAATTTCCTTTTATCTTCCACTTCCTTCAATCATTTTGGAAAGGGAATATGGGGAGGAGTTATGGTAACTTCCTCTATTTTTCCATGTTTTTCTTCTAACTCTTCTTATTTCATTGGTTGAGTCTATTGAATTTATTTTTCATGAGGCATTTCCATCATGATAATATGAGGTTATTGTAATGTTTTCCTGACCTAAGATGTATGTTTGCATATTCAATAACACCTACCCCTATGATTTCACCTTGTTCATTTACATAAACCTACCAATTATTTGGATTTTATAATTGATGGGTAGGTAGATGAGGCCAAATTAATTTTTATATAGGGGGTGATTAAGTTCCCTAAGGGTTCATCAATTTTTTTTGTTGTGGAAACCTTCTTTGTTGTTGATTATAGTTTGGGCTAGGGTTCTAGTGTTGATTTACCCATGGTTGATGATGAGCTTGGGGTATCCAAGATTTTTGAAAATTTTGGGGAATAATCCATGGGTGTGGCATCGGTTCTTGTTTTCACTATTGTTGTGGTGCTTCCCAAACTTGTAGATGTGCATACCATTGTGTAAAAGGAATCCTGAGCCAAATTATTGTGGTTAATTTTGTGGGAAGACATTTCCTTGCATTTGGACATAGTTTACTTCATATATGGTTTGTATATTCGATTTTAAATGGTTCTTAAGAGTATTAAGGTGACTAAAATTTCTTGTATCATGATTTTGAGCATCACATACTCCATAGATTTCTATTTTGTTTAAAGAACAATTTATGAGTGCTTATTTTAATCTATATTTTGGACAATAGATTTCTAGTGGTCTAATGTTAGCTTTAGCCTTATCTTACAATACATATAATGTTTTGTTTAGTTAAACCAATATATCTATTTTAAAATTTGTTAATTCTTTTATGATTTGTCTTACATCACTATATATCCCTAGTTTACCTCTCCTTCTGCTAGGTTGTATCCTAGAGTAGTTAGTACATAATCATGTATTCTCTTGGAAGTATAGTTAGGTGATATGTCCCTTCCCCATGAGATTAAAAGAATCCTTGTAGGAACCATCTAATAATTTATAGAAAATAATTGTGATCACTTCCTTGGATAGCTCATATCCACACCTATTATGGGCAAAATCAAACCGGTCTAGATAATCTTCAAGCTTCTTATCTTCATTCTATTTTATTTTTAATAATTATTCCTTTCTATCCTTGACCCTAAAATAATCTTGGTATTTATATAGGAAAACTATTTCCTTTTCTCTCCAAGTGATAATAGTGTTTCCTATTAGTCCCATTAACCACCTCATTTCTCCTTCCTTCAAAGTCGAGGGAAAGAGTTTCAATTTTTAATTGTCTAAAGTGTAATCATAGGTTTCGAAAAGAACTTTGAACTCAAATAAGAATTGATCTGGGTCTTTAGTAGATAGACCTCTAAAGGTATGTAGATTAGACAGGGAAATGTTTTACATTATTTTTCGATCATCATTCTCAAAGATGATGAGGTATGAGAAATTACTCTCAAGAGGATTCATATGAGGCTTTTCTACATGACCTATATTTTCTCCCATTGAAAATAGATTTCTATTGAGAGGAGATGATTCTCTAAGGTCTTATGTCTATTCAGTGTATGAAAGTTCAAATTTCATTGAGAAAGATTCCTTTAGAATATGGGATGTGCTTCCAAATGACTCACTTATTTCTTTATTCAATATTTTTGTCCTTTTTGAAAGTAATTTGATTATCTCTCCTAAAAGATGAGGATATTTTGGAATAAACCTTGTGAATACCTTTGCTTACACATATACCTATATTTGATAAGACAGTAATTTATTTTATATTTTTTGGTTTTTTACTATTAGCTTAAGAGTTTACCTTACTAACACTTTATATACATTTCCTTAGCAATAACACCAAAAATTATTGATGTCATTGTTATCCCTTAATTTGACCAATCTGTGTTGGTGGCATTTATTACCAGGGTCAGTGTCTAAAGCTATCTAAAAAAATGTATTTATTGAGTTTAGCTAACAGTGTTGGTTGGGGGTTTTTGGAGTTGATTTATCCTAAATTCCTACTTCCTAATGTTTTAATGAAATGCTCAAAAGAAACACACTTTTTCAAAATGTAAACACACCAAACTGAATGAAATGCTTTAAAATCAATCACACATTATTGTTGAATAGTAAAAACACTAAAATCAAATATCAAATCCACATTATAAGCTATGTTGTAGAATTAAGATTACCTAAAATTAAAGAAATGATAAATGCTTATTAAAATCTAAAAGCACACACACATTAACAGTCTATTCTGAACTATAGGTTATCAATCCAATTATATAAATTATTAATATTAATTCTAATAATAAATAAAAAAGAAATAAATTATAAATACCAAAAGTACATGTCTTGTCTCCTTGGGGAGTCATCCCTTGCTCATCCTTGGAGTCAGTGTCAAAATAATTCAATCTTTAGAAAGCTATATTTAATGCATAAAAATGAAATAGTATTCTATCACATAATCTTCTTGCATTTATAATAATAATTTTTACAATGTTTTTTACTCTATGCAGATTGATCATAGATCTATCATTTATTGGATATGAAATAAACTATCCTAAATATCAGGTAACAACTTAAATAACTAAAACAAGAGGATATTCAGATAGATTGGTTTATGTCCAAAATAGAGAAGAGTGTTTCAACAAGATCCACACCTAGTTGAGAAGATCTGCATGGGGTTTTCAACTCCTTATTTTAACTATATCTGGTTACCAAATCATATTAAAAATGTATCCATTTCATATTATCTAAAGTTGCAACCTAAATCTACTAGCTTTTATAAATGGAAAGTTATACATAAAAAGAAGTCTATATATAAACATATGTAAAAATATAAAGTATCTAGAGAATTATTGGATCATCATGAAATAGATAAAGGAAATTTTGGGATGCCTTGGAACATGATGTGGATAAGTTCATAGTGAGCTATTAGAGTCCATAACATGACTATCATAATCCATAGCTTGATTGTCAAGGTCCGTAAAATGCCTGGCAAAGTCTAAAGCTACACTCAATTGATCAGTTCATGATCATGACACTTACTTATCTTCATGAGATCATAGAAAAACTCTTATTTATATGTTATAATACATGTACATATCAAATATGGAAGACTAAACTTGAAAATAGTTAGAACACCATGTAAAGAATGATAACTAAGACTCACATAAGCTTATAGAGACAAAAACATTCATTTTATACCTTACACTAGTTATAAACCCTAAGACTACATACAATGATTAACTCAAATGTAATTTTTATTGATGTAAAGTATGATATATCATGGTTATAATGAGTCATGGTGTGGACTCATCAAATAGCACATCAAAGAGGTTTTCACTAAGGGACATAGATTTTTTACTTTGCTTTTTAAAATTTTTTTTTTTTGTGACTAACGAACTCTTCTCACTCCCTATTGTATGTTTATGTATCTAGTTATGGTCACCAAATGGAACTTCATCTATAATTCCCATGAACTATATAATTACCTCATCATTTTATAAGAGATCAACTAGTATAATTTCTTGTTGGTTCTAATCTACGATCTCAAGATACTTTAATTCAATGGTGATTGATGTGTTATTGAAGATGTTAATGGATGTGAGTTATTCATAAAGAATATGAATCGAATGTTTTTCAATATTAGAAGAGGAATCCTTATATATCATGGGAAAATCATTAATGTAATCATATGGATCACCACCAAGTGGTTTGTATATGATGCAACAATATTCTTTGTTTTCTTATGAAATTATAGGTTCTATGATGCCATGTTCATGAATACCAAGGCCATTACATTTGTAGTTCATTATGTTACACATAATTTATTTTTACCATAAGATACTCATTCTTTTGTAAACAAGTTGATAGATGATCATTGTATACCCAAGAATCATTTGAATTACCAATCTACTCTTTTGAAAGAAATCTCCTTTAAAAAAAGAGTTTTTACCAAACTGATGAGATACTTTTGTTTTCTTCTTGTTTGGGTTAGGATTACCATGAATTTTGGGAGGAATGTACATTTTACCTAAATGGAAGGCATCTTAGATCTCATATTGTCTCATACATTTATCAATGATCTTAAACTTATATTTTTTAAATGTGAATTTAGATGTGGATTTAGAAGGTGGTTTTTTAGATGTGGATAATAAATCAATTGGATGGATATAGGTTGAAATATTTTGTCATTCTGATTTTGTGGAATATTATTCCTCATAGGCATCTTCTATGATTGGATAATAATTTTTTTTTGTATCAACCTTCAAAAAATTTACAGTACTCGAAGGGTTAGGGTTTACCAAGAACTATAACTTCCATAGTGGAATGAGAGAATTTGGTACAATGTTGAAGGTTTGATAGAACAATTTGAATGGTATGAATCTATTCTCATCCAAGGATAATTTTTTAGGGAAGGTAAAGATTAATGACATGTAATAATGTTTGATTCATGATAGGTCATACCATGACTAGAAGATGTATTTTCTAGTTGATTCACATTTTACTTTGTCATAGGATTTAATGGTGATGGTGTTAAGATATAGTGTTATTTTTGAATAACCTATATGCTTAATCAAGGTTAAAGTGAAAATATCTAGACTAAACCATTAGCTATAATTACCCTCTTTAATTTATGTTTTATAATTATGAATTCAATGTATAAGGTAAATCTATAAGATGGACATGTATGATAGATTTAATTTTGGTCAAAATTGATTTAATTTCTCAAGGATAAGTGTCAAACAAGTTCCTGGAATTTGGATGCATCAATGTCATTTGGGAGTCTAGGATCCTAAAGATTTTTATACAAGATATATTTTTGAATAATTGATGACATGAGAATATCCAAAATTTAAATCTTGGTAGGTGTGTTCTCAAGTTGTTCAATGATATTTTACCTTTTGTCAAGAGTAGGTAGAGGAGACCTTGGGATAATGAGTTTTTCTCACCTAGTTATAGCTGCATAATCCAAGGATTTTACTTTGATAGTGGTAATTTGATTGTCCATGTGTTGGATATGACTCATGACTACATCAAATGGATGGGGAGGTTTGTTATAATTGATGTTATTTTTTAAATTTTTACCTTGTTCATTTTTGAACAAGGTTAGTCATGTTTCATAAATGGATCTTGGTGTATCCCTAAGTTCTATTTTTTTTTATGTGGATGCATTTCCTTTTATTTATATATCTTTGACATCACTTAAGTCTTTGACATAGTTATTTAATTTCATTCATTTATTTTGGTGTGGATTTTTAAAATTTAAAATGTCATAGTATTATTTTTCCTTATACCAAGATGTTTTTGGCATGTTCTCATCAAATGGTTTAGTTTGAGGGAACATTATCATGTTTTCATAAACTAACTTGTGAAATACTACTTCAAGGGGTTCTCTTAAAGGAGTATAATTTATTTATTCCATTTATTTATTTGTTTGACCAATGGGGATGGTAAGTTTTGGGATATTTTGAATTTTTTTGACATGATTAGAATTGGTTACCCCATTACCAACTACATTCTTATTTTTACTAAATAACTTGGGCTTTCCATATTGGCTTTTTCCTTGGATTTTTTTATAAGTCCTTTGGCTATAATTTAATTTTTTATTTGGAATCATTAAATAAATTCATCAAAGGATTTTTTACAATGGATTTGTAGGTGGAAATACATCTATTGATTGAGGTTGGTTGTGAATATACCAATTAGTTATTTTCTGGGTATCATCCAAGGAAATCTACTTGCTAGACCTTGTCATCTTTGCAAGAAAAAGGAAAAGCTTTCCCCATTTTTAAGTTTGTCATTACCCAAGTCTAAAATTATAATTTTTTTCTCTAATTTCTAGGAAAAATGTTTCACAACAATCTTGAAGAGATCCTAAAAGGTAGTAATTTATCCTTTAAATATATATAAAAAATACTCTAAGGCTTGATAACCCTAGATTAAGGGGAAGTCTATATAAGTAAATGTCATTATAAGCTACCTCTTAGAATGAAATAAAAAATTATTTATTGTATTCCCTAATATCACCTTTACCTTTATACTTGCCTAACTTTGGAGGTTCTAAGTGGGAGTGAAAAGGTATTCTCAAGGTAGCAAAGGAATATACAAAATGGTAGTAAGATCTAGAGCAAGAGGAGATGTAAGAAGGCAAGTTACCAATGCAATATTATTGGATGAAATCAAAAACCTCAACACTAGGATGAAGTCCATGGAAACATCCCAAAGGAGAGGAGTAGATGTTAGAGACATCAATGATAGATAAGATGAGAAAGCTCTAGAAAAAAGTGGTATAAGAATTGGAAGAAGAGACTCTAGAAGAAAGAATTGAAAAATCATTCATCAGGGTAAGTACCAAAATTAAAATTGAGGTACCTACATATGATGGTACTATAAATATAAATTATTTGATTTATTGGATTAATTCACTTGATAAATACTTTGAATATGAGAGTGTTGATGAAGATAAGCAGGCTAAGTTTTCCATGAAAGGTCATGCATCCCTATGGTGGGATGGCATATAGGAGAAAAGAAGGGGAAAGGGGAAGGAAAAGATAAATATCTAGGATAGGATCATTTACAATCTTAAAGGTAATTTTATACCTCGAGACTATGAGGCTAGTTTTTATATAAAATTGTAGAATTTAAGATAGAAAGAGGTGTCATTAAAAGAGTATACTAATGAATTTTATAGATTTATTATAAGATCATGACATATTGAGGAGGACATGGATAAAGTATCTATGTATGTGAATGGATTGAAATATGTTATTTAAGATGAGATTGATCTAGTTTCACTTAGAACAGTTGAAGAGGCATACCAGTTTGCCTTGAAAGTGGAAGAGAAGATATTAAAGAAGCATTATCAACATGCAAGAGGAAGAGATAGACTTATTAGAGGTAGAGGAGAACATGAAATCATAAATCCATTACAAACTTATCAGGAAATAGATATCATCTCACTGAGACAAGAATCAACTTCAAGAGGTAACTATGCATTCAGAGGTAAGAGGCCATTTGATACAGGTATAAGTAGAGTTTTTTTGGTATATTATTTAAATGTGGAAAGTTTGGACATAAATCTTATGAATGACCTAAAAAATCATATACTTGTCAAGAAAGCATTCATGTTGTTCAAGGTAATGAATAATAAGATACTACATCAACTATTTATGAGGATCCACTAGAAAAAGGAGAATCCTTACTCATGAAGAGGATTATAATCAAACCAAATAGGGAAATCCAAGAGCCACCTCAAATAAAAACATTATTCAGGACTACATGTAAGGCTCAAGGTAAGTGTTGTAAGCTCATAATTGATAATGGAAGCACAAAAAATATTATCCTTACTAAAATAGTTAATAAGTTGAACTTAAATAAAGTAAGTCATCCTACCCCTTATAAGGTTTCTTTGTTACAAAAAATTCATCAATTAATTGTAAATAAGTAATGTAAGTTACAATTCCAAATAGGAATCTATAAAGACGTAATGATGTGTGATGTAATGCCTATGAATGTGTGCCATATTCTCCTAGGTAGACCATGGTAGTATGACATGAAATACATGCATAATGGAGAGAGAAATACTTATAGTTTTGAACAAGATGGAGTAAAGTATACACTTACCATTGAATGAAGAGGAGGAAATTGTGAGATGCAATTACACAACACTAATTATAGGTGAGAAAGAGTATTTATAGCAAAGCAGAGAGGATGAGGTAAGTGATGTATAGTCCAAGGTAATAACTAAAATTCACGAAGAATCTGATTTGTCTTTGAAAACTCAAATTTTTTATAATGAATGTATGCATAAGATGTTTATTGAATTTTATAATATTTTGTCTTCAATAAGAAGTATGAAATACTTTGAGGAGTTTATTAAGAAGGTTAGTCTACTAAAATAACTTTCCATGGAAGCCAATAAGGTTAGAAAATTGTTTATTGAATATAATATAAAATAAAAGAATGAATTTGTATTCAAGGACAATAATGAAGAATTTGGTGAAAAGATAACAAGTGAAGGTATCAAACAAAGTATGACAAGCAATAATCTCAACAAGAAAGATGCAAACCTATAATAAGATGTGAAGTTAAAACAATAAGGAATAATAAAAATACAAGCTAATGTCATATAGGAGGAAATAATATTTGAAGTCTAAGATAATGAATATAAAGGTTTAAATAAATAATTTATTCTCCCTAATTTGTTTTTTATACGTGCAAATCTGATAAAAGATAGTAAAGAGAATTTGAACAAGATAAGTTTTGAGATGAGAAGAGTAAAGAATATCATTCAAGGAGAAGATAAAACCAATAGGTATACCTTCATATATTAGACCATGGGAACCTAGAGGACTTAATTTATTAAATAATAATAACATGGAAAAAGAGGAAGAGAAAATACAAAGTCATCTACAATCAACGATAATAATAGAGACTCATAGATAGGAGTCCATGAAATCTTATTTTGTACCCTGGTGGTTTGATGTAGGTGCATATAGAAGAAATGAAAATAAATACTTGATAGAGTTATTATAATGGTTTTCAAGTCATAATAATCCTTAATGAGGCATTATGATCTTTTATCTAGGTCATTTAATGTTTTTTTGGAGGTTTCCCTCCAAAATCTCAAATTTGAATTTTTAAAAATCTATAGTCTAATTGCATGAGTAAATGTAATTGACACAAGCTAAAATTGAGTTGTTTAATATTTTATTATGTATTTAGGTGTGTGAAATGTATTAAAATTATTATATACATTATAGAGGTCATAATTATCTCTTTTGTTCAAAAAAAGTCAATGTAAACACAAAATTCTACATATGAGATCACCTTACTAAGTTAAACCCAGGCGAATGGAGGAGAATATTTTTTATTATAGTCCATTATAATATGATTAAAACTTAAATAACCTAAAAATAATTGTTCCTAGTAATGTGGATGAAAACAATAATGAATTCAAGCATTAAAAAACTCAGTTTCCTTCATGAACATGGTTGCATTTTGTGTAATCTTCAAGATTGTTATGTGTAGGTATAAAAGTTTTGATGTATTAATATATGTATTTAAATTTATACATGATAAAAAAATTTGAGTAAATTATATCATTATAAATCTGATTCAGTGATTTCAAAGTCTTTTGTAAGGTTATTTTGATGTTTTGATCTTCAAAACCCTTAAAACCCTATTTTTCTCCTACACAGTCATACACAATGCCCTGGAAACATAGGTGAAACCTTTAATGAGTTAGAATTATATATTTTAAAGAGTTAATTATTGATTAAATATCATTCCATATGTGTTATACTTGAAAAAAATTCAAATAGCTTCATGAACCATCAATTTGAAGCCCTCAGTCTATGTAATTTTTGAGAAACACTAATTCCAGATTGTTCTCACAAAAAAACTTATAACTTCATTTTTAATATGTTAAATGACATAAAATTTAGTATTTATCTTCTAAGATAATTAAGGTAACTTTTAAAAAAAAATTCAATCCATTAAACATCTTTGATCTCTTTTTATTGAAGATTGAGTTTTAGACTACTTGTAGGTGTCTATTTTCCAAGACAGTCAAATATGAATTAGGGTGAGATTTTTTGTTAATGATGTGAAAGATTTTTTTAATGAGTTGATTCCATTTTTTTATCTTTTAAAAACCTTGATATATTATATTTTATGGTTTTTAAAGGTGTATTTATTATTTTGACCTAATGAGTGGTCCATTAGGCCTAAAAGCCTAAAAATAGGGTTTTGGAGTTTTGGACCTAATCTCTTAATAAACTAATAATTAAAATTATTTTATCAATTAATTATGATAAATACATAACTATATTTATAGTGTAGAGTATTTTGGTGATAGTCTAAGTGAAAATTCATAAGAAACTAATTGAAAATTAGACTTAGAAAGAATGTTTTCAATGTGTAAAGAGTAAGAAGTACCAAAGGTCATCAAGTGGTATCAGAGCATAGACATTGTGAATAATAATGAAATCCTAAAGGTGATAAAGACATAAAATTCATAAATTAGATAAAATTGTAGAAAGAGATATTAAAGAGGAGGTGTAAGAAGGCAAGTTACCAATGCAACATTGTTGCAGGAAATTATAAACCTCAATAGAAGAATGGAGGCCATGGAAACAACCCAAAGGAGAGGAGTAGATGTTGGAGACATTAGTGATAGATAAGATGAGATAGATATAAAATAATTTGTAGAATAATTAAAATAAGAGACGCCAAAATAAATAATTATTAAAGCATTCATTGTGGTGAGTTCTAAGCCAAAAATTGAGGTACCTACATATGATGACAGTCTAAATCTAGATAATTTGATTGATTGGATTAATGAACTTGATAAATAATTTGAATATGAGAGTGTTGATGAAGATAAGTAGGTTAAGTTTGCCATGACAAGGCTAAAAGGTCATGCATCCCTATGGTGGGATTGCATATAAGAGGAAAGAAGGAAAAAAGGGAAGGCCAAGATAAATAGATGGGATATGATGGTTTCCAATATAAAATGTAAGTTTATACCTAAATATTATTAGGCTATTATTTTTATAAAATTTCAAAATTTAAGATAGAAAGAGATGTAAGTAAAATAATATATTGAATATTTTAATAGATTAATTATAAGAGCACGACATATTGAGGAGGACATGAATAAAGTAACCAAGTATGTTAATGGATTGAAATATTCTATTCAAGATGAGATTGATCAACTTTCACTTAGATCAGTTGAAGATGCATACCAATTTTCTTTGAAAGTAGAAGAGAAGATTAAAAAAAAAGCATTCTTAGCATGAAAGAGGAATAAATAGACTTATTAGAGGAAGAGGAAAACATGAAAGCATAAATCCATTACAAACATATGAGGAAAGATATAGTATCTCATTGAGGTAAGAAACCACTTTAAAAGGAAACTATGTATTCAAATGTAAGAGGCCATTTGATAGGATTAGAAGTTGGTACATGTGATAAATGTGGAAAGTTTGGGCATAGATCTTATAAATTCCCTAAACAATCATCTAATAGTAAAGGAAGTGTTCATGTTTCTCAAGGTAATGAAGAAGATAATACTACATCAACTATTTATGAGGATGCACTAGAAAAAGGAGAATCCTTGATCATGAAGAGGATTCTAATCAAACCAAAAAAGGAAATACAAGAACCAACCTAAAGAAAAACATTATTCAGGACTACTTGTAAGGCTCAAGATAAGTGTTGTAAGGTCATAATTGATAGTGGAAGCACATATAACTATATCTCTACTAAAATGGTTAATAATTTGAGATTGAAGAAGGTAAGTCACCCTACCCATTATAAGGTTTATTTGTTATAAAAATATTATCAAGTACTTATAAATGAGAAATGTAAGGTATAATTCCAAATAGGAAGCTATAAAGATGTAGTTATTATGATGTAATTCATATGGATGTGTGCCACATTCTCCTAGGTAGGCCATGGTAGTATGACATGAAATCCATGCATAATGAAGAGAGAATTACTTATAATTTTAAACAAAATGGAGTAAAGCATACACTTTTACCATTGAAGGAAGAGGAGGTAGTTATGGACTGCAATTCTAAAAATCTCATTACAGGTGAGAAATAGTATTTACAAAAAAGCAAAGAGAATAAGGTAAGTGATGTAAAATCAAAGGTAATTACTATAATTCATGATGAATTTGATTTATCCTTAAAAACTCAAATTTTTTATAATGAATGTATGCATAAGATGTTCATTGATTTGTCTAATAGTTTATCTTCAATAAGATGTATGAAATACTTTGAAGAGTTTGTTGAGAAGGTTAGTATACTAGAATAAATTTCCATGGAAGACAATAAGGTCAAAAAATTGTTTAGTGAACAATAGATAAAGGAAAAAGTGAATTTGGTAAGGAAAACAATGAATAAGTTGGTGAAAATAAAAAAAATTAAGGTACGAAATAAAGTATGACAAGCGATAATCTCAACAAGAAAGATGAAAACCTAGAATAATATGTGAAGGAAAAAGAGCAAGGAATAATACAAATACAAGATGATTTCATAGAGGAGGAAAAAATATTTGAAGTCTAAGATATTGAATCTCAAGGTTTCAAGAAAGATGTTTTTCTCCCTATCTTGTTTTTTATATGTGAAAGTTTGATAAAGGACAATAAAGAGAATCTGAAAAAGATAAGTTTGGAGATGAGAAGAACAAAGAATATCATCCAAGGAGAAGATAATGACCCAGTAATCTATCTTCATATATTAGGTCATGGGATCTTGGAGGACTTAATTCAATAAATAACAATGAAAAAGATGAACAGAAAATATAAAGTCATTTGTAGTAAAAAAATAATAATAAAGACTCATGGATATGAGTCAACAAAATCTTCTTTTGTAACCCAGTGGTCTGATGTAGGTGCATCTATAACTAATGAAAATAAATTATTTATATAGGTATTATAAGGGTTTTAAAGTCATCATAATCCTCATTGAGGCATTAGGAGCTTATTTCTAGGCCATTTAAGGACTTTAGGAGGTTTCCCTCCAAAATATCAAATTTGAATTTTCAAAAATCTATTGTAATTTCATGATTAAAAATAATTAGTGCAAGGTAAAATTGATATTTAGAATTATATATTAAGTATTTATGTGTGGGAAACATATTAAAATTATTTTAGACCTTCTAGAGTCATAATTATCTCTTTTCTCCAAAATAGTCAATGTAACCACAAAACTCTACATATGAGATGAACTTACTAAGTTAAACCCAGATTAATGAAGGATAATATTGTCAATTTTAGTCCATTATAATCTGAGTAAACACATAAAAACCCTCATAATAATTGTTCCTATCAATGTGCAGGCAAATAAGAATGAATTCAAGCATAAAAGTCTCATTTTCCTTCATGAACAAGGTTGCATTTTGGGTGATCTTCAAGACCGCCATGTATATGTCTACAAGTTTTGATGTATTAGTATATGAAATATATTTAAATTTGGTCTTGATAATAATTATTGAGTCAATTTTATCATGATAAACCTTATTATGTGATTTCATAGTCTTTTGTATGGTTATTTAGATGTTCTAATCTTCAAAACCCTTAAAACCCTATTTTTATCCTATACAATCACATAGTGCCCTAGAAACATGTGTAAACCTTTGAATGACTTAGAATTAGATATTGGAAAGAGTTAAGGTGTGATTAAATATTCTCTCCTAGGTGGTATACTTGAAAAAGAGTCAAATAACTTCATGAACCATCAATTTGAAGCCCTCAGCGTATGTAATTTATGAGAAACGCTAATTCTGGATTATTCTCACAAAAAAGATTATAAATTAATTTATAACCAATGAAATATATTAAAATTTCATATTTATATTTTATGATTATTAATTAAAGTGTTAAAATTTTCAATCCCCAAAACATCATTTAGATCTTTTTATTGAAAACTGAGTTTTAAACTATCTATAGGTGTCTATTTTCTAAGGCAGTCAAGTATAGACTAGGATTAGATTTATTGTTAATGATATGAAACCTTTTTTGGGAGATTTTATTAACTTTTTAAATTATTTAACAACCTTTATAAATTATATTTAAGGGTCTTTCAATGTGTATTTAGTGTGTTGATCTATTGAGTGGTCCATTAGGCCTAAAAGCCTAAAAATAAGGTTTTAGACTTTTGGACCTAATATCTTAATTAAAATTGGTTTATCACTCAATTGTATTAAATACAAACTTATTTTTATATTATAATTTATTTTGGTGATAGTATAAGTTAAAATTCATAATAAACTCATTGAAAATTAGTCCTAGAAAGAGTGTGTTTAATGTGTAAAGAGTAAGAAGTACCAATACATCACATTCAACAATGAAATTTTTGGAAAAATAAGGTGTATCTAGACTAGAGTGGTGCACATAGCCTCTTTAATCTTATAAAATTTCTTTTTATCTAGTTTAATATAATTGAAGGAATACTTCTTCAACAAGGTTGTGGGTAAAGCTATTATACTGCCATAAATTTTTACTATTATATGATAGTAACCAGTTAGCCCAAAAAATCCATGAAGGTAATTTAGTGTCTATGACACTTGCCACTCCAACATATATTTTATCTTATTAAGATCAAATTTTACTCTTTCATGTGAAACAATATTAACTAATTACTCCACATCTTAAACTCCAAAATCACATTTGGAAGGTTTGGCATAATTCTGATGTTGTTCCAAAGATACCATTACTTGTTTCACATGATTAAAATTTTCCTCCCATGTTTTCCTATATATTAAGATGTCATAAAAAAACTAAAACAAACTTCCTTTAAAAGGGCCTAAAAATAGTATTCATCAAACTCTAAAATGTAGATGGTGCATTTACGAGACCAAAAGGCATGACCATAAACTCACATGGCCTTCATGAGTTATGAAATATATTTTAGGGATATATTCAACTCTTATCTAAATTTAATGATACCCATAATAAATATCTAGTTTGGTAAATAAAAATCACCATGTAATTCATCTAAAATATCATCAATTATTGAAGTAGGGATATTATCTTTGATAGTGTACTTATTGAGTTCTCTATATTTGGGGCACATCCTCCAAGTTTCATCCTTATTATGCACCATGACCATTGTGGATGAATATTCACTTTGGTTATGTCTAATAATACCTTCCTCTAGCATCTCATATACCATATTTTCAATTTCACTCTTATAGGAATATGAATACCTATATGTTCTAATATTTGGTGATGTACTACCTAGAATCAATCTTATGACATGATCATGTTCTCTTCTTGGTCATAGTCATTTTGGAGTTATGCCAAAACTCTATGGGTGGTCATCAATAATAATTTATTAATTAAGATGTGCATACACATTTTGTTTTAAACTATTATTTAAAATAATCATGCTATAAATCCTTTAGTCCCATTTTTTAATAATCTTCCTCATCTAGTGCAAACTAACCAATTGGTGTGTTTTTCCCATAGTATATGTAGTTCAAATGTCTTATCTTAAAAATGAAAGTGTATGAATAGTTCTCAGAAATTCATCTCTATTGTGCCCAAAGTTTTTAGCCATTTTACTCCCTAAAAAAAATTCAACACCACACATGGGAGCAACATAGGAGAATCATGCATGTAAACCTCCATAACAATATTGATACTATGGAATTTTATAGAACATTTGATTTTGCCACCATGTATAATTAGGACTTGAAATTCTTGAGCTAGATAAATAAAATAGTTCAAAAAAGAAGCCAAATTACTATTGATGAAGTTATGTGTACCTCTTGAGTCAATAAAAATTATCACATTCTATTTTTCGAGGAAACCTACCACCTTATGATTTTGAATAGTACTAATACCTGAAAAGGCATGATAGGAGATAGTAGGGTGTAAATCTCTAGATTCTCCTTTGGTACTTCCATACACTCTCCTGAGGCCTTATCATAGTCTTCATATTCATTGGCACCTTCAATGTAGAACTTATTTTTTACACATTTATTTTCTTTTCTCCACATACTTTCACAACCAAAAAACAACCCTTTTATATAGTTCTTTTCAATTTGTTCAGGGGTCAATATTATACGTAAATAAAATGATGGTGCTATGAAATTGCATTCGTGGTCATGAGCAAAGCCTTTCATTTGATGGAATATTTTTCCTCTACTTGGTGTACTAATGGTATTGATTCATAAAATAAAGATGCAAACCTTAAGTTAGATTTTATCCTTGATCCAATCCCAAATATAAGGCAGTCATATTGTCCTAATTGATGTCATCCATATATAATAATGGATTATATAATTTTTGAATATAATCCTTAACAATACATGTTTTTTGTAACTTTTCTAATTAACTAAAGTAGTTTTTTAAAACATTATTACAATAGTGCATCCATAGGTCCTTAGTAAACATTAAATAGGTAACAAGAGACCCCTTCTTTTTCTTTTAAACACACAACCACCTATACCAAATGAACTGAGTAAGTTATATATATAGATATGACCACATTTTGTACACATAGGGTCTGATGTAAATCAAATAAATTTTCTTTTTGATTGATCCAAGTGTATGGATCCTTACCATCAAACTTGTACACTTTCATTTTTGGCAGCATGTGCTTCGAACCAGTATTGGAGTTATAATTATATGGATTGAGAGAACCCTAATGGAGTGGTAGAGGACTATTTTATGAAAGTTAAGTCATAACATTGGTCAAATTCCTATTTAGAGTTTCCAATTTATTATTCACAAAATAAATGTCCCCTTTTATGCTAGTGATGTCCCCTTTAACCGCATTGAGATCATATTTCCTCAACATGCTTTGTATATCTGTCTAAAGTTAGAGAACTGCCTCAGAAACCAAAGGATATAAATTTCTAGACTCTATGTCATCCTTGTGCTGAGTTTTTGGATTTTATTTCCCTTTCCTATGGCTATGAGTGTTAGAACTAGGCGTGCATAAATCCTAGGATGGAATGTCTTGGGCCCAAAAAAAGTTTATCAACATATTATACTAGGTCAGATTTCATGATCATAAAGTGAGAGAATGCATAATTGTTATTTATTGGATCTAGTGAAATAAAATTACATCAACAAATACATTCAAAACATTATCATTCAAAGAAAAAACATTGATTTTTTTCAAAAACACTTTATTTCTATCATTTTCAACATAAAATACAATTTTGGGCATAACATGATGTAAATTTGTAGATTTCATTTTTTTTCAATCTTGATCTATAATTAATGAAAATAAATTCATTAAAAAAATAGATCCTTAACTAAGCCTAAAAATATTCCTAGTTTGATTATTAGATCCAATCAATTTAGGTGGCATTAGCTTAAATCAAACATAAAACATAGACACCATACAAATGCACTAGGAATGAGATTTGTTTTAGAAAAATATAACGTAGGGTATGGGATCAATAAAATAAATAAAAATGAAGCTATGACTAGTGCATCTAAGAGCATGCAATGAAATTAACCACACTAAAATCAAAATATTGAACAAGATCTAACCCTTAAAGGGGGTAAGATAACACATGTTCAGAAAATAATTTAATATGGATAAATGGATTATAACTAAATTACAACACAATTACCTGATTATTAATAATTAGGGGAAATAATCTATAAAAAATGTTAATAAAACCCTGTTTAATAAACTTGGTTACAAAATTAGAGAAAAAATAGAATATTTATATTAATATCTTAAATATCACAAAATATGATGATTATCATTAGAGTCAAAACATAGAAATGCATACCCAATGAATGACCTTGCCCAAAAACCAACATCAAACATGGACGTATGTATGGAGTGAGAGTGACACTTATAACTTGTGGAGAATGTAACACTTTTGAAATATGAAAAAAAGTTGGAATTGATTTGACAACTACACTTTACTGGTCTGAATATTTAATACCTTTTCTATTTTTTTATTGTGACATGTGTAACCCACAAAAAAAAACTTCTCCACCTTACAGTAGAATATAAATAACATTTTAACTTAAGGGGAAAAAATGAATCATTAGGGGCATGGGTTATAGGTATATTAACATTTATTCAGCCTTGGGGTTTATGTTCAAAGGATAAAAAATGCAAACCTTGATGTCCTAGAGATAAACCCCAACTATTAAGGGGAAGATTTACCCCTGTAGGCTGACCCCCCACTTGGTTACTACCATGACTCTAATGGGATTCGGTGACATGTTGAATCATGTTCTAATATATAGTACTAGAAGAGTTTACATATCTCATATGGACAAAACCACTGTTGATATGCCATTGTTGCTCCTTGAGTCCTTTGAGGGTTGTTTCCCTTTGCTTCTATATTGTCTCACATTGGTTCCAATTTGGTTTGCAATTATGTAAATCTATCTTTAGTCAGCATCTTGTTGTTGAAGCTTTGCCAATGATTTCAATGGAGGGTTCCTAATGGAAGGCCCTCATTTTTATTGGTGATCTTGTTTCCAGTTTTGTTATAGATCATTTTTTTTAATCTTTTTGCTTCTTTACAACTATTTCACTGAGGTTGTTTTCTAGTTTAGTCTCAAAGTTCAGTGGGTTGCTGATTTTTCATTAATGGTTCTTTTTTACAACAGGTCGAGGTTTTTCATGGTTCTTGTAGAGGTTGTGAAACCTCATATCAAAATCCTCTCCTTGTTCAGTTTATAGTTCTAATTTTAAAAGTGTTATCGATTCATGAATTTGGTTGCAAAAGCATTTATCTAAAACTAATAAAAATTAAAATAGAAACATCTTAAAATCATATAATTTTACAACTAAAAAATATTACAAGTCGATTTTAAATGTCTACACAAGTGAAAAATAAAAAAAGATAATATCTAATCTAATAAAATAAATTAGGTCTACACAAATGAGAAATAAAAAAAAGATAATATTTAATCTTATATATATAACTAATCCAATAAAATAAATCAAATCTACATAAATGAGAAATAAAAAATAATAATATCTAATTTAATAAAATAAATATATTTATTAATTGAAATATCTAAAAAAATTGCCTTGTTGAAAATTATGAGCCATTATTAAAAATATATATTCTGCCAAACTTGGTAAAGAGGGATTCCAACATCATTTTTTAATAAAATGCATCCAATTAAAATTATTGCCCCTTGCAATATAATTTTGAATGTAACAAAATATGATAATTAATATAAAAATTAATGTAAGATTTGAATAAAATGAACAAACCAATCTCAAGTGAGATCTCTAGTGAGTAGACTCTTAAATTGAAGTCTCAAGTACATTAAATATGGTAGATTGTCAAAATTTTAAACTACAAAAAATTAGAGATGTCAAACTTTAAAAACAATAGTAAATTGTTAAATTTTAAATCTGCACAAGACTCAAAAATATTATTGAAATTAAACTATAATACCTACGCCTTAATGCCTACTACATTCCACAAGCATACATGTTTTACAATGTAACTGATTTTATTAAGAGATGTCATAAAATGCATTTTATAAACCTATGGCCAAAACTTAGACTTTGGAATACCAATCTATCTATGCATCTGAAGTAAACTGGGGCTACTTTGAACCCCTTAAACCTAATTTCATAACTATAAATTGTGATTTGGGGGTTGATCATCTATAATTTTCCCCAATCACCATCATGATTGTACCTTATATACACTAAAACCTATGCCTAAAGCCCTAATGCTTAAAGTTCCTAATCCGTAAACTCTAAACCATAAATATAAACTCTTTAAACCCTAAACCAATCATTTAATCCCAAACTAACATCATTTAAACTAAGAATTATCTTTTCAATTAGCCCTGTGTACCCTAAACCTAAGCCCTAAACACTATATCCTAAATTGTAAACCAAAAACTTTCCCTATTTACCAATTGATTTAGTCCCAATTAACATCCTTTGTAGTAAAAATTAGGGTCACAAATGGCGTAGAGTGATTAGACCTTATATACACCCTTAAATATAAAACCTACATGCCGTAATCCCTAATCCCTAAACCCTAAAACATAAATTGTAATCCCTAAACCCTATGCACTAATGGCTTAATCGTTCTAATCCATAATCACTAATCTATATTAAGTATAATGTGATCATGTTATTTAATAACATGATAATGTTATTCTTAATATAGATAACATTGGATTATCAATACCAATTTTTAACCCCAACCGAGTATTAATAATATAATGTGATAATGTTATTACAAAAAATGATTACAATATTCTTGATATATGCTTTTCAATATGTATGTTGAAGCAGAACATAGTATAACAAATAATGTGATCGTGTTATGTAAAAAAATGATCACATTATGTAATAACATGATCACGTTATGTAATAACATGATCACATTATATAACATGATCATTTTATTATTATTATATACTAAGCTCAGTTTTCAACATCTATTTTTAACCCAAATCAAGAATTTTGTCCCTGTAAACATTCTATGTGTACTTCTATAGAACCTATAGTACCTATGTACTTGACCCCACTTTTAAAAAATTATCAATTGTCTTTGATGGGTGATAGATCATATTTGAAGAAGAGGAAGATACTGAAGAAAAAAGCACTAGAAGAATTACAATATTTGAGAGATAAAAACAAAATACGAATGCAAAATCTTTATGGTAGACAAGGTACAAATCCTAATCTTGATGAACCGAATGCCATAGATAATGAGCCAATTAACAATAATAAATTAAACAATGATGAAATTGATCATAATGAATTGAATAATGATGAAATTAACCATAATGAAATTGACAATAATGAATTAGATAATTTTGAAAGTTTACATTCACAGTTCCAAGTTTTTTATTTTGTTAGTAATGAGTCTATGTATGATGCTTCACCCCCATGAATGAAGAAAATTTGATGGAAATAAATAATGATGAAATTAACCATCAATAAAATTTCATGAAAACATATGATGAAGAAATAAGCAATGAATAAAATGTCATCCCACCTCTAAACAATGAAAGTAATAACAATTTTGAAATACTCTCTCAACAAATTCCACCATTAACAACACCTCTAAGAATTATGTGTAGAAAATACAAGTACTTAATTAAAGTTGATGAAAATATTTTATAACTAATTAAAGTTGATGAAAATATTTTATAACTAATACATAATAAAATGTCTAATAACCATTCAAGAAGACTATCTTAACAAATTTGGGATACTTTCTTTCATAATTTAGATTATGATAACCAAAGATGTCAATTATTTGTTTCATTGATAAAATTAATTAAAATGAGACCTATAATAAATTTAAAAAATAAAATTATTTCAAGTACATTAAATTTAGTAAATTGTGAAAATTACAAATCTACAAGTAATAAAAAATGTAAGATGTCAAACTCTTAAAAAAAACATCATCAATTAGTCAAATTTCAAATTTGCTTAGAACCCAAAATATTATTAAAATTAAATGTTGATTAAAAAAAAAGTATTATTTAACTGTAAAATTCTCCGATTTGATTTTTTCAGTTTATATAAGAGTAAAGATAACTCTTGGAAAATAACTATGAAGAGTTTTTAAATTAATTAGTCAGATCATATTCGTATTCATATTCATATTCATATTCAGTGAGTTAACAATAATTTTTAGAAAATAAATGAATGTAATGGAAAATCGATTAAAATTCTCCACAAAAACAACATTGAAATGTAAAGCGTTTTGAATTGATCAATTTAACTGAATTTCAAAATAAGTTGTGATAAAAAATTTAAAAAAATAAAAATAAAAAAAATTTGCAAATATATCAAAGTATCAATTTAACGAAATTTCAGAATGAGTTGTGATAAAAAAAAGAAAAAAGGAAAAAAACTAGTTGCAAATATATCAACGTATCTTCAATGGCATGTTTTAGCTTTTGGACGCCATGGCTTGCTATGTACTTCTATTTTTCCCAAAAATCTTGGCTGCCTTGGCGTGGTTCCTGAGAAGATGGCCCGGCAAGGGTGTGCTGATGAGGATCAACCGCTCCTGGATGTGAATGTGAGGAGATCTGATCTTGAAGCAACTGAATCTGAGAGCGCAGGAAAGCAATTTCTGTTCGCAGATTGCTATTATCTTGCGTGAGGCGCGTAACTGTGCCTGCGGAACCATAAACAGGATCTTTCGTTCTCTGATCTGCTTCATACTCCAGGCTTTTTGCAGCATCATGCCTTTGATTCACTGGAACATTGGTCAACAATGTGGTAACACTAGCCGTTCCGAAGACATTCTTAACTTGGTGCCATCGTTTTAAGCTATCGTCAGAGTTTACTGGGTAGATCGGACGAAAGATGCAGTCCGACGGGCACCCTTTTCTTCCACCCTTGCATACGACGCAACCAACCGTGGCGCAGGTTTCATCCCCCATCATAAAGCTAAATGCATACACAGAAAAATTCCTGAAGATTCGTTAGAAGATTTAGCAACAAAGACGACTATGAATATCCTGGGATAAAGATCACACATACCTTAATAAATTCCTCACTACACTGCTGATTCCGAACCAGCAACCTTGTTGTCAACACACAAAAATTAAACCGCTGCCTGCATTTACCAGAGAGTACCACGTCACACGTTTAAAATATGCTTAGCAACAAAACAACACAAAATTGTTTATAAGAAGCAGCGAATTACATGAAAGAAAATGTTTGAGTCTAAAAAAAACATCGAAGGTAGTGAGACTCTTATTACGCTTTCTCCAACCAAAATTAGGTAGATCTTCCCTCATAGAAGTGGGGCTTTAATTAATGGTTCAATTTTCTTTCTTTTTCTTATATATTGCCTAATTTTTCATGAGTGATTGAAGTAGTCAAGGTCAAACGAGGGAAATTATTTATGCGAGGTGGTGAAGCCAATCCATTCTTGAGTGCTAGAAGCAATGCAGTTTGGCTCCTACACCAAGTAGGTGGAGGGAGTAGAGGAGAACCCAAACCACTTTATCAAATAGGCAAAGGTGTGTGGTGGCATGGTGGAGATGACTTAGGTCAATATGATGGAAATGATTGTAGTGGTGCTCCCCTCGTAGTGTTATGCTTAAAAAGACAATATATGGTGCATTGCCTTAATGATCAAGGAAGGTCTAGAGTTGGAAGACCTCCAAAGCCACTTGACTTTATTGTTATAAGCATAAAAATGATCATCCATAATAGAATTTAAATAAAAAACAAAAAATAAAAAAACTTTTATTTCTTTCTAAATAGAAAAAAAAATTATACTCTAAAATTGTACCAAATCTTAATGTATGTTGTAGAAATCATAGGCCAATTTCCCAGTTGGATATTATGCTAGATAAAAGGCTCCGTTCTGAAGGGTCTTAAGAAACCATGAATCCAAGACCAAGAATTTTGTGTTTTCACACAAAACCAAAACAAATGCATAATGGTCTTTGAATGCCCACACAATGAACATTTGCTCTGAGAAACCCCTAACGGAACAAGACATTCACAAAGCGTATGCCTGGTTCTACCTGAGTGATTGAATTAGCCAAGGCCAAATGAGGGAAATTAATTGCACAAGGCAGTGATGCCCATCCATTCTTGGGTGTTAGAGGCAATGCACTCGAGCTCTTGCATTAAGTAGGTGGAGGGAGTAGAGGAAAGCCCAACCACCCCGTTGAGTAGGTAGAGGTGAGCAATAGCATGGTGGAAAACACCCAAGTCAAGTGCGATACTGATGATGGGAATGGCTGACTCAACACTGCCCCCCTCCCCTGCCTAAGTTGGGAGACCTCCAATGCCACCTGATTTTATTATAATTATATATACATGAAAATACTGGAGATACTCATTGCTTTGATATAAGTATAAAAATGATCATCCATAGTCGAATTAGCAAAAACAACTATGTTTATTTTCTCCTAAATAGAAAAATGAATTTATACAATGAATCTAAGCCAAATCTTATTATATGTTGTTGGAACATTGGTAGACTTCCCCCATAGAATTGGGTCCCAAATATTATTTTTCTTCCTGAGTGATTGATTGATGTAGCCAAGGCCAAACAAGGGAAATTAAGTACATGAGGTGAAAAAGCCCATCCATTCTTGGGTGTTAGAAGCAATGCACTTGGGATCATGTATTAAGTAGGTGGAGGAAGCATAGGAAGACCCCAACTACCATGTTGAGTAGGGAAAGGTGAGAATCATCATGGTGCAGACCACCGAACTCAATTATGGGAATGATGGTTGGAACAACTACACGGGTGTCTGTATTACGATGATGGGAATAATTGTAGATAAAATTCCATAATGAAATGGGCCTATAGGAATCAAAATAGATGGAAATATATTTTTTGATAATTAAATATATGAATGTGGAGTTTAGTTACTTTAGGATTTTTTAACTCCGTGATTATTGGACTATTGCCATGACATAACTCAAAACTATACCCCAATAGATTTGATATAATCATATTGGGTAGCTATCTAGACTAAATCAAAAGACTTCTATCCTAACCTCTTCATCTAATATTGGGGATGTGATGGATTTTATTCTAGATTCAAGGACTAAATGGGGTATGAGCCTCAAATTTTCATTTTTCATAGTAGTTTTGTCTTGAAAGGCTTCATTGTGAATCTCCTTGTAGAATATTTATAATTAAAAACTTATGTCATCCTTTTCAGAGAGTATCTCACCTTTAGAGGGGATTATCTAGGAGATCTTTCTTAAAGTTAGTATTACAATCTTATGAAAAAAAAATAGTATTTCCATCCCCTTCTTTTAGTATCTTGACACTAATGGCTTGTTTCTAGTGGGTTTTTTCTTAGAGTAGAATTTTGTTCCAATCATTTTATAAATTTTATTCTTGGATTTTTAGGTTTTGATTTGATAGGAATAGCTTTTACATTGAGTGAAGTCTGGTATTTACCGTGAGGTAAATAGTAAAGTTGATATTTACGAGATGGTAAATAAGTAATAGGTTAGTAATTAGTAAATTAGAATATTGTTATATATAGCAATATTACATTAGAATATATATATATATATATATATATATATATATATATATATATATATATATATATATATATATATATATATATATATATTGTTATAATAATATATTATGCACTTAATTAGAGGGATTTCGAGAGAGAATATTGGGAAGAAGTTATAGGAAATGCATTTTCTGTATATGTGTGTAATTTCCTTGAATGTATTAATCAAAGAATTTAGAGAATAGAGTGAGAAATAATAGTTTTTGTATTGAAAATATTTGTCTCTGTATATTCTACTCATGTGCATGTGTTAAATCATGTGTATAGATCTTCAAATCCTATCATTGGTATTAATGCAGTAATGAAGTCCTAAAAATTTGTGAGGGGTAGTAGTATTATGATTTTTCCCTATGCATGAGAGATTTTTTGTTTTGAGAATGACTTTTTAGTTTTAGTGAGGAATTGTCAAAAAAAAATAGAGATGCAGGAAGTCCTAAATACGACAAGGCTACAAGTTTTATATATTCTTGACACATGAAGAGGATCAATTTTCTAATATGAAGTCGGTTAGAGAGGGAACATTAATTCACAATAGTGGTATTACATGGTCTATTTTCTTTGTACTGTGAAATCCGAAGCTCCACGCTAATGGGGAGTCCTTTTAATAATTATGGGTGAGTAGTGATTTCTCTATTACATATCATTTGATTTACTCACCATTTCTCATTCTAGTCAGATCATGTAGTTGTAATGTCAGTCTATTGAGTCATCCTTAGTGCCATCTTGATAGATCTAGAATACATGGCTCACCATCTTTCTATACAATTGCAGTCTATCACAGTTTTATGTGTAAATTTTATTTCGTTCATGTTCATTCAAAGGTCCTCATCTTTGCATCAACCTCGTAGATCAACACACCTCGGTCTTTGTATATTTCCAATGTTCTACCTAAAGCTTTCCATGCATATCTAGTTCACCATCCAGCATCATCATCTACACTGGGATTAGAACTATTTTTTTTGGTATTAGTTATTTTAATAGTGAGTCAGGATTTTATAAGCCTTAATTTGTTAATTGGGTGTCGTATAGATTATTGTTTTTTATAGGGTCAGTATTTAGTCATTGAGTTTTGATAAAGTTATGTGTGTCATAACTTACGTTTTATTTTTTATATAGTTTTTTAGTCATATTTCATTTTTATGTCAAGAGTATGTCCATCAAAAATATTTTAAATTATTTTTCATTATATGTCAATTTTGTCAAAAACTGAAAAGTCATTTTTAAAAGAGTCAATTTTAATGTCTCGAGAGTGTTAGTCCTTTATGTCAGTCATTTTGTTAAAAGTTATAGAGAATAAAAATTGTAAAAATAAAAACAAATTGCTTTACAAATGTATTTTCACGTGTATGCAATGTTTGAATTATGGCGGAGTTTCCCTCAAAACATTCATGTGCCTGAGCTACATTGACACATGTGATGAGTGAGTAGCAATCCAATAGAGGATGGAGGCTACACGAAGGAAGGAGGTCTTTTAATGATCTTTGGTTAGTCACCAATAATGGGGCCACATCAATGTTTTGGTGACTTGTGTGTGTGTGATTTTATAATTTTCAATGTGTGTGAAAAATAAGAACATAAGAGTAATGTTTGTTAATGTAATATAATGTGAAAGCAATTCAAAACATGATTCCTTGATGTGAAGACATTGTAAAAATATAAAAATGACCAATGTAAGTTTGTTCATGGATTTTGAAAAGGTTTGTGGTAGAGATCTAGAAAACCACTAGGAGATGAACAATATTTTGGAAATAGTTAGGATAGAAGCTACCATAGAGATCCTATGACTGACTTACTTCTTTATTGAGATGACCCTCAGTGACCTATCTATTGTGGTCACTTAATATAAATGTGAGATGCATTCCTTCATATATAATGATCATGTGCAGCAAGATTATGTCACTAGTATGTAGACCTGTGAGTATGCGGTGGCATACATTTCTATTTGTGTCAATTATTGGATGTAGATGATGTTCCTATTCATTTCAAGGTTTGTGTTAAACCTATAAAACCATGGGAGGAGTGAAGCTCTTTGTATCAAGGTCATGAGACAAATAGGGCATGCTATAGGAGGTGAGCATATTGTAGATAAGAGTGTGAATGTTTTTGCACCATATAAAAACTATGAGGGGGAATGTTAGGAATAGATTTTACATTGAATGAAGTCTGGTATTTAATGTGAGGTAAATAGTAAAATTGATATTTATGAGATGGTAAATAAGTAATAGGTTAGTAATTATTAAATTAAAATATTTTTATATATAACAATATTACACACACACACACACACACACACACACACACACACACACACACACACACACACACACACACAGAGAGAGAGAGAGAGAGAGAGAGAGAGAGAGAGAGAGAGAGAGAGAGAGAGAGAGAGAGAGAGAGAGAGAGAGAGAGAGAGAGAGAGAGAGAGAGAGAGAGAGAGAGAGAGAGAGAGATGTACACACACACATCTCTCTCTCTCTCTCTCTCTCTCTCTCTCTCTGTGTGTGTGTGTGTGTGTGTGTGTGTGTGTGTGTGTGTGTGTGTGTGTGTGTGTGTGTGTGTGTGTGTGTGTGTGTGTGTGTGTGTGTGTGTAATATTTTTATATATAACAATATTCTGATTTACTAATTACTAACATGTTATAATAATATATCATGTGCTTAATTAGAAGGATTTTGGGAAAGAATATTGGGAGAAGTTATAGGAACTAGATTTCCTATATATGTGTGTAATTTATTGGAATGTATTAATCAGAGAATTTAGAGAATAGAGTGACAAATTATATTATTTGTATTGAAAATATTTGTCTCTGTATATTTTGCTCCTGTGCATGTGTTAAATCTTGTGTATAGCTTTTCAAATACCTATCATGATTCATCCATTCTTGTTGTAATAATGGTTAAATTCTATAAATATTTTTGTATTATTTGATTTTATTATTGTGATCAATTAAAATTCTCTTTTATTCCATTCCTTCATACAGTTTTTTCTCATTCCCAGTTTGTAGGTTAGAACAAATATTTTTGTCCCTACTATTTTTTTGTTCCACCAATATTTTAATTTGTCTTTAAGTGAGTCCTTTATTTTCCACATTAACTAAAAATTTAAAGGCCTTTTTATGGATAAATAATTGGAGTGATAGAGAGACTTATGAGAGAATTGTCAAAGTCAAAAATTAGTTGAATTTTAGCTTCAAAGGAAAAATCAAGAAAAATCAAATCCAAACTAAGGATAAATATATGAAACAACTCTACCAAAAAGTTGGACCCTATTCTTCTATTAGTCCAAATGTAGAATCCTTTTATATTTACATGAACTATTTAAGAGTCTCTACTAAAAATTGAGGATAGTTGAGAGAGCTCTAATACTCCAAATTTTTTATAAGGTGGCAATGACGGTGTTCAAGGCCCCTCCACCAAGAATCAATTTTTCATAAGTATATACACTATTAAGGGTTTTTATATAAATACAACAACATTGTTGAACTTGAATTGTATTAGGGCCATAGGTAATGCAAGATAAATTCATAGTAGAACCAATTTCATCAAGCTTGACTACTTGCCAATCTACAATCATCCAAAAAAATTCTAAATAAAATGAGGGGGTTAAAAAATACTTCTAGACATATGTAAGCCTTGATTTCACTTTTTGTTAAAAAAATACAATTTATCCAATTTTCCTTCATGGTCTTGATGAAGAGAGTTTCCTCCATATTTGTTTCCTGTAAGAGAAGAATGCATGTTTTTTTTTCAATGATAAGAAAATTTAATAGCCTATTCTTGTCTGGGGAATTTAATTGTAAATAATTATATGATAGAATTAACATGTGGGAAATTTTATCATATTATTGTTGTGGGTTTTGGGATCTTATCTTCCTCCAGAAAATGAATTTTATCTCTTACCGAATTTGTAAACTTATTCTTCTTCTTTATTTTTTTATTTGCCTTTACCCTCATCACTTAGTCATGATGAGTCTTTCTTTTATATATTGGGGCACTATTCTTAATTTTTTTCTAGATACTTGAAATATTCTTATGGTTACCTTTATGATTTTTGAGCTTGTGGTTCCATAATTATAATCACATTATATTTTACTTGTCTATGATTGTATTATTCATATCATTCATATTCTACATGGCTTATTACTAACTACTTATATCTACAATCATAATTAATATGATGATTATTTCTGTGTTCCTAATTTATTATCTACTTTAAATTACACTCTTATAACTTATGATACATGTTTCATACATGAGTGATAATGATCAAATATTTTTATGATGATTTAATATAATCATGTCAACACATGACTTGTATGGCTTGATATTTTTGATATAAAATGATGTCTATAACTATTTTATTTTGAGATGAGTGATTTTAAGGCTAGATATTTATGTCTTGATAGGTCATTATTATGATGATTTGTATTGACATAGATTATGATTCAGTTTGAGAATATTGAGAAGATTAACGCATATGAAAGACATAAATGGGTCATTTTACAAGATCATTACAAAAATACAACATTATAATCTATGGCATGATGATACATATTACATGGGTTAGATTATCATATTGGATCATATTATCATAATAGATATGTTGATGTACATATTTATGTCATTATATATCACATTGAGGTATGAATGGATCAAATTTTGTGACATGAAAGTTAAAATTACATGTACTTTTATATTTTACATGATGGTAACGAAGGTAACTACATAATAGCTTTGATTCTAAAGTTTTTCTATAAAGGTCAATTCATAGTTTTCAAATTTACATATAAACTTGATTGAAGGTTCCATATTTTACATATGAACATAGTATGGGGATCCACCCTTATTATGTGAACCTATTATAGGTTGCACAAAAATAATTATTGTAACATTTTAAGTAGTTCAATTAAGGTTTTGTGATGCTTAACCACTAACACTTCTTAGTCCCCATTGAGGGATGAGGTATTCCATTATCGACCCATGGTTTTAATAGTGGTCTACACTTGGGACATAATCATCTCAATCTTAAATGACTTTAGAGGGAATCTTGGTTCACTTTTTCACAATTGCATTCATTGTCACTTTTTCAATTTCAAATATTCCAATGATCTAGATTGATTCCTAATTTCTATGATGAGTAGACAATGATTTATACATGTTTCATTGTAGGATTTATATGGAGAAAGTTTGATATTCAAGGAATATTTGAAGACATGAAATATGATTACACTTAGGTTCCAAATTTATTATTTTATCCTTTTAATCTATCATGTTAAATAATAAATTGAAATGAGGGAATTTGTAGACATATAAACTAGGTATTAGATGCTTAGTAATGTTACTTTTGGCCTATCCTTGATATACAAGATTTGTACATACAAATATGACTCTTGATCACACTATCTCCTAGACATTCATCTATCTATGGATTTAGCCTTCCAAATTTGTCATTATTATTTTATAGGTTCTCCATATTGTATACCTAAATAGATTATCATCATAAGTAAACTATTTTCATATTTCAGATCACTAATTATTCCATGATGGATAGTGATGGCAACAATCAAATGTTGTTAGTTACTAAAATTTTTTAACTTCAAAAACAATATCTTAGATTCTCTATCTATTTATTTTTAGTTTGAATACTACTGTTAGGTCAATCTACAAGTTTAACTTGTCAATTCTAGAGTGAAATTACCTAGAGAGTCATCTATGTAAAACATTAAGTCTATGGCTATTAATATTTAACACCTATCTATAGTTTACTTAGAAAAATAGTTACACATTGAGGAATACTTATTTAAATCCTTTAGACAATACATTAAAGCATGAAAATTTGAAAACCCCTTAAAGGACTAGTCCTTAAGCCAAGTCTAAAGACACAAAGCAAGGTAAAAAATGTATATTTTCAAGTGTACAAAGCCCAAAAGATTGCATTGTATTTTATTAGATCACTAATAGAAAATATACACATATGTGGGAGAAATACATATGGTTTGATCCTTTTTCATAGAATTGGAACATAAGCAATGATTAACGACTCAACAAGGTATGGTTGGGGCTATCCAACCCATATTTATAACCCCCTTATAATCCAAATATGTTTTGAAAATGGTGATAGGGTTTAAAGTATTAAGAATGTGAATTTTAATCTATGCATAAGACCAAACATATAAAGCTACATAGAAAACATCTTTACATGTAGGCCCAATGATCTATGATAGAATAAATTGCCAAAAACATAGAATATAGTTCTAATAGACATTGAACATATCCAATCATCATAGGTATATGAGCATAACTGATAATGTCTTCATAAATATTGATATCCATTCTATTGTGTTGAGTGACCACATATCCATTTTAGGATATATTTGGTGATTGTGCACAAATTGTGATAAACAAGAATAATGTGCAAGCTAAATACACTATCCTCTTATCACTTTTTATAAATAGTATGTTCAATATCAATATAATTTTAAAATTTAGTTTTTCATAATGAAATATAAATATTGTGTCACCTAAATAGTCAATAGTTTACCTTATTCATATCAATAAATCTTTAAAAAATAAAAAAATTGTTTATCTATGATATTGTAATCTCCTAAAAGTGGTATTGAGTGCTAAGAGTGATAATTAAGACTATCTATCCATATATTATCCCTAGACATATACTAGGTCCTATTATCACACTTATCCATCCTTTGTGCTAGCTATAGGTGTCCTTAGTCAGCTTAAACACAATCCTAGACCCTCATTTCAAAATCTTGGCCCTTGGTATTCTACTAGCTAGACAATAGTGCCATAATAATGACACTTGAGCCACATGGCATTAGTGTCCCCAAAATGACACTTATGTATTTTACCCTAACTTTACTAAAAATATATATTTTTAAAAGCAAAAGCCTCCTAAGGTTAGCTTATACATATTTTATTATCCACAAAAGTAATAAAATGCTATAAATACATGAATTTTAGCCCTATATCTACTAAATGGAAATAAAATGCAAAATACCCATTCAAACATAGAATAAGTTGAGCAAAATTAAGGTTATCAATCCCTATTTTTCCCTACTTATGCATACTACCATCTATAGTAGCCCTAAGCTCATATTTTCTAGATTTATAATCTCAAGCACACTCAAAGAACTCAAAGCCATTATCATACTAGCATCACTTGAACTTTCACCAACACTTAGGTGGGGATAATTACATCAGTCTTTATCCCTTCTTAGAGTATTGGTATATAAGCAACTGTCTTCATAATAGGTTGTTGAGGATGTCTAGCCTATCCTACTAATGAATACACTTTTCATCTCATACCCTACTTACATATAGTATTAGGGTTTCCACCATAAATCAATCACTATAAGAATAATAAAGAGTTCCATAATTTATTCACATAGGATCAAACCCCATAAATCCATTCACATGTGCACTCATAATTTTGGGACAGTCTTGCAAAGAGGACATTGGCTCTAATAACAAGACACTAGAGCCATATGGCACTCTTATCTAATTATGGGGCTACTATCTAGGAGGGGTTTTTGACATAGGGATATTATTTATGACACTCATACCAAATTCCATCTCAATTTATATCACTCAAATCATCCATATCAGGGGTTTTGTAGATAAGTCTTTATTTACACTATTTATTACTATTTTTAGAAAAGTCAAAGCTAGTCAATTCTATAACAAATCAGTGGCTATATTTTATGCATATTATTTCTTTGATTTATTATAATCATCCCTTTAATCAAACATAGGATTTACATAAGCTAAACCCTAAAAAGTTAAAACATTTAGTGAACTTGACTTACTTTGAATAATACATAAACCTTAACCCTAGATAACCCTAGGGTTTACATTTCTAGCATTTAGATTTTAGATCTATATATTTTCTAAGTTTATTTATATAATCATCATAATAATGATAGATAAATTTTATCACTTTTTGTTTCAAAGTTTCATACTTTCATTTGCATGCTTGATCCATTTAATTCATAATGAAATTAAAAAAACATAAACACATGTACATATGGTACCTTATATCAATTGAATTGCATGTCATGTTTCATTATATCTATAGCATGTCATTGTTATGTTATGTGAAATTCAATTACAAAATAAATACTTACATATATAGAGGATCTATTACATAAGCTAACTAGGTTTCAAGTTTCAATGTCATATCTTATGCACGAGAAAGAATCTCCTTCTCTTAGGTTATAGGAATTTTGATGGGAAAGAACTCGACTACTAAAAGAATTTTGAATGACAGTGATAGGAAAGAAGAAATAAAATTATGACCTGACAATCCCACTTTATCTACATCAACCATATAAAATGTTGCTCTAGGAAATATTATTGTCACTTTGGACAACACAAAGATTCAATGGGTACTTGGGGAGGAGATGAGCCTAGGTCTATAGGTCACTAATTTTGATCCCACCAAAGGTAAACATTGTTCCTTATAGATAGATCTATTCATGAGAGAATATCATTCTTTAGCCCTGGAATATTCTTTTCTGGTCCTTTTGGGTGAAAGTAAGGATGCAGCCTTGAAATACTGAATATTGTTATTGAAAGAATAGATTCTTCCTTATCAAATTCTAAATTGTCTAAATTTAATGATTTTAGACCAAATATTGGTTCCTTATGGAAATGGGATAATCTCAAATGGAAACCAATAGGATAAATTAACATCATAGCCATGCCCAAGATTTTTTTCTTGATCAACTTCTCCCATACTGAGGACACCTTAAGGATACTCATAGCAGGACCTTGGTTTACGGGGAAATCAGTTGTCAGTCTTCAAAAATGGAAGGATGGTATTAAATTCAATAGTTCAATCTTTGAGGACATCTCCATCTAGATTATTTTTCTATAACTTCCTCTAGAGTTCTATGCATAAGAAGTTGTTTTTAGGATTTCCATGGCTCTCAGCCAATCGATTTCTATCGACCTAGTTACTAAATCAAGATATATGCTCTTTATTTGTAGGGTTTGTGTCTTCATCCCCACTAAAAAAACCTTAATTTATTCTATTAAGATCAAATCCAAATATGGAATTTGGTATCAAAAAATTGAATTTGAAATATTTTATGAGATTTGTAAATCTTGTGATGTCTTGAACCACTCTTATAAAGGTTATCCCCTGATCAAGAAGCCTCCTATCCCCCCTCTTCCTCCTAGGTCAATAAATCCTCTATCTAAGCTCTCTCATCACTTCCCCCTCACTTCCCCCTCTCCCCTCAAATCCCCTTCATCCTCCTCCCCTTTCAAGGTCCCCCTCATCTTTCCCAACCTTCCCTCCCCCTTCCCCCCCACCTCCCTCAAACCCTCCCTGGTCCCTTCCCCTAAACCATATTTGGCCCCTTTTAGGTTGGGGAAAAATATCTCTGATGCTATCTTTCCAAGATCCTCCTCAACCTTGCGGATTCTTAGTCCCCCTAGCTTACTCTATCACTAGTTCTCATGACATGCTCTCTAAAATCCCCTCTTCCCAATTCCCCTTCCCCTTTCAAGGATATGATTTTGGAAGCTACATTCATACCCTTGATTGCCTCCACTCATTCCCAAAAATATCTTACTGACATTTCTTGCCCTATCTCCTCTTGTACTACTTCTTACAAATCTCTCTTGTTGGATAAGGATTCAATGTTGTAGGAAACCATGCCCCCTCAGGCCATTCTAACTCCAATTAAATCTAGTGGGGAGACTAAGTTCATATCTTCATCTAAAGGTCAATGTTCTTCCATGATCAAAAGGGAAAGTTATTATTTGTCCAAGGAGATGAAAAGCGTCATGATGTCCACCACAAAAAGGGCAAGAAAAAAGTGGAAGTTGGGTGTGGGAAAAAATCATTAGGTAGACCCTCATCCCAAAGCTCCAAAAAGGTAGGTTTCAAAGGGTATGCAAATGACCCTTAGACATTACCCTAGTAATAAGAAATGAAAGTCCTATCATGGAATATAAGTGGGTTGAACAACCCTAGAAAATAGAGGTTAGTAAGAAATCTTATTTTAAAGCATAAAGTAAACATTTTTTTGATTCAAGAATCTAAAATGGCAGCTAAAAAAATTTTAAAGATCAAATTTAATATTTGGGACAATGTTTTTTGTAGTTCCAAAAATTATAGAGGTGCTTTTAGTGGTCTGGTGGTTTTTTGGGACCCTTTGGTTTTTGAAGGTAACCCCCTTCTTATTACTGAGAACCGTATTTCTATCTCTTTCTTTGACATTTGCAACTATTATAGCTCAATTCCCATGAATGTGTATGCTATGAACTCTAGACTAATAGGTATAAGCTATGGAGAAGTTTTTTGGACATTAGAAAACATTTCAAAAACATGAATTGGATCGTGTCTAGAGACTTTAATTCTCCCTTATCCCGAAGGGAGAAGAAAGGGGGAATTTGGATGCTTAATGAGAACATGTTGGAATTTAATGAGTTCATCACTGATGTAGGTCTCCTTGATGTGGAGCTAAAGGGTAATAAATACACTTGGAAAAATAGAAGGCTAGGGGATAATCGTATTCAAGTAAGATTGGACATGTTTTTGATCTCTCTTAATTGGATACACAATTCCAGCAACTCCCTCTTGTCCCTCCCAAGAATTGGATCTGATCATAATCCACTTCTATTCCAAAGTGATAATTTGTCAAAATCTAAAGCCATGCCTTTTAGATTTTAAAAAGTGTGGTTCTCAAATCAAACCTTAGAATAGTACATAAAGGAATAGTGAATAATCTCAATATAAGGATCAACCATATACATCTTGGCCATGACACTTAGATATGTCAAAAATAAGCAAAAAATTTGGAACAAAGAAGTGTTTGGTAATATTTTTCTTGAAAAAAACACCATTGAGGAAGAAATCCATAGAATTTAATTAGAAATATTTATTTTAGGACCTTCCCCTAATCTTCAACTGAAAGAAAGGGAGATTATCAGTAGTTTCCATAATTTGGAAGCCAAGGAAGAAACCTACTAGAGCCATAAATCTAGAAAGTTATGGTTAAATGAGGGCCACATAAACACCAAGTAATTTCACACCTCTACTTCCAATAATCTTCTGCAAAATCTTGATTGGTTTAGTATGATGGATGAAGGCGAGTAGGAGGGTGCGACAGGGTAGGGCGTAATAGGGTAGAAAGTAGGGCATAGCTACAGGGAAGCACTTGGACTGTAGCAAGCATCTCGGGGAGCACATAGCAGTGGGAAGGCTCCACTTTTACAAGGTCTAGGTTCTTTTGATACTCTTGACCAACCAAGTATGCGCATCCCCAAAGTCAATGGCTATCTGGAAAGATGCAAGGAAAGGCCCAAGCTGGCTATACCAATGGAAATGATTGCTGAAGACATTGAATACTATTCCAATCACTCCCTGTACTACAAGTTTCTAGGGTTTAAGACGTCACTATTATTCTTGGAAGCATGGGCTTAGAGGACGTGGGCACTAGAAGGAGATATGGATATTACATTGCTGGCTAATAGCTATTTCATGGTCACTTTTACCTGTATAACAGATTATCAATGAGTTTTTACTGGAGGTCCTTACTTCCATAGTCAAGTGGGACTGTTTATCAAGCCCTGGCATGCCAGTTTCATACCTTCAGAGGAACAACCAAACCATGTCCTGGTGTGGGTGCGTCTGCCCCACTTTTTGGTGGAATGCTACTAAGAAGACACTCTCCAATTGATTGCATCCTTGCTGGGAAGGCCAGTAGGTTCCTCAATGTCACTCCTAGGGAAAAAGGTAATGACTTATGCCCACATTTGTATTGAAATTGATCTTAGTAAGCCATTACCAGATGCTATTGAAATGAGTGCGGGCCCTTTTTCATGGGTACAATAGCTAGATTATGAAACCCTCCCTTTTTGCTATCATCTATGTCATGCTTATGGGCATTTGCAGTGATGGTGTCCCATCTTGAAATCCACTACACCTTAGCTAGCTCAATCTACTCACACTCCTGGTACTAACAAGGAAAGGGGTCCGATTCCAGGTGAGATGCTTGAAACTGATGGTTTTATGTTGGTTAAAGGCTGATATAGAAATAGAGGCCAAAAATGGTCCTTAAAGGAAAGACAATTAGATGACTTGCTCAATATATTTGAAATATTAGATGACCTTAATTAGTAGGAGGTGAATCTCGGGTTGACAATTTTGGGCCAGGGGATTGAGGGACCAGCTCAGGAGACTAATGCTTCAGGGGCTTAATTGAAACACAGGATGCTAGAGATTGTCATATGGATATGGACTAGTAACTGATATTTTTGGAAGGAATGACTTCCTTAGTTGCTCCCCTTAAAGAAGATAGAAATATGCCCCTTATCAGGAAAGCTGGGGACCCAGGGGCAGTAAGAAGTAGTAAATCTTCTCCTCATATTAGACTTTTGCAAAAAGACCTTAAGAAAGTAGGGGGAGAGAAATTTGGCAAGCCTAGTATAAAAAAGGACCAAGAAAAGATCAAGCTAATGGGAGAGACTTTGGTGGAGTTAGGGTTAGTAAAGACTCTGGATGCACACTTTTTGAGCTCTCTGAAATGATTATAATATCTTGGAATGTAAGGGGTTTGAACAATATCCCTAGACAAAATGATGTTCACAACCTGATTAAAAGTCATAGGTTGAATGTCCTTTTCTTGCAGGAGACTAAGCTTTCAGTTGAAGACATGTCCAGACTTAAACCGAAGTTGTGGTGGTAAGGAGAATGTCAATGCATTGGTGCTACCAGATACTTAGGAGGACTAGCTTATCTATGGAACCCATGAAAGATTGGCCTCATAGGCTGGCTGACTTCTAAGTACTCCATGACTGTGATTGCTTTTAGCTTTGAGATGGGGGAAGTCATTCTTTTCTCCAATATCTATGCTCCCAATGATTGGTGAGGTAAAAATCCCTTATGGGGCCACATAAGTTTTATCTGTAGCCTATCCCCCTTCCACCCTTGGATTATGGCAGGTGATTTTAATGCTATTCTTGATTTGATTGAAAAGAGTGGTGGCACGTCAAGGCTGGACCCATCTACTTTGCTAATGCGCAACTACATTGAAATTTTGAATTTAGTTGACGTCAGGCCCAATAATGGATAGTTTACCTAGAACAATCATAGGAGTGGGAAACATTACATTGTTGAGAGACTTGACCATTTTCTGGTCTCAGCGTTTTGGGTTGGAGGTATGTGGTCTATGAGGTCTGAAATTTTGGATCGGAGAGGATCAAACCATTGGCCCATCAAGCTTAATAGTGTCTCACAGTATCACCCGCACTCTCCTTCCTTTAGATTTCAACTCATGTGGCTGCGAGATCAATCTCTACATGAGTGTGTTACCAATTGGTGGCATTGGGGTAGGCCTACCCATGGTACGATGACGTACATTTTTGCCAAAACACTGCAATATGTGAAGTACAAGCTCAAGTGGTGGAATCACCAAAGTTTTGGGAACATTTTCCATGCTAAGGCTACTGCTCAAACAAAGCTTGATGGTATCATGATAATAATAAGGGAAGAAGGACTAACTGAAGACTTATTGCAAGAAGAAACATAGGCTATGAAAGACCTAGAGGAATGTGAGCTATGGGAGGAATTTTTTTGGAAGTAGAAAGCTCAAGTCGAATGGCTCTAAGAGGGGGATAGAAATACATCTTTTTTCTTCAATTCATCCAAAGCCAGGAGACATGGCAATTCTATTTCAGCCCTGGTCAATGAAAGAGGTGAGCGCCTTAACTCCTTTTCAGCAATTTTAGAGGAGGTAGTGCAGTACTTCTCTACTCTCTTCAGGGAAGATGCTAACAGGGAATCACCAGAAGAAGCTTAGGTTCTCTTCTACATTCTGTCATTGGTGATGCATGAAATGAATGAAAATTTAATGGAACCAATCACACTTGGAGAGCTTGAGGAAACCATTATTCAGATGAAAAAAGGGAAAGCGGTTGGACCTAATAGCTTCCTAGCTAAATTCTACCAAGAATTTTGGGATATCATCAAACTTAACCTTTTAGCTGTTGTCCAAGAATCTCAGCAGAATAAACAAATGCTTAAGGCTAAAAATGTGACCTATCTTGCGCTCATAACCAAATGCAAAGGTGCTGATAGGCTAAGTCAATTCCACCCTATATCCCTTTGCAATGTTGTTTAAAAAATTATATCTAAAATCATTGCAGATAGGTTAAAAAGAGGGTTGAGTGCTATGATCTCAGAAGACCAGAGTGGTTTTTTGGAAGGCAGGCAAATCTTGGATGGTATTATTATTGCTGTTGAGTCCATTCACTCCATGGCCAGCTCAAAACATAAGGTGATGTTCATTAAATTGGACATGGCCAAAGCCTTTGATAGGGTCAAATGGTCATTCCTACAGAAGGTTCTTCATGCTTTTGGCTTTATAGATGAATGGAATCAATGGGTCATGAGCTACATTTCCTCAGCTTCCTTCTCAGTGCTCATCAATAGAGAAAACACAGAGCTTTTTGGTAGTACAAGAGGGCTGTGACAAGGTGATTCTCTATCTTCGTACCTTTTTATTCTCCTTGTTGAAGGTTTGGGGAGGTTGATTAGTAGGAATAGAGAGGAAGGACATATCCAAGGTTGGTGATGGGGAGGGGAATTGTTGGTGCAATCACACCTGTAATTTGCTGATGACACTACCCTTATGGGCATGGCCATAATGACTGAAGTTGTTAATTTACGTAAGGTGTTAGATGTTTATCTAATGGCCTTGGGACAAAAGGTTAATGAAGATAAGTCATCCATATTCTTCTTCAATACTATGGGCCCTATTCAATAGTGGATTGCGAGGACTCTACATTTTTAGATTGGGACTCCCCCCTTGATTTACTTGGGTATCCCTATCTCGACTGGCTGTACATACAAAGAATTTTGGTAGACTATTTTGGAGAAATTTTGGGTGAAAGTGAATCATTAGACACACAGGTGGTTTTCCTTTACGGGTTGGGTTCAACTTATCCAATCTGTGGTGTAGGCTTTACCCATTTATAGGTGTATGCTCCAGGTTGCCCCAATGGGATTCTTTAAGGAGTTTGATTCGGTTACCAAACAATTCTTATGGGCTGGTAGTCTAACCTCCACTAAATGGAGCCTTATTATATGGGATATTTTTTGCAACCCCAAATAATATGGTGGGCTCAGTCTGAGGCAAACAGACTTAAATGGTATTGCTTTGGTAGCCAAACTTTATTGGTGATGGTACACCGAACAAGACAAAGCTTGGGCCAGAATTCTCTCACAAAAGTACTACTCTGGAGCCATTCAGAGGGACATTCCTCACTATCTACTTATTGGGAAAGGTTCAAAAATATGGGGTACTCTCAAAAAAGGGGTTACTCTCATCAAGAATGACTTATTCTAGATTTGCAAATAGGGATCCAAGGCTCTCTTTTGGTCTGACTCTTGGGATGGTTATCCTCCCATCATTTCTCAGTTTCCAAATTTTTTGAACCTTTGTCAGAGATTCCTTAATGCTGGCTAGTCTCAAGTGAGTGACTTCAAAGTTCACATTACACATGGACAGGTGGAGGTAGCTCGTTGGAAAGCTCCCAAAACTTGGCCTGTTAATGGGACACAGGAAGAGAATGAGGAGTTATTGAGAATCCTTTCCAGACATCACTATAGTCCTATTCAAGAGGAGGATGAGCTAGCTTGGTCTCCCAATCCCAAGGGAGCTTACATAGTTTCATTTAGATATCAGGCTTTACTTCTTCAGAGATTGGGTAGGGGGAAGTACATTGGTGGAGACAGGTCTGGAATAAATTCACATGGCCTAAATGCAATTGTTTTGCTTGGATGCTGGCTTGGAATAGGTGCTTGACTTGGGACAATCTATGAAAGAGAGGTTTTCAAGGCCCTTCAGTATGTATTATGTGCAGAGCGGCTGAGGAGGATTCAACACACCTTTTTTGTGATGCCCCTTTGCCTTGCATCTCTAGCATTATTGGTGGGATGTTTGGCAGCACCCATGTCTTCATGCTCAATTTGTGGTCAATTTCTAGAATGGATTGGGAGAACCCCCCTTAAGGATGCCCTTCCTATAGAATATATGGCTGGGCAGCCCCATTTTTATGTTCTGGCAGATCTGGCTTGAGAGAAATAGGCAAATTTTCTAGGGGGTGAGGGTCATGGTTCAGCAAGTATGGCAGAAAGTGGTGGGGATGATCCAGGAAACTATCCAAGCAAAGAGCGCGATCTACCTTCCTTTGAGCAAACAGGATGCTTAGGTGGTGGCGCAACTTGGATTCCAACAGTTAACTGGTAAGTCAGTGTGTGTTAGGAGGAGCAAGCAGGTTAAGGAGTATATTCTTAGGACTGGTCAGTGGTAGCGCCCCCCTAGTGGGATTCTCAAGATCAATACAGATGGTTCCTCCAGAGGTAATCTAGGACCCGTGGGTACTAAAGGGATAGGAAGGGATTCTAAAGGTACGGTGATTTTTCTTTTTGTAATTCTTGAGGGGATACAAACCATTAACATGATGGAAGGTCAGGTCATTCTTTATGCCCTTGAGAAGGCCCAAGCATTAGGTTGGCATAGGATTATCTGTGAGTCAGACTCTCAAGTCTTGATTAACTTGTTCATTAAGAGGAAAGTGGTGGATGTCAATTGGCAACTATCTCTAATTGTGTAATAGATTTTGCAGATTTTCTCATTTATGGATAGCATTACTTTTGCTCACATTCCATGAGAATGGAACATGATAGCAATTTTTTTGGCTAAATGGGCGTCTGACCATTTGGATGGTGGAAACATTGAGGATTACGGGTCTCTCTCCCCGATGTTGTGTTCTGATTTGGAAAGAATTCTGGAGGCTGATAGGGAGGTTTAGAATATTGTGTAGTTGGGCATGTGTCTAGTTTTTTAGTTTATGCTACTTTCTCATGGGGGTTTCTACCCCTTTTTCTTCTTGTAATGCTTTTCTTTACTTATTAATATTATTTTTACCCCTTTTTATTTAAAAAAAAAAAAAAATCTTCTGCAGAAGCTCATTTCATAAATTCAAGGGAAGGATGGTTTATGCTTTAGGAGGGAAGAAGATATTAGATCCCATTTTGTTAATTTCTATAAATCCTTTCTTGCGTTTCCCCCCTTTTAGGATGAAGTCTTAGAAGATTAAGTAGACAAACTTATTGACAAAGTTATTTCCCAAAAGGATAATGCTTCTATTCTTTCTAGGTGGGTTCCCACCCTTCTTCTATTAAGAATACAAAGCATAGAGCAATATTAATTAATTAAATATAGAAATAAAATGTATAGAACACAACACAATAGAGACACAAATTTAATGTGGTTCACCTAATATGGGCTACGTCCACATAGAAATAGCCAATCCTTCTTATTATTCAATACAACAAATGAATGGAAAAAACCTATAATACAACCACTGCAATATCCTCTTCACCAACATACAACATGTCACCATCACTAAAATTCCCTCATATCAAAGGAGGGTTACATATTAAGAAAAAAAAAACATAATCTCTACCATTAGATATGCAACCTAATAGCGAATGGTCCAAATTTACTATAAAATTAAAATATTTTATAGTGCATTTTTATGACCCTAGTAGGGGGGTGTTAACCCACCACACCCCTATTAGGAACATGGAAATAAAATAAGATCAAGATCCACCATTCAACAATCTTTCACTTGGAGATTGATTGCTACAACTCCACCACTACAACTTTTCCTTGGACTTTTATTTGAACTTTGACCTTGACTTATTTCTCATCTTCTTTGTCATCCTTGAAGATCTATTAAAGCTGAACAACTCTCCAGCTTCTCATTTGTGACTACTTTGGTTAGCATATTTATATGATTCTAACTTTTATGGATCTTTTCTAACTTCAATTGACCATCCTATAAAATTAAATGAATGAAGTGATACTTAAGTTGTATATGTTTGGTTCTTGAGTGGAATATCAAGTTCTTTGATAAATGGATCATGCTCTAGCTATCACTATACAACCTACAATCTTCTTAATTTTACCTCAACTCTTCCATGAATTGGTGCATCCATATCATCTCCTTAATAGCTTCTATAGCTGCAACATACTCTAACTCTATAGTTGACAAAGAAAATATCTTTTACAATTTTGACATCCAACTAACCACTGTGTCACTAACATTGAATACATAGCTTGTTGTGTTCCTCCTACCATGCAAATCTCCATCCATGTATTCATCAACATATCCTTGTAAGTTAACATCTAAACCTTCATAACATAATCATTTATTAGTGGTCCCTCTCAAATACCTGAGAATCCACTTGATTGCATCCCAGTGCTCCTTTCCTAGATTATTCATAAATTTGCTGACAACTCCCACTACATGACCAATATCTAGTGTTATACACACCATAACATACATTAAACTTCCAATTGCTAAAGCATATGTAACTTTAGACATGTAATTGATTTATTCCTACATTTTAGGACACTATTCTTTGCTTAGTTTTAAGTTCCCTCCCAAAGGTGTACTCATTAGTTTTTCATCTTGCATACTAAACCTAACTAACACCTTCTTGATGTACTCTTCTCGAGCCAATGTCAATTTTTTATTTCTTCTATCTCTTTTTATACTCATACCAAGGATTTGCTTTGCAACATCCAAATCCTTCATTGCAAAATAATTTGCTAATTTTCTTTTGAGATCATTTATATCCTACATGTTAGACCCTGCAACAAGCATGCCATCTACATATAATAACAAGATAATATAACTACCATTATCTAATCTCTTAAAATAGACATATTGGTCACAATAACAGATATTATAACCTTGTTCTACCATAAACATGTCAACTTTCAAATACCACTGCCTTGGAGCTTACTTTAGACCATACAAACTCTTCTTCAACCTGCAGACCATTTTCTCCTTACCTTTTACTTTTAATCCTTGTGGTTTCTCCATATGTATTTCCTCCTCAAAATAACTATGAAGGAAAGTAGTATTTACATCTAACTATTTAGGGTGAAAATATTCAATTGGTACTAAACTTAAAATAGTTCTTATGGAAGTCATTTTTACAATTGGAGAAAATATTTCATGAAAATCAATACCTTTATTTTGTGTAAATCCCTTTACAACAAGTCTGACCTTATACTTATTTTTGCCTCCATATTCTTCCTTCAACCTATAAACCCATTCATTCTACAATGCTATTTTACCTATAGGCAACTGAAATAAATCCCAATTTTGGTTATGTACCAAAGAGTCCATCTCCTCTTTCATGCCTTACTCTCACTTCTTTCTAGTTTCTACCTGCATTACTTATTCATAGCTTTCTAGCTCACCACCATCATAAAATAATAAATAATAAAGTGAAGGAGAGTATCATTTAGGGGGTCTACTTACTCTGGTAGATATTTTAACTACACTTTCAAGAGTTTGAGGTACTTTTTATTATATCTTTTGTAGTTGTTGCACATTTTGATTTTCTAGCACATTTAGAATTTCATTTCCTATGATTTCATCAATTAATGCATATTTTATATTTGGATTTTCTTATTTATTTCCCTGCAACTAATCTTTGTGCATGACCTTCTCATTAAATATCACATCTCTACTCCTAATGATTTCACAATTTTCAAAATCCCATAAATGGTAACCAGAATCATAAACTCCATATCTAATGAAAGTACATTTCTTGGATTTTGCTTTAAGCTTGGTTTTATTTTATTTATCAAGATGGACATATGCTTCACAACCAAAAGTCTTTCAAAAGGAAAAATCTACATTTTTACATGTCCATGCTTCTTTTAGAATGCCAACATCCAAAGGACTTGAAGGCCATTTATTTGTTAATTAAACAATAGTATCCACAACATTTGTCCAAAATTGTAAGGGCAACCCTACATGTAATCTCATGCTCTTTGCACACTCCATGATTTACATGTTCATCCTTTTTGACACACCATTTTTTTTGGCGTTCTTGGAACTATCTTCTCTCTATAAATCCCATGTGATGAAAAATAATTATCAAATTCCTTGCTGTAGTATTCACCTCCATTGACTGATCTGACACACTTCAACTTATTTTTTGTCTCATTCTCAACCAAAGGTTTCCATTTTTTAAAAGTATAAAAAATATAAGTCTTTTTTCTTATGCAATAAACCCAATTTATGCTGGTTACATCATCAATAAAAGTAAAATAATAAGAAGAGCCACCAAAAAATGATTCATGAGATGATCCCCATACATCAGTATGTACTACTTCTAACTTTTCATCCTTATTTATCTTCCCAAATCTAATAAATCTAACTTTATTCTCTTTTCCATTCACAAAATGCTCACAAAATTCCAAATCCACCTTCTTAAAATATAGTAATAAATTCTTTGAATGGAGAACTTGCATCCCCTTCTCACTTATGTGCCCAAATCTATGGTGCCATAATTTTATATCTACTTCCATATAATCTAAATCAATAAAAGAGTCAACATTACCATTATATAAATATAATATACCTATCTTCTCTCTTTTTTCTATTACCAATGATCCTTTAGTGACCTTCCATGATTTTTTTACAAATGTAACTATGCAACCCTGACTTCCCAACTACACTGCTGAAATTAGATTTTTTCTCAACTCAAGAACTTGCCTTACCTATTTCATCAACCATTTATTTCCATTCTATAATTTTACATGTATCTTACCCTTTCCTAAAATTTTACAAGGTTCACCATCAACCAAATAAACTTGTCCAAAATCACTTTGAACATAGACTTGAAAATATTTCTTATGAGGTGAAGCATGAAATGAAGCCCTTGAATCTAGCACCTAAGAATCATTAATATTATCTAAAGAAAGGATTAAGCATCTTGTAACACATCCCCTACTACATTTTATTATGTATTATTATCTTGTTATCCATATTCTTGTTTTCCTTTTTGAAACCAATAATCTTTATTTAGGTGCCATTTCTTCTCATAAATCCAACACACTAATGTTCCTCTAGATTTAGATATGCCTTTCTTAGACTTACCATGAATCCCTAGGCCCTTTCCTCTATCCTTTTATCTTCCCCTATTCTTCATAGTCAAAGCATTACCTGATGTCTCACATGTGCTTTTTCATTGCATTTCCTCACTAAGAATAACACCAATAACATCATCTAACTTTAAAGTGTTTGAACTAGAGACAAAATTACTCATAACCATGACCAAGCCATTCCATCTTTCTAGTAATGAGCACAAAATCAAAATATCCATAACCTCATTATCAAATTTTATTCTTATAGAGTTTAACTAATTTGTGACCATGTTAGATTCATTTAAATGATGAACAACAAACCCACCTTTTCACATTTCCAGATTAAATAAATGCTTCATAAGAACTACCTTATTGGAGGCTGAGGGTGTTTCATATACTATATCCAATGCCTTTATCACATCTATTTTTGCCTTTTATTTTCAAATATTGAAGGCCACTAATGTTTTAAGGCACAATCATATTTTTCATAGTGCCTTTCTTTCAAGAACCTCCCAATCTTCCATAGCTATTAGTTTTGGCCACTCAACTTTTTGACCTTAAACTTTCCTTCTTCTACCATTACTCCCACTCAAACCAAGAACCCTCTTTTTCTATGAGTTTATCTACCAAATAAACCTTTAGATCTGATACTAGATATTAAGAATACACAATATAAATCAATATTAATTAATTAAATATAGAAATAAATTGCAAAAAGCACAACACAATAGAGACACAAATTTAACACGGGTCACCCAATATGGGCTACGCCCACACATAATTAGTCAGTCCTTATTATTATTTAGTCCAACAAATGAAGGGTAAAATCCTATGATACAACCACTATAAGATCTTCTTAACTCATATACATCATGTTGTCATCATTACAATTACCTCATATCAAAAGAGGGTTACATATTAAGACAAATATACACAAACATAATCTCTACCATTAGATCTGTAACCTAATAGTGAATGGTCTAGATTTACTATGAAATTAAAATATTTTATGGTGACCCTAGTGGGGGGCCATTTCTCCCCATACCACATGTTAGGAACTAGGCATTAAAATAAGATTAGGCTCCACCGTCCAACATCTTCTTCCAGGTCTTTTGGGATATCATTCATAATGAAGTATACTTGGCTATGGTGGAGTTTTTTAAACTTGGTACGATGCTTCAAGTTTTTATCAATACTTTATTGGTACTTATCCCTAATAAGTAGGTAAAAACTCATATTAATAAGTTTAGACCCATCATCTTGTGTTCTACTTTCTACAAAATATGCCAGCAAATGGCTTTCTCTTAAACTCCAACTATTTTTGGATAAAATGATTTCAAATCATTAAGGAGACTTTGTCTATAGAAGATAAATTTTAGATGGGATTATCACATCTCATGAGAGCATCCACTTGGTGTCCCACTCTAATAAACAAGGTATGTTTCTCAAGATCTATATGAACAAGGCCTACGATTACGTATCATGGCAATTCCTTGATAAAATTCTAACTAGATTTAGGTTTAATCATGGTGTTAGAAATCTGATCTTTTCCTACATTTTTACCCCTATGTTTTCCATTTTAATAAATATCATTCCCAAGGGTTTTTTATTGATAGGGAGAGGGATGAGACAAGGAGTTCCCCTCTCTCTGTATATGTTCATTATATTGGCTGAAGTGCTGAGTAGACTTATTGTCAAGGACATAACTTCCAACATTATCAGAGGCATCAATGTTACCCCTAATACCATCCTGATCACTCATCACCAATTTTTGGATGACACAATCATGATGGTATAGGCCTCAGTATTATAATCTAGGTATTTTATAATTATTCTTGAAATCTATGAATTGGTTTCTGGCCAGAGCATCAACTTTCACAAAACCTTTGTTTTCTTTGTTAATACCCCACTTAATCTCCAAGTCAAAATTTCCAAGATTCTGGGTTGATTCATCAAGAATATCCCTTCTTCTTATCTTGAAAATAATATTTTTGAGGGTTTCATAAAACCTAAATTTTGGAACCCCCTCATAGATAGGTTTAAATTTTTTTTATCCAAATGGAAAGGAAATTTGTTGTCCCAAGCAGGAAAATTAAAACTTCTCAATAACTCACTTCAAAGTATTCCTATTTATTTTATGTCCCTTTTTTAATCCCTAGTAGGATCACTAATCAAATCAAGCATATTAATAATAACTTCCTTTGGAGAGGTTCTAAGGATAGATTCAGGTTTCCACTTATCTCCTAGAATAAAGCATGCCTCCCTATCTCCAAAGGAGGACTGGGGTTAAGAAAGGTTAGATCCATGAACCAAGCCCTTCTAGAAAAGTAAGGATGGAGGGTGATTAAGGATGATAACTAGTGGACCAAGATAATTAGAGATAAATACTTAAATTTTGGGTAAGGTCACTGCTTCCTCTTAGAAAATAGACCAGATAATGGATCTACTTTCTGGAAAGTGATGAAAATAGGTAAGGATCTACTTATAAAATTTCTCAAGTGGAATGTTGGTAGAGGAAATAAAGTGGAATTTTGGGTTGAACCTTGGATCAATTCCCCTTTGATCTCCTCTTTCCAAGACATGGAATTAATTTATTTTTTCCAAGAAACTTATGGCCATAAAGTGTCAGACTACTAGGAGATTGAGAGAAGAAAAAAGTGGAAACTTCTAGTTAAGGATGATCTAAATCAGTAGTAAGTCCTCCTCTTACACGACTTAAATGATTATAGCCAACATATCCATATCAACAATTTTATGAAATATGTTGGTTTTTTTTGGAAATATGACCCCAATGGGATTTACTCAGTTAAATATAGTTATACTTCCTTGTGGCATGAGGTGGAAGAGGATGAAAATTGGAATGATCTCTGGTTTAAAACTGTCATTCCAAAAATCAATGTCTTCTTTTGGATTGTTGTCTAGAAAAAGTTTTTAACCATGGATAACCTAGTGAATAGGGGTATCCCTTTCCTAATAGATGTACACTTTGTAAATAGGAAGTAGAGTCTGTTGAACATTCGTTTCTTCACTACCCTTTTGCTTCTTCTATTTTTTAGCATTTCTTTAACAAATGTAATTGTTCTTGGGTTCTTATAGGATCCATTAAGGATTTTATTACTCAATAGAAACCACCTTGTAATTCTCTCATAGTAAAGTTTGGGTGGAATCTGACTCTCCCCCATATATTATGGGGAATATGGAAATCTAGGAATTCATGCATTTTCAAGAATTGTAGGCCCAATCCTCTATCCACATCCAAGATTATCTTGGCTTTTGTCCATGACAATTGGTCTTTATTTGCTTCCTCTTTTGATAAACCTATCTCCCCTCTCCTCTCCTGAATTCTAAACCATCTGAACTTGGTCATTCCTAAGAAATATCAAGAGAAGGGGGTTGATAGGTCCAAAATCAAACGGTCACCTCCTCTTCCATGGTTTAAGCTGAATTTTGATGGGGTAGTGAAAGGGAATCTAGGCCTTACGAGAGTGGGAGGTGTTATCAAATATTATTTTTGAAATATCAAAGAAGCTTATGTGGGCCTGGTGGGTATCCAAACCAATCACGTATCAGAAGCTACAATGGTGCTTTGGGGTATCAAGTTGGTGGTCAGCCATGGTTTAGACTTTATCCAAATTGAGGGGGATTCAATGAATATTATTAAATATTTGAAAGTCCTTTCCCATTATTCCTAAAATATTTTTGGAATAATTTTTAATGAAAAAAATTTATTGGTGTGATTCAAAGGAGTTTCCATAGGGCACGTGTATAGGGAAGGCAATCGGGGGAAAACTACATGGAAAATATTATAGCACTAAGGAGTGATTATAACACTTGGCACAAGAAAGAATTTCCAAATGAAATCATCTCAATTATTGAATTAGAGAAAGGACATGTCACACACAGTCATGATGATCTTATTAATTATGACACAAACTCAGATCGAAGGTTGTAATTTTAATAAATACAAGGATATTATTACCAAGGATTTACATGTTTGGGATATCCTAAGCTAACATCACATGACCAAAATTATCTCTTTTCCCTATAAGGCCCTCATCTCCCACCCTAAGAGCCCATGTTATGATGCTTATAGAAACCCTCTACTTTACCTCAAAATGGGTAGTGATAGAGATAATTTTGAGCTAATTTATTGTTGAGATGTAAAATAAAATGATTATGTGTGGCATAATATGGTCAAGGGAGATCTTGATCCATTCATAGAACATCTTGTTAGGCATGACATAGGGTTATCCAAGGACTTTACACGTAGATGGAAGGATCACAAAGTCTATATTCATAGATTGAAAATTTTAATCACTAAAGAGCTTATTGGTGAGATGATTGGGATGGAATTCAATGGCATTAATGAATTCAAAGATAAGAAATGAAAGGAAGTGCTACTCAAAATATTTTTAAAAAAGGATAAAAAGCAACCCAAGATGGTGTCTCACATGGGTTTTTTGTTGGATGAGTTGCCAAAGAAATGGCCAGAAGTTTGTCTTCAAATTATGAGATACATCATGCTTAATGGAAAACACACCATGATTTTCTCCCATCACTTCCTCCTTCTCAACCACTTTAAAGGCCATACCGTAAGTATCTCTTTCTTCCTACTACAATCCTTGGAGGCCTTAGTTCTAAACTTTAAAAATAATCCATCGACTGATTTAATCCATCAAGGTCTTATTTTACTACTCATAAAGCATGGTGAACCCAAATGGTATAATATTATCATTAAATCTATCAAAATCCATAGTTAAAATGACAATTTTGAAGAAAGGGAAGGTTTCTATATAGAGTCTGATTTAGGTAATGAAAAGGAGCTGAATGATGGGGTTTTTATTAAATAGGGGAAGGAGGATATTAAACTAGAGTTTTGGATCCCTATTTTTATCCATCCACTTACTACCAAAGCTAGAGGGGATTTTGGATCCATAGATAAAGTTGAAATTATGGACTCCTTCTAGAAGTTGCATACAAAGATTTCTATTTAGAATCTCCCATGTGGCAAGATTGTAGATGAATTTGAAAAGCTCAAAGGGATTCTATGTCATGATTTGGTATATTTTATTATTTTTAAATATCACTCAACTTTAATTACATAGGTTAAATACACTCAGAGCAGTGGTGAAGAATAAGTTTCTTGGGATCTTGAAGAGGGGAAAATGGATATCTGGTCTTCTTGCCTCAGATGCAAAAGATTGGATGAAGGTAAGGAGTAGTTTGTCAGTAGTCAAAATAGAGGTAGAAATAACAAAGGTGTTAGTATTGAGACCAAAAATTTGGTATTTTATTTTGATTCATATTAGGTTCTCGTGATATATTTATTTTTGTCTATCTTTAATTTTTTGGCTGATAGTTGGCATAATTTTGGTGATAGGGGGTTTTAGCTACTGTTTCTATATTTTGGTTCCTTTTTTTTCTATCAATTTATGTTGTTTATCTTTCAGTTGTCTATTTTAAAGGGTATGGGCCCCTTCAACCTATTTGTTAAATGATTAAATAAAAAAATAATCTCCTTCTCCTCTTCATATCCATGAGGGTAATAACTACTTTCCCTTTAACTAGGTCCATGCTATCACTCCTCCACAATATGAAGAAACCTATACTGTTGTTACCAATACCCATACTTAGCCCATCCACACCTCTCCCCTATGGGATGTGTGCCTACATATTCGATCATAAGTTGTTAGGTCTTTCACTTGTGAAAATCTATGTGATCAGATTATCAATATGATTAAGATAATTACAAGATTAAAAAATCAAAATAAACTATTACATGAATTGATTACAATATTGGAAAATCAATTTATAAGATAAAACCCTCCAGGTTACACTAGTGTAAATCATGTATATGTATCTAAACCTAGCAGAGTTATGCTTAACACTATTTCATATCCAAATCATAAATAAAATATAGTACATCTATAACTAGTGATTTATAAAGCATTCAAATATCAAATAATATTTCATGTGAGTTACTAAGGGATATGATAAAATCTAAGTTAATCAACCTATCTCCTCTATACCTAATGAGGAGATCAAAATATTATTTTTCATATCATAGAATGCATGGGCACCACACTGATTCATGTTTAGCATTAAAAAGGAAAACATAATAGATAATGGATATAAATGACTCACAAAGCGATAGATCATCTAAAAACATATAATGGCACATCTAAAAATTTAAAAAGGGTCAAATTTAGAAACAATATGAAATTGGTTACCAAAGCATAACTTATAACAAAAAAAGATTCACAAAGGATAATGAGATCAAGAAATAGTAGACTAAGCGTAGCTAAAGTAAGTAAAAGATGTGAATCTACCTATCTAAAATGAGGCTCAATTTTCAAAATGGTATGAGTTTAGTCACAAATATCTACAATAGTTTGATTATCATGGTCAAGGTGTGGGCAAGCAATCCCAAGGAATCACTACTCATATTCTAGCAATCGATAATGTTGGTCATCAAGGTTTGTAATTTATTTAACATCCTAAATCAAATCATCCACATATATATTTTATCAAGGAAAAATATCCAAATACATAAGAAATGTTACATAAAGAGAAAAACTTAATTTGTAAAGTTAAAATCATGTTAATACAATAAGCATTCTCCAAAGAGGATTTATATCAAAAGATCCTCCACAATATCATATTCCTAAAAAAAATAGAATTTTAAAGGGAAAAAACACAGTCAATATTCCAAAAAATAATTCATAAATGTCAAATCAACAATATGATATAATTCCCTCAAGCATTATAGGTTATTATGATTGTTATGATTTTGATGAACAATATGCAGTTTCATACTACAACACCATTAAACTATAACATATCAATCATAGTGCATGAGATATTACCATTCCTATTTTTAACACAGGCCATAATGATAGGGAGTCTCCCATGAGACTCATCACTTAGTATTGTTTCTCTCTTCTTATACATAATTTCCCTCTCTTTTGCTCCTTTTACATAGTTCCCTTTCATGTTGTTTATACATAGATTATATCTAGAAAATACATAAACAATATTTCTGAAAAACACAAAAACATTCAAATAATTACTCAAGAAACACAAAATTTATAGATTGTATGCATTGCTATGTTTACATTTCTTATATTTTCTAGATACTACATATGCTAGTTATCTTAGTATAATTAGTTTTATCATACATACATGTTTCACTTATTATTGTCAAGTGCTTGCAGATTGCTACAGGACTCAGGTCCACTACACTAATCTAGACTTGTTATTATCTACCCACTGGGGGCATATACACTGATTCATAGTTCTTCACTTGACACGTTTGCCCACATGGGGGTATCTTATACACAATATCAATCACCAAGTTTTATCTTTATATACTCTACATTCCATATTTAACATTGTTATATATTATTATTGATCATTTCCACTCTTACTCAATTGTTTTGCCTATTATTACTACTTTAGACTCAACATATGTACAACCTATCTTTTACATAGATTTATATTACATATTCATGGTTAATTTCATTTATAGGTTACCTAGTTTAGACTTGATTATATTTGTATGCTTCTTCTATTTGAGGGTATTAGAATATGCCATCATTATTTGGCTCTATACCACTTCTATTCACAATATGTATGCTTTAGACATGTTCCCATGTCCCTTGTGTGTGCTTTCCTAACTGTGTATGTAGAAATTTGAAAATGTCCTTCTGTGTGGCTCTAATCCAACCTATTTTTTTCTTTCATAAGTGGACATTTGAACATGTCCTTGTATGTCTTTTTTTCTCAGAATTAGTAACATGTGCTTATGTCCCTTGTATTATGGCTACTTTTCCTACTTTGTGTACCTCATATGTTTTGCATGTATTCTTTCTTGTATGAATCATGGCCTTGACACTTGTATTTTATTATTATACACACTAGTTTTCTATACCATGAGGGACCTCATGCATCTACCATTCCTACTTAGTTGTTGTGATGGACATCATACCCCATCCCCCTAGCTAACTACTCAGTTCTACTCACATTTGTTGTTACATACATTGATTACATCTATCTTAACACCTTTATGCATTGATAGACATGACATACATCTTACATTATATAATTATGCTCAAATCATCTTACATTCTAATGTTATGTATGCACATTATATTGAATTATCATGTAGTTATCATATATGCTCTAGCTAATAGATATTTTGAAGAGATTTTTATTTTAAGGATAATTATTGAACAAGTTCAATAAATACCCTGAAAATAGGGGGAAATCATAGGGGTTTGTCATAGAGATTAGGCTCCTATATTGCACTCATAATATATATTTTGGCACATAATCTCAGTCATATAAAATCAAACACAAATAAACACAGAGTAAAAATAGTAACTTAGAAAGTAGTATAGTTGCATAGAATTTAGACTAGGAAATTAGCACCCAAATGGGAACACTAAGGCCATATGGTGTTATTATCCAAGATATGGTTCTACTATTAAGTAGAATTATTTTTAGAACAATTTAGATTGGATAAAATAGTACAATAGGTAAAATATAGGTTTGCAAATATGCATGTATAGGGTTGCCATTTATACTCAATTTTTTATTAGATTCATATTAGTTTGGTTAGATTGGGGGTATCATGCACAACATGATAATTCACATACTCAGTTCATATATCTAGATAAAATTTATTACAACTTATTCCACAATCTATATTATCAAATATCATATTTCGGGGCATGTGTATGGCACATTATTTCCATATGCTCAGTTACACAACAGTTGATCAAATAAAATGATAAATTACATGTTATTCTCCATGTTGTATACACTCAACAATCATATTATAGGTTATCGTCAATTTCATGCCTTACTCCATCTATAGTGGTTAGTGTTCTTGAGTGGCCCAAAGCCACCTAATGTACTTGAGTGGCTATAAAGCTGACATACATAGTTAGAGATACTCAAACATTTTTAATACTTTATGTAGTTTAGTTTTAAGTGTATATACTACATATGGGTGGGTAATGAAGGAGTCATATCCTAATTTAGTTCTTTATCCAATTACATGAGAGGTTAGGAGACACTATCAGTCCAATCCAAACTATTCACAGGTCATGATCCATTAAGCAAGGGTGGGAAATGATGGAGTCAAAACTAGATTCAGTTCTTGAGCCACCCACACATGAGGATTGAGAAAGCTATGAGCTTAGTCCAATTAATTACTGATTGATCACTATATACATGCACACACATAGGTTATCACTAGGTCCATCTATTGGTTCATGTACCCAATAGAGGTGTATTCATTCCTTTCCTCTTTCTGATCTCTTTACTCAATTTTACTTATTTACTCAACATATTCTTTTTTCTTTTGGTATCTCTTAAGGATTAATTTATGCACATTTCACTTTAATGACATGCATTGGATCATGCTTCACATATATATACCCAAATTCATATACTCGTATCCAAATTTATGGGCTTCACTTCCTAGGTAAGTCTAGGTACACTTCTTTTTCCTTTATCTTAATAATTTTTCTTTTCTACATTTATAGCATAAAAGTGGTGGGGGGAGGGGGAATTTAACCACCTAAAAGTGGTATTTGAGTGATTATAATGCTACTCGAGACTACATATACATATATTATCCCTAGACCTATCTTAGAGCATATTATCACACTTATCCAACCTTCGTGTAGGCCATAGTCATCCCTAGTTATCTCAAACATAGTCCTAGACCCTCATTTCTTTATCCTATCCCTTTATGCCCAGTGTTCTTCCAACTAGACAATAGCACCATAATAAGGACAATAGAGCCATGTGGTGGTTCTAGTGTCCCCCAAATGGTGCCTATGCCCTTTACCCTATCTTTCCTGAATGAGTATACTTTCAAAATCAAAATTCTCCTAAGATCAACCTAGACATATTTTATTGTTTACACAAGCAACAAAATGATATAAATACATGAATTTTAGCCCTATATCCACTAGATTGAAATTATATGAAAAATACCTTTTCAAACATGGAATAGGTTGAGCATAATTAAGGTTACCAATATCTATTCTAACCTACATATGAATACTACCATGTATAGTCACCCTAAGCTTATATTTTATAGATTTCAAATCTCAACCACACTCAAGGCACTCAAGGCCACTATCATAATATCATCACTTAGACTTTAACTAACACTTAGGTGGGGATAACTACATTAGGTTTGATCCCTCCTCAGAGTATCTGTATGTATCCAATTCTCTTCATAGTGGAGTTTTGAGGATTTCCAACCTATCCTACTAACAAACACACTTTACATCTCATACCTTAATTTCATATAGGATTAGGGTTTACACCATAAATCAATCATTATAAGCATAATACATAGTTACATAATTCATGTGCACAAGAATAGACCCCAAAAATCCAAACACAAGTGCACCCATAAGTTCAAGATAGTCGTACATAAAGGACATTAGTGCCAATATCAGGACACTGAAGATACTTGGTACTACTATCCAATTATGGCACTATTATCTACATTTGGTTCTAACATAGGGATATATTTAATGAAACTAATACCAAATTTTATCTCATTTTACAACACTCAGATAATATTTATTAGGTGTTTTCTAGATAAGTCTATATTTACACTATATATTACTATTTTTAGAAATGTCAAAGCTATTTAATTTTGTAATAAAGTAGTGGCTATATTTTATGCATATTATTTACCGAATTTAGTCTACTCATCCATTTAATCAAACATAATAATTACATAAGCTAAACTCTAAAAGGTTAAAATAGATATTCAAATCATGTATTATAGATTATCATCACTATGAATATGCATGTCTTTTTTAGTTTGTAGGTGTTACTTGAACCTCTAAAGTAATATATTTTGAAACCTTTTTCCTTGAAATGATTTAGGTCATATGAGAGTAATTATATATTACCAAGGATTTGATAACTCCTTGAAAAAATAGTTTAAACCTTGTCCCTGCTTAGTGCGAGTGCATAAGTATTTTATTAATTTTCAAAAAACAAGTACATAAGGGTGCCTTTACTCCATTAACCATTTTCCATTACAAACATAGATTATATAGATTTTGCCCATGACTAGTAAAACCAACTAATCCTATAACCAACTATTTACAGGAAATCAACCCATAAGGTAGTTCTAATTAATAAACACAAAACATGAAAACTACCTAAAACTAAAGCTAAGTAACTTTATTTTATCGGGGTGTCTTTATTAAAAAGATGCATGCCCCATTAAAAATAATTATTTATTAACCTACAAAAAAATCTAACCTAATGTTAAGACTTTGGAATAAGTCTTAACAAAACCCCCTATGTTCCAAAGTTAGGTCTTTGGACACATACCAAGCATTTTTCTAAAATTTTCAAATTTGATTCTGTCAAGGGGTTTTGTGAAGATGTTAGTTGTCTGATTGGAAGTTGGGAAATATATTGGATCAAGAGCTTTCTTTTCCACCAACATTCATAGATAATGGTATTTGACATCCATATGTTTTGTTTTGGCATGAAACAAAGGATTCTTGGACATCTTGATTGCACTTTGATTATCAATGTATAACTATGTAGGAGCAAACTGAGAAAATTGAAGATCTTCAAGAATATGACGTAGGTAAACAATTTCTCTAGAAGCATCCCATACTGCAATATAATCTAATTTTACTAATGAATTTTCCATTGTATCCTACTTCTTACAACACCAAGCAATGGTAGTTAAACCCATATGCATAGTGTATCCTGTGGTTGACACTCTGTCATCCACACATCCACTAAAATTTGCATCACAATATCCAACAAAGTTGAAGTTCTTATTGCAGCGGTATTCAAGGCCATATGTTTTCATTCCTTGAAGGTAATGAAATACTCATTTTTCCACATGCCAATGAATTTCTCTAGGATTATGCATAAACCTAGATAAAATTCCAACTGAAAATGAAATATCGAGCTTGGTAGTCATCAAGTATATCAAACCTTTGACCAATTATCTATATGTGGTTCCATCAAAAAGGGCACTGCTATCATCCTTAGACAATTTCAAGTTACTTTCCATAGGAGTGAGGGTAGGTTTGCAATTAGTCATGACAAACCTTTCTAATAACTCATAAATATACTTAGTTTGTGAAATGAAAATACTATGCTCTTTTTGAGTTAACTCTATGCCTAGATAGTAGTGAAGAAGTCCAAGATCTGTCATCTCAAACCCATCATTTAATTCCTTCTTCACAGACTTGTTATGGTTTTCATCATTACCTTTGATAAAAAGTTCATCGACATAGAGTAAAAGTATCACCATATCAAGCAAATATTTTGTTGGTTTAAATGTAATGTCAAAAATTTGAGAAATTATTAAATTATTTTAATTTTTCAAATATTTTTGCATTTAAGCCTGTGTATTTTTCATATACCACCATTTGGTCATTTTGGCCATTCATACTCCATTTTATTGTATTCAAACTCCTTATCTAGTATCAAAAATGAATTTTTTAGCATTTAAATGTTATTAAATTCATTATTTTTTGGCAAAAATGAACTTGTAGAGCCTGTTTGCATTTTGAAAACCTCTGTATTTTTCATCCATGGTTGCCATTATTGATTGCATTCATTCTTAGCCTTTTTAAATCCAAAAACACCTGTAGATCTAGTTAAAACCCCTATTTTGAATCCTTAAAAGGAAAATCTATCATTTTTTTGGATTTGTACGGCCAATGGTATGGCCTTCCAATGCCCTAGTTACAATTTGAAGCTATTTCCATCAAATAATACCTCAAAAATTTTGCTAAAACTCAGTCAAAATTGGTTTTACACTGCCTATATGATCTGTACGGCCTCTAGGAGTGAGAAAATGTACAGATAAAATTTGCAAGAGCTGCCATGGCATCCTAGGCAAAAATGGCACTGTAATAAACTAGCAAATATTTTTTCCTATGTTTCTAAAGTTTTGGATATCAAAAATTTGTATTAGATGCATCCCATGTGAGAAATCCTAGCTGAGAAGATTAAAAAGGGAAAAATCTTGGATTTATTTACATACATGTGAAAAAAAATTATTTTCCCTCATAGACAAAATCTAGCATAAGTACAAGTTTCTGAGTATTATATTCTGAAAATGCTCTTAGAGCAATTGGTTAAAGTCATTTTTGTAAGAAGATTGCAAAGAGGAGGCAAAGGGTTAAAATCCCTTCTTTTTGAGAGAAATTTATTTAGAATATATTTTGTAAAAGGAATATTCCCTTTTAATTCACATTTCGTATGCCTTGAAAGTTGTGAAAATCATACTTATTGTATAAGTGTTGTTTTAAAAATTAAAAAAGGAGAATTAAATTCTATTTCTTTTACATTGTTGTGGGGAAATAATGGTGTAGTTGGTGGAATAAGGATGTAATTTGGTAAAATTAGGGTGTAATCAATTGATTTTTGGTGAGGTTAAGTGCAAAACCCATCAAAAAATTTTGTTTTTTATTTTTTGCTCTACACAGAGGTTAAGTGAAAAACCCCATAGAAGTAGTGTCTTATGCAATGAGTGTGATATTTGTTTCATCTCTTTTACCTTTTGTCCTACTTTTCTCTATTGCACTTGCTTTTATTTCAAAATTCTGAAGATTAAAATTGCAGCTAGGGCATTGGAAGGTCGTACCATTGGCTGTACAAATCCAAAAATGCCAGATTTTCCTTTTGAGGATTCAAAATAGGGGTTTTAACCAAATCTACAGGTGTTTTTGGATTCAAAAAGGTTGAGAATGAATGCAATCAACAATGGTAGCCATGGATGAAAAATATAGAGGTTTTCAAAATGCAAGCAGGTCGTACAAGTTCATTTTTGCCAAAAAAATAATGAACTTAATAACATTTAAATGCTAAAAAATTCATTTTTAATGCCAGATGAGGAGTTTGAATACAATAAAATGGAGTATGAATGGCTAAAATGACCAGATGGTAGTATATGAGAAATACACAGGCTTAAATACAAAAATATTTGAAAAATTAAAATAGTTTAATAATTTTTCAAATTTTTGACATTACATTTAAACCAATAAAATATTTTCTTGATATGGCATACCTTATTTCATGCCATTTTATTTCTTTTGAATTTGACTTTTCACTTTGCCTTCCTTTAAAATTCACCAATGCTCCCAAAATTCACCGTGCTAGATAAAACCATGCTTTGATACCACTGATAACTCCTTGAACAAATAGTTTGAACCTTGTCCCCACTTAGTGTGAGTGCACAAGTATTTTATTAATTTTTAAAAAACAAGTATATAAGGGTGCCTTTACTCCATTAACCCTTTTCCATTGCAAACATAGATTATATAGATTTTACCCATGACCGGTAAAACCAACTAATCCTATAACCAACTATTTATGGGAAATCAACCCGTAAGGTAGTTCTAATTAATAAACACAAAAAATGAAAACTACCTAAAACTAAAATGAAGTAACTTTATTTTATGGGGGTGTCTTTATTAAAAATATGCATGCCCTATTAACAATAATTATTTATTAACCTGCCAAAAAATCTAACCTAATGTTAAGACTTTGGTACAAGTCCTAAAAAAATTCATTTTGAGTCTCAAAACCTATAACTCATGCCTTAGGTTAGATTTAATTATCCAAAAATAAGATAATGCATACTTTTCATCTAGTAGATCTAGTGTAATAAAATTACATAAACAAATCCATTCAAAATATTATCATTCAAAGATTAAACATTAGGTTTTTTCAAAGACATCATTTTTATCATTTTCAATATAAAGTATAATTTTTGGCAAAAAATTATAAAGTTTTTATATTTCATTCTATTTTTTAGGGTTGACCTAAATTAATGAAAATGAATTTCATTAAAATAAATAGATCCTTGACTAAGCCTACAAATATTCTTGGTTGGATTATTAGATCTAATCAATTTAGGTGGCATAATCTCAAATCAAACATAAAATACACACACGATACAAAAACACTTGGAATGGGATTTGTTTTATAAAAAATTAACTTAGGGTATATGATGAATAAAATCAACAAAAATAAAGCTAAGACTAGTTTACTTAAATAACCCTAGTAAAATCTAAATATTGAATAAGCTATAACCCTTAAAGAATAAAAATAAGCAAGCCAAAATGGATTATTGATTGGTTATATTCAATGAAATTAACCCTAGTAAAATTATTGAACAAACTATAAACCTTAATGGGTATAATATAACACATGTTCAAAAAAATGTAATATGGATAAATGGATTATGATAAAATTGTAACACAATTACCCGATTATTATTAATTACAATAAATAATACATGAAAAATGTTAATAAAAACCTAATTAATAAATTTGGTTCCAAAAGTAGGGAAAACATAGAGTGATTATAGCCGTATCTTTAATATCAAAAAATATGTTGAATGTCATTACGATTAGAACATATAAATGCATACTCAATAATGAGAGTGACCTTGTCCAAAAAACTAACATCAAACATAGACATATATATGGAGTAAGAGTAGCACCTATAGCTTGTGTGGAGTGTGAGTATGATTTTTGAAGATGAAAAAGAAGTTGGAATTGATTTGAGAACTACAATTTTTTTTTGAATATTTAAATTAATTTTCTCTATTATTTGTATTGTGACCTCTGTAACCTACAAAAAAATAAATCTTCTCCACTTTAAACTAGAATAGAAATAATATTTAAACTTAAGGGGGAAATGAATCATTAGGGGCATGGGTTATGGGTTAGTTAAGTTTTTAAGAACCTTCTAATTATGAGATGCCTAAGAAATAAAAAATGTGTTGACTTATAGTAAATTACATGTAATTGAAAATAATTCTAGTGGTATGCAAACCTAGGTCATGTTCATATTGACGCTGTGGATTGCATCCTTGATAGAAGGTTGAAATTCTATCTTCCATGTGGCATAATGGAGACTCATCTCTTTCCTTTGGGTCTGGAAAAACCAAGGGGAGAATCTCTAGATAAGGGATAGCTCCCTTTGATGCATCTCTGAGTTATTTCACTACTACTACTAATATATAAAAGGGGGAGGGGTTGAAAACAGAGAAGGATTACTAAAAATAGAACCTAAACTAATACGGTGATGCACCAAAAAATTTTGATCTACTCATTTACTCATACTTTAGACTAGAAGAGGACATACATACACTTTATTTGATGAAAATACCAGACTATAGGGAGCTTTAACAGGGAGGCTTAATGAAGACACATAAAAAATGAACTTACCATGGGCATTTTAGAAAAACACACTGTCTGATAACCCTCTTCTGTCTCTGCACTCTAGATACATCACTTATTGTTACCTATAAAAATGGTGCTTTGTCTATACTAGGTATGTTTGTGTAAAACTCGTGAAAGCATCATGCAAAATAAATGAACACAAGGTTAATACTCAGACACACTCAGAGATATAACTAGTTAAATAAAGGTAAAATACATTCTATTGATTCAAGGTGAAATTTTGGCAGTGCTTCACCTTACAAAAATGAGAGATATTTCTTTCTCAAATGAGAGTTTACAATATATAGAGGAGAGAAAAAAATGGCATCCTTTTTCACAAGTGGCCCATGCTGCATTGAATACATTAAGAAGAGGAAGTCACTGAAAGAAATATGTTATGGCAATTGCCAGTCTTGACTTTGGCATTTAAATTATATTAAACATCATTGTGAAATCATGGGCCATGCCCTTTTGTCTACAAACAAGACCACTTCTTAAAGAGATTCACTTGGTTGTCTACTCATTAATGAAAAATGAGGAAAAATAGGCCGCACCATTCACTATTTGTGCTCCTTGATGACCATTTCATAGGGACTATTCCAACCACTATAATAACTCTTCTATCAATGCTTCCTTTGCCACCTGGTCTATTTTTTCCATGTTTGTGCCTAGCTCCTCAGGATCCTTTCTCAGTAGGCTCTTCCTTTTGGCCTTAAGGCCTTTAAATTTCTTTGGCTTCATGCTCAAGAATTTAAAGATCAATGATTATTTCACTACCATAAATTTGACATTCATGTGCCCATCATCATTTGAAAGCCAATGGCTATTCCATTATACTAAATTTGATGTTTGTGGGGATGTCACTAGATGTTTGAATTCCAATGGCTATTTCATGATGTTGAATTTGATGTCTTCGAGCCCATCACCCCTTTGGTAATTCTTTTAGCTTTTTCACAATTCCATTAGCCTTTTGTCATTGAACCGTCCCAAAGGGAAGGTGTCCCTTCAAATCTTGGAAAATGTCCCTCTTTTGGTGGCTGAGAGTCCCTCGCAAGGGCACTTTCCCTTTGGGATCCTTTGGGTTACCTTGTGAATTTATTCAGTCAGTCTTTTCCTTCAGACAAAATGTCTGAAGGAATTCTTTTGGACTTTTGTCCGAAGGAATTTGCCTTTGCCATTTTGCCACGAATTTCTTTCTGAAGGTTAATCTTTTATTTCTCTCCTTGCCTTGTGAATTTCTTTGAACAAAATGTCTAAAGGAATTCTTTCAGGCATTTTGTTTGAAGTAATTCAACCTTTGTTTTCTCCTTAGATTTCCTTCAGACAAAATTCCAAAGGAATATTTTATCTTTTACCTTGTCTTTCTCCGAAGGAAAACTCTGCCCCTTTTCTGCCTTGTCCAATTTTTTGAAGGTGTTCACTGCCTTCCGCAAGGGTGCCTTGGGTCAAAATTACCCTTTGGACCCTACTAAATGGTCCCATTTGCACTTGTCTACCCTATGCAAGGGTACTTGACCTTCAGGGCTTTGTAACAAACTTTCATTCTTGCTATCCCATTCCCTTGTCAAAAGGCTTGTCTAAGCCATTTGTTCAAAGAGAAATAAGCTCCATATTGAACTGAAACCTATAGGTCTTAGATCTATCAATTATTTATAAGAATAGGACTTATTTCAAAGGGAAAATGAGCATTTTTAGAAGGTGGATACATCTAAGATTGACTGTTTAGAATAGTAGGGAAAGAAGGAGACCAAATTTTGGCCTGCAGGACTAAAATGGTCAACAAATTTGGTGATTCCTAGGGGAAACATGCCTGCTATGCTTAGGAAAGCTAGTGGCTTACAAGTCCATTGGGCACAAAGTTAAAACATACTTTGAAGTTTGACAATGGCCTTGAGATATCCAAGAATCAATCATGAAGGTTTTACCCAAAAAGGTAAATAAAACACACACAAGGTTAAGAAAACTACTAACATGTGCAAAAGCACTTAGGGAAAATAGGGAAAAATAAGGAAAATATGTACATGATGGGAGAAGACTCAGTGATAATTCTTAAGATGTATCCCACTAATTGGGATACATAGTTCTTCACCATCTAACCTGGAGGGTTGGAATGCATTGTGCTACTTGCATTGAGTGATGACATATGGACCACTCCATAGGGCATCAAACTTCATGTGCTTTTTAGGCTTAGCTCAGTCTTCATCCCATTTCAAGATGATGTCTCCTTTAGAGAAACATTTTGACAAGGATATCTCTTCAAAGTGCTTCTTTGTTTACAGTTGATGATTGGTCATAAAAGCCATAGGTTGGTCCTTTGTCTCTTGAAGTTCCATCAATTCACATAGCCTAACCTCCATGATGTTACCTTCTTCTAATTGCAGATGGTGAGCAAGATCTAAAGCTAGTAATTCAAGTGAAATAGGAAGTCTAACTTCCATTCCATACACAAGCATGTATGGTGAATTGCCAACTGCCATCTTTGGAGTAATCATGTTTTCCCACAGGGCTATTTTCAACTTGGCATGCCAAGTTCTCTGATTCTCCTCCATTGTTATTTTGATAATCCTGATCAGATTCTTGTTGGTAGATTTAGCCAGCCCATTCCCTTATGCGTAGTAGTTGGAAGAAGTGCTAAGATAGATGTTGTATCTCAATGCCCAGTCACTTGTTCTATTTCCCAAGAAAGCCAATGTGTTTTCTGATATGATGGTAGCTAGGACTCCAAACCTTGTCACTAGGCCTTCATAGAAATTTAGGACTGCACTTTCATTAGCTTCCTTCAAAGTGATAGATTCTATCCATCTTGTGAATTAGTTTATGGTGGTCAAGACCCATTTATGACCAGCACTGAAGGGAGGATTGTCATCCCTATGAAGTCTAGGCCCCATTGCATGAATGGTTGTTTCACCTGAATAGGCTATAGAGGCATTGCAGCTAGCTATTGTTTCCCATCAAAGAGCACACACTTCTGGAAATTTCATACCTAGGCATGGGTGTCTCTAAATAAAGTGGGCTAGAAGTAACTAGCTCTCATAATTCTTATAGCTATAGGCTTAGGAACAAAGTGACCACCAGCTGGCCCATCATGGAACTCAAACAGTACCCTATCAACCTGACCTAGGTCTATGCACCTCAAGAGTACTCCCAAAAAATCTCTTCTAAATAGCACTCCATCAATCAGTACGTAAAGGAGAGATTAGAGTCTGAAACATCTCCTCTTGGTCTTATCAAGGCCCTACAAGCACTCACTAGTGAGAAGGAAATGTCTGATGTCTAATCCTTCATGACTGCTAGTTCCTCTGTTGTGGCTTCATCATGAATTAGCAAACTATCCTCTTTCCACTATTTAAATTCTAAATCAAGGTTTTCACACATGCCTTTTCCTCTTACCAACTTGGTGGTTTTGATGTCCGTGTCACATTCCATTACTTTAGTGATCCATCCTGCTCTCTTTTCATTTAGATCATGACTGATCAATAAATATTTGATGCTAGGGTGAGGCACCATGAGATGAACCTTGGTATTGGATAGCATATGTCTAAAAATTTTTAGGATCTATATGACCATAAGGACTTGCTTCTCCAAATATGTATACTTGACCTCAAAACCCTCTAGACCCTAGCTAAAAATGCAAGTGGCTATTCAAGGTTCTCGTCATTCACTTGGGTAATCATGGAGGAGACTACCTCTTCATTTATAAAGGTATAGAGGTTGAAATCTTTGGTGAAGTCAGGACTGATCAAGGTAGGAACTTGGGTGATAACCCACTTGATCCCTTAAAAACTATCCTTCCTTTGTGCAGTCCACGTGAATTTTTCATTTTTCTTCAGCATGGAGGTCAATGGATTGACTATCTCGGCAAAATTTGAGATAAATCTCCTAATGAAATTTATTTTTCCAAAGAAGTTTTGTAGACCCTTCCTATGCTTAGGCAAGGACATCTCTAAGATAGAGCAAACTCTTTTTGGATCAATGGTCAAGGCTTCTTTTGAAACCACATGGACAAGGAGTTTAACTTCATAGATAGTGAAAATGCATTTCTTTGGGTTGAGAGAGATACTAAACTCTCTACACATCTCAAATATTTTCCTGAGGTGCTTCATGTGTTGGCCCACTTCCTTAGAAAACACTGGCACATCATCAAGATATACCAGTACAATATTATTTATCAAGCCTTGAAAAGCCATGTCCATGGCTCATTAAAAAGTGGCACCAGCATTGGATAGTCCAAATGGCATTTCTTGGTAAGTGAATGTCCCCCAGTTGGTAGTGAAGGCTGTCTTGTACTAGTCACAGTCTTGCACCAAAATCTGATTGTACCCTAAATACCCATCCAAGAGGTTGAAGTGCTCATTGCCTGTCACCATTTGGAGGATCTGATCCATACTTGGGAGAGGATAATGGTCTTTCAAAGAGACTCTATTGAGGTATCTAAAATCTACTCATAATATTATCTCCCCATTATTTTTTCAAATAGGAACAAGATTGTCCAACAAATAAGAGTGTTTGATCAAAAATATGATTCTAGACTCAATCAACTTGGTGAGTTCCTTCCACATGAGAGGCTCAATCTTCAGGTTGAAAGGCCTTTGTTTTTATTTGATGGGCTTGGCACCTTCCTCCAACTCAATGGTATGTTGGGCCAAACTTGGGTTAAAACCCTTCAAGTCACTATACTCCCAAGTAAAGACATCAACAAACTCCTAGCATAACAAGATGAAGGTCTACCTTTCATGATTTGTACACACTTTCCCAAGTGTAAGCAGCTTATTTTTGAATATCTCAACTTTTTCATAGTTCTCCTTCTTCATTGTGATGCTTGCTTTATCATTTTTCAATTGGTCATCCTCATTGAAGATACTTTCAAGAGTGACCAAGCCTTTGGGAAGTTTATTGTTCTTCAGCTAAACAATCTGGCTGCCATACTGTTGCTGTAGCTTAGCCTAGTTTCTAGTGGAAAACTTAGATTCCTCTTGAAAAAAGAGTGATATCTACTGATCTCTATCAAACACCTATCATTTGGTGATGTTATCAGGCATGGAGTGTCTGATTACCACTTTCAAATAGTGCAGACTAATGTCTTAGCCTATCTCCTTGGGGATGTTGTATTAAGCATCAACTACTGCTAGTCTATCAACTTTCTTATTTTTATTTCTTGGAATGGAAGTAACATTAAAATCAAGGAAAATCTCTACTAAGTCCCACACCTATGCTTGTATGACTTTAGTAAGGAATTCTTGGTCAAATTTTGGCTTCTCACCTGATTTACGATCAGCTCACTGTCACCAAAAACTTTCAGCTCTTTAATTCTTTTTTTCCTCACCCAATCCAAACCATGGATGAGAGATTAAAACTCTACAACATTGCACATGCAAGAAAAATAGAACCTAAAATTTGAAAAGTATTTATCCTGTGAGGGGGAAACTAACACCACTCCCCCACCAGCTCCCAGCTTGCTTCTTGAGCCATCAAAGAAACGCTACCATAAACCTAAGCTCTCTTGGCTTGCTTTCATCAAATTTGGTAAAAAAGTACCCTCTTCATGCATGCAATAAATATTGAGGCTTACCTCTTCTATGAACTTGTAAGGTTCATGTTAAAAGTTGTCACTTCCCCACTTGTCTAAGAGCAGGTCAATAACTCCTTCAAGGGCAAAGGGTGGAGATTGATCCACTTGGAATTCTTCTTGATCAATAATGGCATAGCTGAAATTCACTACCTTGAGTGAGTATGACTCTAGATGATCTCTTTATATTGGATCTAACTCAATCTTGACCTTAGTCCCATATTTGGTTCTAAAAACTAGGTAGGACCAGTTTGCTGCTAGGTACCTGCCTATTTTGGATGTGAAATCCCTAGACAAGCAAATGTCAAAGAAGGGAGGAACATCTACCACCACCACATCATGAGGAACTAAGAAATTTGGACAAGCATGGAGTGTTAAGTTCAAGCCTCTCACCACTCCTACTATCTTTACTGGTGTTCCATCTAGCTGCAAGACTCCCTAAGTCATTTCTTCATATTTGAGCCCCAATTTATTTGCTATACATTTTGGCATTATTAAGGTGCTTTCCCCACTATCAATAATGCAATTGTGCACCAAGAAATCTCCTATGACTAAGGACATATATAAAGGGGGAACCTTTTCTTCTTTCTTTACTTGGCTTGCTGTGGAAGGGTATCCATTCATGATCAGAACATTATCAGCTTTTGTTGGGACAACTTGTTCATTTAGCCCATGCAATTCCTTTTGAAGCATGTCCTTTTGTCCTGGCATTGCTAATGAATCCCATAAGGAGATATTAATGTATAGATTCTTCATTTGGTCTACCACATTAATTTGAGGGTTACTCCCTTTCAAATTTTCTTTAGGGTTTCTTGCAACCTGAGGCACAGGCTGAGGAGTTGAGGGTGTAATCGACGACCTAAAATTTGGAAATTTCTAGTTTACATGTGATGAAGAAGATACTTCATATTCTTGAATAACTACTTGAGCTTCCTTCGTATCTCTCCTTTTGGACCTTTTGTTGGGTACAACATAATCACCTTGGTTTTCTGCATTACCCACATAGTTGACTACATAAAATTTACCTTCCAAGATGATTCATGAGAGTGGAATCAGACTGAGCCAACTTGTTGTCCATGCCAGGTTGCACTGACACCTCAAAGCTTGGGAATTGGGCATCAGCTTGATTGTCTTGTGCATTCATGTATTGAATTGGCATATCATTTGTATAAATAGCTTGATCTTGATCGGGTGAGCAATTTGGCTATTCTTGTACTAGATTATTTTGAGTGGGCACTAGAGCCTTGGATGATGAAGGAGCACCTAGATTATAGCCTTGATAAGGCCTGGCTTGTGAAAACTAACACTATCCTTGATTGTAATTATGTAAAGGGGGTCTATTTTCTTACTCAAATTGTTGATATCCCTAATTTGGTTGATAGCTTTGGGCTTGATGCCTTTTGAGAGCCACCAGTTCATTGGTCACGCTTTGCAACAAGCTTTTGACTTCATGAAGGTCATTGGATGAATTGGCCACCAGCTTTTATATGCTAGGCAGAAGAGCTAAGGTGGGTGCAGCAGTTTGGACTGGAGGTGGCAATTCAGGGAAGAGTGGCATATGGGGTATAGGTGCTATCTTTTTCACTTACACCAGGCAATTCTTAGTTGCTATGGCTGTTTCATAGGTAGTGGGCAGTGCTTGTTTTCCCATGGACTATATCATGACAACAATGTCACCGGTTAATGCTTTCAAATAATAAAGGAAAGAATAGCTTGGGGTTAGCCTTACCAAAATGGGGATTCTATCCTAGGTCTTTTGAAACTAAGTATTGAAATCTTGCATAAATTCATGTGGAGCTCTCTGCATGGTGGTTAGTTTCTCAGCAAGTGAGAGGTGGTCACTCTTCTCCTTGAATCTATTTGTTAAGAGGGTGCCTAATTCATTCCATATGTTGATTAAATTCATAGGAAAAGTCCCATACCAGTCTATAACCTTGCCCTTAAAAGATAATGCCAACAATCTGATAGCAATGTTTTCTTCAGTGACATTGTGAATATTGCAGAGGTTGGCAATATTTTTGATGTGCTCAATAGTAGTAATAGGTCCTTCTCCATTAAAGGGAGGCACACTCTTAATGGTTATACCTAAGATTGGGTCATAATGTAGAATATTCAAAGGACTATAATCATGAAAGGCCACAAAAGGTAAAGCCATAGCTATGATAGGATTCAACTGGGGCCTTCTTGCATAAGTGTATCTTATAACAGGTCTAGGAAAATGACTTGTTGAATAAGGATTAGTCCTTACAAACCTCAGTCACCTTGCTAAGTTTAATGGTAGTTTAATGAATTCAAAAGGGACATCCTTAGTAGTAGATCATGTGGTAACCTTAGGCACAGGGTGTTAGACTGATCTTTGACCAGAGACTGATGCTCTTGATAATGGAGTCACCAGATGCTAGATTAATGATTGATTTTTTGTTGTAACAGGACCAACATCAATCCTAGAACTTTTCTGAGTGTTAAAAAATTGGTCCCAGTAGGCATGCCAAAAATTGTTGATGCTATGGATTTCACCCTTGATAGAAGGCTAAGCTTATGTCTTCTATGCGGCACAATGGAGACTCCTCTCTTGCCTATGGGTCTGGAAAAACTGAGGGTAAAATCTCTAGATAATGGCTAGCTCCCGTTGATGCATCTCTGAGTTATTTCACCACTACTACTAATATATAAAAGGGGGAGGGGTTGAAAAGAGAGAAGGATTACTAAAAATAGAACCTAAACTAATATGGTGATGCACTAAAAAAGTTTGATCTACTCATTTACTCACACTTCAAACTAGAAGAGGACATACATACACTTTATCTGATGAAAAAACTAGAATGTAGGGAGCTTTAACAGGGAGTCTTAATGAAGACACAAAAAAATGAACTTACCATAGGCACTATAGAAAAACACACTGTCTGATAATCCTCTTCCGTCTCTGTGCTCCAAATACAACACTTCTTGTTACCTATAGAAATGGTGCTTGTTATATACTAGGTATGTTGGTTTCAAACTTGTGAAAGCATCATGCAAAATAATTGAACACAAGGTTAATAATCAGACACACTCAGAGATATAACCTGTCAAATAGAGGTAAAATGCATTATATTAATTCAAGGTGAAATTTTGGTAGGGATTCACCTTACAAAAATGAGAGATATCTCTTTCTCAAATGAGAGTTTACAATATATATAGGAGAGAAAGCAATGGTGCCCTTTTTCACAAGTGGCCCATGCTGTGTTGAATACATTGGGAAGAGGAAGTCACTGAAAGAAATATGTTGTGGCAATTACTAGTCTTGACTTTGGCATTTAAATTATATTAAACATCATTATGAAAGCATGGGCCATACTCTTTTGTCTACAAATAAGACCACTTCTTAAAGAGATTCACACGGTTGTCTGCTCATTAATGCAAAATGAGGAAAAATAGGTCTTGCCATTCACTATTTACACTCCTTGATGACCATTGCATAGGGACTATTCCAATCCCTATAATAACTCTTCTATCAACACTTCCTTTTCCACCTAGGTTATTTTGTCCATGTCTATGCTTGGCTCCTCGAGCTCCTTTCTCAGTGGGCTCTTCCTTTTGGCCTTAAGGCCTTTGAATTCCTTTGGCTTCATACCTAAGAATTTAAATATCAATGATTATTTCACTGCCATAAAGTTGAGTTCATGTGCCCATCATCATTTGAAAGCCAACGGCTATTCCATTATCCTAAATTTGACATCCACAGGGACATCACTAGACGTTTGAATTCTAATGGCTATTTCATGATGCTAAATTTGATGTCTTCGAGCCCATCAACCCTTTGGTAATTCCTTTGGATTTTTTGCAATTTCATCAGCCTTTTGTCATTAAACCCTCCTAAAGGGAAGGTGTCCCTTTAGAGCTTGTAAAAGGTCCCCCTTTTGGCAGTCGAGATTCCCTCGCAAGGGCACTTACCCTTCAATATCCTTTGGGCTGCCTTGTGAATTTATTTAATTAGTCTTTTCCTTCAGAAAAAATGTCTGAAGGAATTATTTTAGACTTTTGCCTGAAGGAATTTGCCTTTGCCATTTTATCGTAGATTTCTTTTCGAAGGTTAATCTTTCATTTGGCTCCTTGCCTTGTGAATTTCTTTAGACAAAATGTCCAAAGGAATTCCTTTAGGCATTTTGTCTAAAGGAATTCAACCTTTGTTTTCTCCTTGGATTTCCTTCAGACAAAAGTCTTAAGGAATCTTTTATCTTTTTCCTTGTCTTTCTCCAAAGGAAAACTCTGCCCCTTTTCTTCCTTGTCCATTTTCCTGAAGGTGTTCACTACCTTCCGCAAGGGTCCCTTGGGTAAAAATTTCCCTTCAGACCCTATTGAATAGTCTCATTTTCACCTTACTACCCTCTATAAGGACACTTGACCTTTGGGGCTTTATAAGAGACTTTCATTCTTGCTGGCCCATTCCCTTGTCAAAAGGCTTGTCTAAGGCATTTGTTTAAAGTGAAATAAGCTCCATATTGAACTAAAACCTATAGGTCTTAAATCTATCAATTATTTATAAGAACAAGACTTATTTCAAAGGTAAAAAGAGGAAGGTGGATACATCCAAGATTAATGGTTCAGAATAGTAGGGAAAGAAGGAGACCGACTTTTGGCATGCAGGACCAAAATGGTCAACATTTCCAAAAGTGCTCCACAAATCTACTATCTTCACCAATCAAAAATTCTCTAATGATTGATTGATCTATCTAGAATACATATGAGTACTCAATATATTCATGTGAAATATAAGTATACATACATATATACATACATACATACATACATACATGTTATATAAAATGTGATCAAATAAAATATTATTCATGTGTTTATTTAAAAAAAAAATCAAATGAAGATCATATTGGCCCTTGAATCAATATCAAATAGTTTAAAATTAAAAATGAACACATTATCCAATATAGGCCATAAATGGTGTTGAAGAGCATGATTGACACCCCTAACAAATAGTAGAGTGTCACTTATTCACATAGCTCAATGTTGAGAAAGAAAAAGATATATCTATCCTTGTGTGTCACCTCAGATCTTTTTACAACTTGCAAATAAATAAATATTTTATAAGAACATTACATTTGCATCTAGGTGTTTTATAAACCATCCTTTTTTGATAATTGTAATGATAGAGATTTATGTAATGAAAAGTGTAGAGCGTAGGTGTTATACAAATATATCATAAGCTAGGGATGAAGGTGAGATGAGCAAATGGTATTAAGGCATTTATATGCATTGTGTGCTTGTGTCTCTTCATATTCCCATGCTTTCTAAGAGTTTATATTTATAATTTATTTATAATTAATATTTTACATGTTTTCATCCTTTCAAATTATTCATTGTTATAAAAGGAATATGGGAAACAACCATTACTTCAATAAAATATCGAATACTTTTTTATTTTTGAAAATAGTAAAAGATTATGAGACAAAAGTGTTTGACAATTATTAAGATAATTAACTTTTGATTGAATTATTTTTTAAATTATAAACATTTAAAAAATAATATAAAAATAAAGACATAAATGATAAACCTATCAACAATTTATTATCTGATTTAAGGATAAGTATTCTCTTTCAAATGTGAATAATCAAATATTATTAAAATGTATATCTTCTGCCAAATGTTTAGGGACAGAATCCTCCATCATTTTTTTAATAGTCATGATTTAGTAATCCATAATAATTAGTAGCTATTACTGTTTCCCATATATTTATTTACATGATTTTACTTTTTTAATAATTAAAATGCTTCCAATTAAAAAAATTAATGCTTTTAATATAATTTTTTCCCCTTGCATGTGGTGCAAGGAAGTGTGGGGTGAATTTTTGGTTCACTTTTATCCCCCATATTACATATAAATAAATCCAAATAAGAACTTGAACACCTAATGGAGGACCTCATAAAATATCCCTATAAATAATTGAACATGAGCCTAGAGGAATTTAAATATTTTGAAAGAAACATGCCAGTAAAAATACCTCAACATTAGTCAAGGGTAAAGATGATTTTTTGAATATTCATTAGCCTAGGGTAAAAGTAAATTACTAATTAATTTAAATATTTTGAAATAAATATGCCTATAAAAATAATTGAACAATTTCAAGAGACTAACCTGAAGCTCTTATAGAGATTGGCTCCTGATAAATTCTAGAACCATCAAATATGACAAACTAAACACAAGGTAATAAGATTAAAGGATTAAATACATGGGAGCAGAGATTTAGAAAAACACTCAAAAATACATGCTTATTTATTGATTTAAAAAACTCTATTACATAAAATATTACAATATTAATTCACTAGAGCTAAAACTACTCTAAAACTCTTACAAAAAACTAATATACTAGACTGTATTATGCCATTCTTTACTTACTTAATGTTGCCCTATATGATGCTATAGATACTCACTATTGTTCTCTTTTTTTATCTCTATATATGCTTCTACTTACTTATGTCCTCATTACACCTTTTATTTTGTTTCTCGTGTTATTTCTAAGACTATTGTCTCTCTTTTTATATTCTACTTGCTCTACCTTATTCATTTTTTCCTTCTCCATCTCCCATAGTCTATTGCTACTATGTGTTTTTTTCTTTATCATTCATGTTATATTCTTCACATTTTATTTTTCCTCTATTTTACATGCCTACCTAACTTATATTTACACCTATCCCAAATAGTTCAAAAAACCAATTTCAAAATTAAAATTATGTGTATTAGATGAGGTTGCTAAGTTTAATTGGTTGCAAGGGAGATCTCTAGAGTTGACAAGTGCAGATATAGTTAGGTGAGGGAAATATTACTAAATTTAAACACCCCCCTTAATATTGATCTTATTTACATGCTCCATATAATCTTATTCAACCCAAATTCATATTTTAGGCTTCCTTTTAACTTAATTTGTTTTCTCTTGACAATCTCTGAAGCTAGACTGGTGATAGCTAGAGCCAAATTAGTGATCTTTGGAGACAGTCTAGTGATATCTAGAGCTGTCCATAATTTTTTAGAGATAATGTTTCTGCATCTATGACCCCTAGTCCCTATTAAACACACAAAATTATCTTCTAAGAAAGGCTTAGTAAATATGTCAGTGAGTTGTTGTTTAGACTTACAAAATTTAAGCTCTATCTCAAATTTTTTCAACTAATTTTGTAACAAAATGATACTTTATTATAATATGTTTGTTTACTCCATTAAAAATGGGATTATTTGATAATAAAATGCAATATATATTGTCACAAAATATAGTTTTAGATCTTTATTCCTCTTCATGTAAATATAATAGGATTCTTCTAATCTATATGGCCTGATATGCTTTTGAATTAGTTACTATATACTCAAATTCAACAGTTGAAAGTGAAAATATAGGTTATTTATTTTAATCCCATAAAATATATCATAATCCAATATAGAACACATATCATGTTGTGTTATTTCAATCATCAAGACTACTAGCCCAATCATTATCTGTGTAGCCAACCAACTAAAAGTCATCTATTACTATATACAAAACTCCATATCCTCTTGTTCTATCAACATATCTCAAGATAATTTGACATAGTTGTCAATGTGTCTCTTTTAGTGTCTCCATGAATATATACACGAGACTAATTATGTACATGATATTTGGTCTAGTTACAATCAAATACGTTAAACTTCCCACTAATTTTTTGTATCATGTGGGATTCACATTATTACTATAATCTTATTTGGGTAGTTTCAAACTTATTTCAACTAGTATAGATACTAGTTTGTTTTCCAATATACTAAACCTATCCAAACTCTCTTTTTCATACTTGGATTGGCATATAAATATGCCTTCATTAATTTTCTTAACTTTTATGCCTAATAAATACTTCAATAAAATTAAATTTTTCATTTGAAGCTCCTCCTTCATGGATGATTTTGAATTATTCTATGGACTAATTTCTATTTCCATTAAATATTAATTCATCTATATATAAAATAACAATTATAATACCTTTACTATTGACCTTGATGCATATATTAGACTCACTACCACTTTTTCTAAATCCATTATTCAACAAATATGAATCTTTTCAGTTATACCATGCCCTGGTGCCTGATTAATCCATATAATGATTTATTTATCATATATACCTTGTCCTCATGCCTGATAATCTTATAACCAAGTAGTTGTACCACATAAACCTCTTCTTCTATCACACCTTTTAAGAAGGCTAACTTGACATCTATTTGATGCACCTTCCATTTGTGTTGACCAACTATTTTAATTATTGTTCTCATCATTTTTAGCCTTGTTATAGGGGAATGTCTAATTAGAATCACGTCTAGGTCATTTTTTATATCCTTTGACAACTAGCATTACTTTATGTCTCTCTATCTTTACTTCTAGATTAGTTTTAGTTTTATAAACCTATTTGAATCGTATGACCTATTTTCATGTTGGAAGGCCTACTAAGTCCCATGTCTAATTTTTCTCTACTGAATGAAAGTTTTCATCCATTGATTCACACCACTTGATGTCCTTGATTTCATCCTCAAAATAAATAAGATAAGCTACTAAATAATGAGCAAAACTCATTGTTTCATCTTAATTTTAATCATTCCTTGACTTCTGATATATGTCTTACAATATCTTTGTTCTATCTAAGTGTTGAATTGAGGTGGATGATGATAATTTTGTGTTATGATATGTTCCTTGAGCTCCTTATTGGTTTCTACCACCATATGAATCATCGATTTGTGAAATAAAGTATGATTTTGATTTCTCATTACATCTAATGAATATACATTTCTCTCTTTTGTCATCTGACTTTGATCTTCTTCATTTGAGCACATGTGCATATGCCACACATCCAAACACTCTAAGGAATTTAACATGTGGTTTCCTAATGCTCTATGTTCATTAAGAGATCATATCCATAACACTCATTTTAGGGCATATATTTAGTAAATATATTATTTTTGATACAACCTCAACCCAAAACTCATTGGAAAAACCTTTAGCCTTTATCATGTTTCTTGCCATCTCTTGAATGGTTCGATTGTTCCTCTCAACTACACCATTTTTTGTGGTATATAGCTCACAATAATTTGTTTTGATGCCATTATCCTTGAAAATATTCATACACTGATTTCATATATATTCTCTCCCTCTATCAATTCTAAAAATATTTATGTAATGGTCATTTTGGTTCTCAATGATGGGCATTAACTCTTGAATGTTTCAAATGCCTCTGATTCTTATTCAAAAAATAAATCATGTATTTTTATTGATGTCATCTATAAATGTCATGAAATACACATTATTTTATAATGAGTGTATCTTTATGGGACCACATAGGTATGAATGAATCATATCAATAAGAGCTCTTGAACTCCAAGACTGATCCATAGGAAAGACACTCCTATGTTGCTTCTCTAATATACAACATTCACACACTTTGTTTATTTATTTATATAAGGGGAAAGTATCTAACCATTTGTTTCTTGTGAAGAAGGTTGAATCTACCAAAACTTAAATTTCCATACCTAAGGTGATAAAGGGTAGATTCATTTACCACCACTATTTTTAACATTGTTGCAAACTCACTTTTCATCTTCAAAGGAAAAATTCTATTGGTTGTTTTATTTAATGTTCAAATATACCCATTTCTAACACTTTTATCATAAATAATTCACTCTCCATCTTCAAATCTCATCGTATATTCTCTTTTGACAAGATTCCCATCGATGATTAGATTATGATTCAACCCTAATAGATATTATACATCTTGAATCTGACTCTTGTCACCTTTCTTGGTGTAGATAGAGATGATTCCTTTGCCCATGAAGATGACCTTATCATTGTTTCCCATATTTAATTATGGTTTTATTGACTCATATATGTGACTGAATATCTCATTTTTCCCGCTCATGTGATTGGTATAATCACTATCCAAATACCATTTTTCTCTACTACTTTGCCCAACTATATTTCATGTTATGAACATGTTTCCACCTTTCTCACTCCTACTAGGTTTAGTGTCTTTTGCCTTGGAAAAGTTTGAGATTTGCCTATTTAAATCATACTTTTTATTTCTACACTTACTATCATAGTCTCCATACTTATTGAAATAATAACATTGCACATTAGACTTGTCATACCTTTTCATAGAACCACCTTTTGAAGAGTTACTTCTCCTTCCTTTTCCTCCTCCATGTGATTCATGATGATTATGTCTTCCACCTTCTTATTCTAATACAAGTTCTTCCTCTACCTTTGATATTTTTTCCTCTCTCCCCACCTATCACATTGACATTAGAATTCAAGAATTATTTATGGGAAGATGTGGTTGATGTATTCAACCTTTATTCATGGGTTTGTAAGGAACCCATCAACTCACCAATTATCATTTGTCCCAAATATTTAGACTCCTCAATTATAACCATTATAACATCAAATATAAATGAAAAGCACATCAACACATTCTCTATGATTTTATGATCTTCAAGATCATATCCATTTAGCTTATTTTGATTTACTATGCTCATTATACTTGTAAATAAATCATTTATTGACTCATTTTATCTCATATGCATGGTCTCTAAGTCTCTTCTCGACATCTACAATTTGACAAGCTTCGCCATGTCACTACTTTGATAGGCATTTTATAAAATTTACAAAGATTTCAAGGAATGGGTAGCTACTACTATCCTTAGAAATACTAAATCAAAATATTCCATTTGAAAGTAGGTTAGAGCCTTGGCATCCTTATTTTTATTCTCTTTCAATAACTTGTGTGTGCTTGAGTGATATAATTGAATGTTTCTAGGTCTACAAATTCTATATAACCACCTTCTACAAGTTCCCATATCTATTGTGATAAAATAAACTATCTTCATATTGATGTACCATATATTATAATTATTTATTTTAAGCAATGGAGGCTACTACCATGAACTACTGCTACTAGTTTCCATATCCAATAGAACCTAAAGGCATAAAAATTTGGTACAAGTTGTTTGGAAAAGAGGAAAAAATGAGAAACATTATAAAATAAGTGGGAAGAAAAACATCTAAGGGGTATCCTTGTCATAAGGTTTTATTAAATCAAAATTATGTGGGTATTACCCCATATAAATGGGGCCCCAACTATTATTGGAACTATTAAATTATCCTCCTTTTTATTCTAAAGTACATAGGTTTTCCCAAGTGTTTGAAGTAGTCAATGAAAAATGATGGAAATTACATGCATGAGGTGATGAAGCCCATCCATTATTGGGTGATATAGATAATGCACTATGGCTCCTGCATGTTTTAATACTTTTGGATTCATAATAAAAATATATAATCAATAAAGATGTCTACATGCAATCAAGTACTATATAGGTTATTACAATATAATACAAAATTCTAAAATATATCTTATTTAGGCATGTGCAATAAATAAAATAAGTACTAAGCAACTAAGTGATAAGAGAGTGTATATTTTTTGTTATTTTTTATAGACTATGAAAATGATCATGAATCATCCAAGGTCTACCCTAAATATATTTAATTTACCTCATTCTTTATTCTAATTGATTTGGTCTTTTGGACAGTTGCATCGATTAAGAATAGTAACATCAATGCTTATGTCCAACCTTGATGTAAGTTTCTAGTCAAGGATATGTACAAGAACATTTATATATTTATATAAAGCCTACACTATGACTTATATAATTATTTTACATCACTAGATGTGTCTTCATGTGCACCATATCTAGATAATAAGAAACCCTAGCTCATTTACATTTTAACTCTTGTAAACTAGTAAAACAAGGTCAATAACATGAGTCAAGCTAGTCCTAATAACCCAGATTATTTCTAAGTGTTTCCTACATAGCCAATACTCCTAAAAGGGCCCTAGACTCACATGTAGTTCTACCTCCTATGAATATGTGTGGAATTATAATAGTGCAATTATAGGCTCTTTTTCTTAATCCTTGGTATAAGTGATGTAATAGTATATTTGAAATTTTGAATGCTTTAGATATTTGATTCAGTGTTGTAGTGTAATTTGATATTTTGAGATAAATGATACTTTCTAATTATAAATTTGACTTATCCAATTATTAATTATATTGATTAGATTATATCCTTTGTATAAATAGGAACCTTTTGAATTTGAATTAGAACCTAGTGACATGTAAAAAATATGACCATAGGATAGGAAAAGAAGGCTTAAAAATGGTTATAAAGCAAAAGATACAGAAAAAGATAAAAAGATAAGCCTGGCCAGTTATGTCAAATTTGGACACTAACATTGATGCTAGTGTCTAGGTTAGATGTAACTATATAGGGGTTATAAAAAATATAAAATAGGAAAAACAAGTAGGGATCCATAACATACATTGTATGAAGACAAATAAGCATAACACACAAGCCCAAGGAAAATGTAAATCAAGTGAAATAAACTATAACTAAAGAGGTCCATGAGATACCATATCACTAGATGTCTAATTCAAAGTGAAAAGGTATATGCATATAAGAAGATAAGAAGTATGTGTACTTGTATATAAATGGCTGTCTAAATATCCCCCCAATTAATCTATTAATGCAAGAAAAACATAAATTACTATTTAAAGGAAAATAAAATGCACACCAGGGTGTGGACAACACACATTGTCTTTAATTTAGTTTTTATCCAATATTTCTTATGAACTTTACCTGAAATCAATAAAATGCCATAAATCAAATCAATATATATATAGTATGTATGTATGAAATAATAAAAATAAATTTAAATAAAGAACATGAATAGAATACACATAAATATGTGTCATATAGTGATGATTTTGGAGAGCTAAAAACTAGAGAATTAGATAGGGGGATCATAACCTAATTCGTATTTTGGATAGGAAGATGAGTGATCCTACAAGTGGTCAAGTGTGTTACACCATGGTGGTGTTTTAATTTTAGTAGGGAGAGTTTGGAGGTGATCATGACCCCAAGTAAAATAGGAAGAGTGGTGATTCAACCATTGAGAGTATCATTTCTTGACTAGCACAACTTGAGTGTAAAAATATATGTATATGTATAGCTTGGTATAAGGTGAGTGATTTAATCAAGTTCACCCAATAACTTGGTGATACCAAGTGTTTTACTCCCTCTAATCACACCACAAATTAAAAAACAACTATTGTAGATGGTTAAGGCTCAATACATTCCATGAAACTATGATTGGGGTATCAGTACATTAGGGTATCAAAACATACATTTACATATCATATTCACCTTGGATATGTCTCATGATAAAATTATGTATAACAAATGAGACTAATGTTGGAAGCACAAGTAATTGGTGGGGGGGGGGTGTTGAATCAATGTGAAAAATTATAATTTCAATTTCACATATCATTCATTAATAATTCAAACAAATTTAGAGTTAACAAGAGAGTGTTTCCATAGTCCATTGATTTACTAGATATTTTTTGGATATGATCATGTATTAGTTTTTAGACCAATATTTTGGTTCAAACTCCATGAACAATCACCAGGGTATGAGAATGCATTAGTAATTTTTGTAGACTTAAGCTCTTCTTTTATAGATTTTGCAATGAGGTATAGTGATGTCATATGATATCATAATGAGTTAATTGAAAAAATATATTATTAATAATATAGAGATAAATTCAAAAAGATAAATTAATTATAAAACCAACTTTCTAAAATGAAATAATTAATTACTAGTTGTATTTTTATTTTTATTTCTAATTATAAGGTGGACATAATTTTAAAATTATAAATATAATTTTTTTATTGATTTAAAATTCATAAATATTAAATAATTGTTAATTTTAAACATAATAAACTTTAAAAAATGAAGTAAAAAGAAAAATAAACAATAATAACAAGACGATGAGAGTACAAGGAAAAAAATTAATATAAAGGACACCAAATTTTAGAGTAAAAATAATATAATGTACAATAAATTAGTAAATAAAACCAAAAAATAAACAAAATAAAAATGATAATAATTATCCAATTTTCAAATATAAATTAAGAATCATAAAAAATACACAACATTAAAAGGAATCAATTTTGAATTAAACAAAAAGTATTAAAAATATCAATTATAAGTTATAGAATAATCTAAATTATTAAATTAATCAATTTCAAATATTAAATTTTACAAAAAAGGTATAAGAAAAAATAATTATAAGTTATAGAATAAATTAAATTGTACAAAAATAATTATAAAAATAAATTAATAAAATAGGAAGAAAGGACCATCATAAAATTGACAAAGGAAGAGTAAACCAGGTAGAAAATGAAAAACCATCAAAATACATCAATAATTTTAAAAATAAAATAATAAAATAAATAATTTTTATAAAATAAAGATTTTTTATAAAATAAAAATAAATAAAATTTATTAAATTAAGTTAAATAAATAAATAAATAGGTAAGAAACAATTAATTACGTAGTGGAAAGAAATAAAAATTAAGAATTAAAAAGAACTAGGGGGATAATGGGTCAGGTGTGTCAAGAGACAAGAGTTGGGTTAAAATATAATGGGGTTATTTTTCCATAATCAAAAAAAAATATGGGGAATAATGAGGAGAGGGAGAGGGTAAACAAGAAAAGGGAAACATTAGAGCCAAATCATTTATATGAGCATGAAGTAGAAACATAACACATGAACACAAGGTCTATGTGGAAAACCCTCATGGGGGATAAATCCCACTGAAACATATCTTGGAATATATTCCTATAATAAATATATCAAAATTTAGTGAGGCATTAACCCCACAAGGAGCACTAACTCCTCACTAGTCAATCACTAACTCAACTAGTACTTTAGAAAGCACCAACTTGCAAGGAGGCACCAACCCCCTAGGTAAATTAGAAAAAAATAAAATACCTATACAATATAATAAAATTTGGAAAATTTTTTATCACTCAAATTATTATTACCACCTTTTTTTCTCTTCTCACTCTTTTATCTTTCTCAAGTAGCCCATTAGGCCTCTTCGCTCAACTAGCCCACTTCTTGGCAAAATTAGGTCAAATAACCTTACTCATCATATATAGAGTCACTATTATATCTTAATTATATATTCATCACACTTATTTTATTATATTAAAATCCTCTACCTATTTTTCAAACTTCTATGTCATATGCTCATATCCTCAATATTCTAAATAGTCAAATCAGGCCTATTAGACCTTCATTTTATACTTGACTCTTACTCTCACCCACCTTGGTCATAAATAAACATATGAATAAATTTATCAAGATTTTAAAAGATAATTTTTTTTTAAATAATTTAAAAAAACATTACATAGGTTATTCATTACCCATAAGGACCAAAACCACTATTAGGCCTAATGGAGACCTGATGTAATTAGGCCTTATCAAGGCACACATTACACCTTGACCATATAGAAACACTTTAAGAATCATAAAATAGATTAAAAAATTTACACATTCCTCAATTATATAATATATAATCTCACCTTAGGCACCCAATGCCATTTAACTCATTTCACTCCTTCAACCACACCATTAGGTCTACTTGCAATTAGGCCTTCTCACTGCCAGAAAGTTTGTCTTGAAAATCTGAATAATACAATAAAATTTGAAAAATATAAAAAAATAATAATATGGGTAGAACCTACATGACCTTATTATCATCACAAATTCCATTATATTTCACCACATAGGGTAAAAGACCTTCAAACTATTCATCTTCGTATGCTCACTTAGAATTGTACATAGGTTTCAAAACCTAGTCAAGAGACTTTGAATTTTCACACCTTAATATAAATATATAATGCATAAAAATGTATTAAAATTAACCTATTTTACATATATAAAAACTTCATGTTCATTTTATTCTTCAAATCTATGCAAAAATACTCAAGAACATCATTCTCACTCACACACAAAAAACTGTCTGTAGCTCCAAAAACATAGTTCATTGTACACTTTTATGAAATTAAAATGGATATATATGATCCTTTATAATACTTATAAAATATTTAAATTAATATATTACAAGGTTAAATATCAATATTTATCTTACAAACCAATCTCAATCCTTCACCCTACAAAAACCTCATTGTATTAAACAGATCACTTTGAGAACAACTTTTTTATTTTATGTGAGCATATCCAAATATTATTTTCAAGGGGAAAATTTGATATATTTATTGAAAAATTATCCCATGTATTTTTATCCATACCTAATCAAATGCAACCCATCCCTAAGCTCATTCTCATTTCTACCTATTTTCTCATTGTCTTTATCACTAGGCCTTTATAGTGATAGGTCAACTTCTAGGACTGGTTTAGCATATTTTAAGTGTATAAATTGATAATAAATTATCATGGTAATAATATATAATTATAAATATTCAAATTTCATCCACTTATATGATTTTACCTAGTCAACCCTACTTGCTATATCAAAATTCTAAAAAATAAAGGTTTTCTTGTAGGGTCTACTTACTTATCTATCAAACCAATGCCACCTAGAGGTACTTGGGAGAGTAATATACATTATAAAATAATAAAAATATGTCATACAATTAATTTTGACCCATTTTTAGCAATATCTTCCATATTAGGTCTTTTTTTGGGTTTTAGGAGGGTTTACACTGCCTTTCACTCTTAACAATCACTCATAAGGCTAAGGCCTTCAACACTGAAAATAATGGTAGGAAATTTAACCTATGACCCTTACCTAGATGCCATGAGGTATTTGTATCCTCATGAAAATTTTTCACTTGCCAATGAGCATAATAAAATCCTTTTCAAGTCTATAATACCTCAGGATGTACACATAGAGACCTCAACACTAATTTTCATGATTTATCCTTTAGATTTTGACCTTAGCCTTGGTAAAAAAACATGATAAAACCTATCACACTTATAAAAATTATATTATGATAATTTTCACCTTATTACATTAACTTGACCTCTCATTAAGCCACACTAGGTCTCTTTACATATTAGGTCTTGAACTATCAGTCATACTTAGACTTTGAACACACCTTGAAAACTCTTGTACTATTATAAATACCTCATTTCCATGTCATAAAACCTCAAATTTTTCTCACATATTACCACACATCTTATTACAAGCCTCTATCTACTCTCCTCACTATGACACCAAACCTATGCCTTCTCACTAGGTCTCTCAGCTATATGACTCATGAACTCAGCCTCAAGAAAAATGAAGACAACTTAGAATGACATCAATGATAACTTCATGCATACCTTATAACACATTCTCAACAACTAATGTATATAATTTTTCCATAACTATGAATATGAGTCATATACTATGCATTTTTTATAATTTGGATATTATATGAGTGTGGAAAACATGATTTAAATGCATGCCCCTCACTATATATGGATGAATATGAAGCTGAAATAAGTAGTAATGTGGAGGAAATGTTTCCACAACATGCCCGCACTATAAATTTAAAATGCTAAATATTGAGTGGGTGTGGAGAATATGATTCTAAAGCATGCCCCATTATATTTAACAAATTTTGAATGTGTATGAAATCCATGACCATATGACATTCCCCCAATGAATCTAAAAACTATTCTAAGTGTGGAGAAAATGCTTGTATGACATGGCCCCAATAATATACCCCCCTTTTGGGAGGATGTGATATATTACCTACTAGTCATCTATGTACAAAAGGATAATTGATAATGTACTTGAAATAATTTACTTAATATTATTTTGAAATTATTATGGAGATTAATTTGTAATGTTGTCTCTGGGAGTATTTATAATCCTAGCCAAATATTTTTATAGTAAAAATTTTAGTGATTTTTAGCAATGTTTGAAAATTTTATTTTTTTTCTATAATATGGAAGGTCTCATTATTTAGATCCAAACATAACTTGTGGTTTTAAATTTGGATAATTGGTGCTCAATATATGCACATTAGAAGTTGGTGTAGCAGTGATATATTAGGTGTGTGGTAATATAAATTTGAAATAATTTGCATTTTGAACCTTTGTGAATTTTGAGCTTTGAATTTTAGAAAAGAACCATGCCATGTATAATATTCCCTTGCATGATCTGATTTGATGTGATCCAGAGTGCCTTAGCCAGCCATGATTATTTTGAGCTAGTAAGTAGGATTTGTTGTAATTTATAGGTAATTTTTATTTCTAGAAAATTTGGCATTTTGGGTGTATTTTTAGGTCTTTTTCATGGGAGGTAGGACACTTACATTGACATCCTAGACATTTAATCGATAACTTGATGTAAGTGTCCAGTGTTGGGATGGTAGTATCTGATGTTTATGTTCAACACAAATAGTAACGTTTGATGCTTCTATCATATGTGGACACCAGAATCATACATTAGGGTCTTGATATGTTGTGTATAACTAACTATTATTTCTTTAATTTTCCATTAAAATATAATTTCTAACAATTTTTTTATTATTATAAAAGGATATATATATATATATATATATATATATATATATATATATATATATATATATATATATATACATACAACAATTTTGGTATGGGCAACATTTTTTAACATTAGCAAAGTTGGGTTTAGAAGTAGCTGATTAGGCTATTATTAATCATATGGGGTTGGGTCATGTGGACCATTTGGGATAAATCCATTATGAAATCCACCTCCTCACAAATTTGGATAATAGGTGGAGCCCAGATACATGTAATTTTTGGCTTATCATGGGTGAGATGATAATCACTTAGATGATGTATATCAATTTTTTTGGATTTTGATTAGAGGTGAGATGATCCATTTTATTAGAGATGGATTTATTTAGAGAATTTCTAATATTTTAGGTGTTCATGCACCATTATTTGATCTTTTGTGATAGTTGTGGCACCATATCATACATGTGGCTACTGATCATGAAGACCTATATGTTAAAATAGATAAACATGACATGCCATAACAAAGTGCCTCTAAGATTTTGTAGATGTTGATTGAGTTCCACGACACTTTATGATGTTAAAATAAGGAGATTATATGGGGATTAGTTTCTTTTTAGGAGAGAGTATGTACATTAGCATGTGCATATGGGCATCAATTTAAACTTAGCATGGCTACTTTGAGAGGGGTTGAGTTTTTAGATGTTGGTAGTGATGAAGATTAAACCCCAAGTTTATTCCCCCAACATATGATTTATATGATTATTTTTATAAACATTGTATCAACTTATATATATGATATGCATCATATGCTTTATTGAGCTTCAAATGGATGTGTATTTTCTAATTTGTTTATGGTCATTATGTGTTTTTAATTTACATTTATTTCCATGTATGTTTAGGATTTGGTAAATTATTAATTGTGTTCTATTTTTGAAATGCCTACATTATATTAGTAATAAATAAGTCACCATATGTAATGAAATCTAGATGGGTATAAGAACGATTGACTGTAATGATCAGGTGAGAATGGCATTAAAGATTATGCTTTTGTAATTATCATTAAAGTAGCTATAGAAATATCCTATGAATTTGTATGCATCTATTTAGGTACCCATATATGATGTGTAAGTGAACCTTATCCCTATGTCTCTTTATAGAGGCCCTGATCTATAAATTATTCCTCAATAGGATCGGTGTGGATGAAATCAATCTTGAGAGATAGTGTAGTAGGAGGACTTCTACTAGAGGTCATGTTTTGTGAAGGTTGATGTGGCATGTGTTCCTTAAAAGGATAAACATGGATTGGATCAACATTATTATATAATCCTCTAAGCAAAATATGAGGTTTATATGTCTCTTTAATATGCAATGATCTCTCGATTAGCTAATTGTATGAGCTTTTATCAAGGAAAAAAACATTCATTATATTAATGTCCATTAATACCATGGTAAGTTCAAAATTATTTCCCTTTTGAATTTTCAAGTTGGTTATATGAATAATGTGAATTAGTAAGAAGTGTTATCATTCATTTATCCAATAGAGTGCATAATATATCATGTGGCCTATCTTAGTACCAATTGGAATGAAGATGTTACCATTATGTAGTGGTATATGGTCTAACTATTGGAGGTAATATAAAAAAATGTTCCTTTCCCTTATTTAGTACCTTTATTTTTAGTTCTTTGAAATGTGTAATCAGTTTTGTAGAACATATTTTAATTAATTCATGACTATTTTTAACTTGTTTACTTGGTTTGGAGATATTATTTTTACCATGTTTGGGTTTGAATGGATAAATAGGTAACTTAGTTTTTGTGTTCATTAGAGTTCACACATATTTTTTCACATCCCAATATAATATATCAAATGAATAAAATGTATTATGTAATGTTCTTTCCCTCTGTTAAATAAAAAATCCATCTCCAAATCAGATGGTGTATAATGTACAAAATACAAAACATACTTAAAGTAAATAACATAATGTTATATAGTCTCATTTTATATTTGTGTCAATGGTTGATAATGTTAAAATGGTAATTTAGGTAAGGTATAACATTTAAAATATGATACAAATACATCTTCAAGTTGATAATGAACCATTTAGGAAAGAATAAAACCAATCAAGAGACCCCCTTGGGTTAAGCTATGATGAAAAGCCTTTAAGATTAAGCTTACATTATGGGCCCAATGTTTGAAAGAGTGTATATATTATTTTAAATTAATATAAAAATCCCCTTGACCATGAAAGGAGGATTACTATGGTATAACAAAGTCCAAAGGATAAGGATACTCAAATACATCCTTACAAATAGGTTACTTTGTTAATGTATTTTCCTTAAGAATAGATTCATGAGAAGAGACTTGTAGTTTTAAAGTGTTAACTTGTTGTAAATATCCTATGGTAGTCATAATAGATAACATATCACAATAAGAGGTTGAACTTTTTTCTAGTGTCTATAAATAATCTTGCGTAATAAACATAGGACTAATTAAATCTTTTTTGTTATCTGATGGGGGATCATCTTATGGTTGTATTTCCTTTTTTGAAGGGTTATCCATAGTTAAAGAATGAAGTGAATAGTGCTAGATATCATGAAGGTTAATATCATTATCATTTTCATGTTCTACCTTGATTAAAATATCATCACATACTATAGGAGTATGAAAAATAATTTCAATTTTAGGCAAACTCTCCTTTTGAGAACAAAATACAAAGAAGAAATGGGAAGAAATATTTGCTATGCCATGTTCCTCATAAAGAGATGTAATAATGTCACTTTTAATTTGATTTTTAAAGTCACCTCATATATAAAAAGGAGTAATTAATTAAATATCACTTTCTACTTTATGTTTATAATTGTTATGTGAGAAAGGAACATTGACATAACTATCATTTGCATCCTTGCTATTTGTCTTAGGAAATTATTTCATTAGGAAACCTTCAAGAAAAATATTTTTTTATATTTAATTTACATGTTTAGACCTTTTTTAAAGATACATCAAATATATTTGGGACTTGTCTTGTGTCCCCAAATAATGCATTTTTTGTGACTATTTCCTTAGGATTTTCATTTGTACTCTTATTGTGTTATTAAATCAAAATAATGTGAGACATAGGATAAGTATTTTTATCATCACAAACTAGAAGGGGAGAACAAATTTGAATGTTTTCATTTGAATCAAGTAAATAAGACATAATATTTTCAACACTATTATTATTTATAGAAGTAGGAACACACTTTATTTCATCCATATTTTCATCATGACATATAAAGGAGGAACATTCATCTTCTTTGATATTTTCACCATTAGAAAGGTGAAAAATACACTCCAAAGATGGTGTGGATGAAATAGTTTGATTTTAAACATTATGGATGATATCATTTTACATATTTAGTAGATCTTGGACATCATAAAAAAAATGAATATGATATGTGTCATAGTTAATAGGGATATTTTTACAGCCAAAATCATAAGCAAAAATGTCATTAACACTACTTTATTCATTTATATTTATATTTGCATAATTGGTTTTTTCATTATCATAGTTGTAACCAAAAAAGATTTATCCTATTTTTTATGCTATTATAGGTATTCATATTCAATACATTGATCATCATGTGGGTTAAATAAATATTTTTTTAATATTTTGTGCATAATCTTCCATGAAGTATTCCATAAGGGTTAAAAAGTAGTATAATATGACTACAAAACACATAACCAGGAGGACCAAAACAAGAATGTAAATAATAATGCATAAGATATTACATATATGTTTTAGATAATTTAGATCTAAAAATAAAATATATAAATCTAAAATGAACTTTCAAAGAAGGTGAAAACCCTAATATGCAAACTAGGGTTTTAGTTCAACAAACACAGGATGGGTTCACAAAATGTTTTAATGATTTTGGATTATTAATAGAAACATACAAGATTTTTTTTTTTTAATTCAATCAAGTAATATTAAATTTTTTATAATACATTTCAATATTTTGAAAATATGTCTCATTTAGGCATGTGCAATAAATACAAGAAGTACTAAGAAACTAAGGGATATGAGAGCTTATCTTATTTTATATTCTATTCTAGAATATGAAAGTGATCATGAATCATCCCAAGGTTGACCTAAATATCTTGACTTTACTCACTCTATATTTTGACTATTGTAGTTGATAGTAACATCAATGCTTATGTCTAACCTCGATGCAAGTTCCTAGTCAAGGATATGTACATGAATAGTTCAATATTTATATCAAGCCTATCTTATGACCTATATGAATATTTCAAATAATTAGATGCATAGTATGAATTAGATATAGATATAAGTAACCCTATTTCCTTTTCATTATATGCCTTAACATCTATTAAAAAGGGGGTTAGTATGTGATTCAAACTATCCCTATCAATCATGTTTGTTGATAAGTGTTACGTATATATAAAATACTCCTAAAATGGCCTCAAAATCAAATGTATTTATCCCTCTTATGTATGTGCATAGAATTTCAATAGTTTAATTTTATTATATTTATCCTATTATTCCTTAGTATAAGTGATGAAATAGTATATTAGACATTTTGAATGCTTCAAATATTTGATTAAATGTTGTAGTGTAATTTGATAGATTTAAATAAACAATACTTTCTAATTAGATAATTTTCATATCAAATTAATAGGTGTATTAATTATATTATAGCCTTTATATACATAGGAACCTTTGAATTTGAATTAAAACATAGTGACACATGAAAATCCAACCATAATATGGGCAAAGAGGGATGAAAACATGGTCATAAAGTGAAATATATGAAAAAAATAAATTGATAAGATTAGATAGTTGTGTTAAAGATGGACACTAATGTAAATGCTAGTGTCTAGGGTTGATTCAACTATCTAAGGGATAAAACACATAGAAAATATGAATAATAGGTAGGGATACTATGCATAAGATTGGATGAGTATAAATAAACATAACATATAGACCAAAGGGGTAGGTAAATAAAGTGAAATAAATTAGAATCAAAGAGGTCCATGAGAGACTGCATCAATAGATGTATATATTTTTTGAAAAGGTATATACATACAAGAAGACTATAAATATGGGTACTTGTACCAAAATAGGTGTCTACACTACACTAGGTAGGCAGAGGAGTATATGAGAACCTAAACCACCCTACTAAGTAGGTGGAGGTGTGCGTGGCATGGTGGATACCACACAAGTGAATTATGAGATTGATTATGGGAATGAATTTAGTTGTGTTCCCCATTGTAGTGGACTCACTAAAATTTAAGGGGCACAAAGTACATGTGATGATACATGTTGCATTACCTTAATGGTCAAAAAGGATATGCAGTTAGGATAAGTCCAAAGACACTTGAATTGATGAAAATTATATCTACACAAACATTTTAAATACTAATTTATTTGTTGTTAGAATAAAAATGATCATCCATTGTAGAATAAAAAGTAACTACATTTCTTTATTTATAAATATAAATAATAATTTATATTGTAAAACTATACCAAATCTTAGTGTATGTTTTAGGAATCATGGGCCAATATCCAAATTGGATATTATGCTACATAAAAGGCTTACGTTTGAAGGGTCTAAATAAATCATGAATCTAATACAAATAATTTTGTTCTTTCACACAAAACAAAAATAGAATCATGAGGGTTTTTTAATGACTAACAGTCAACATTTAGGCTAAGATACCCCTAAATGAAAAATACATTTAGCAAGAGTGAGATCTTGATGGATAAGGTAACAAAAAAGTGTTATCTTAGGTTTAATAATAACATTCCATATTATTTAAAACCATTTTCTCCAACTGTTAATAGTATAATAAAGATCCCACCAAGCATTTAGCTTGACCATGCATAAAAGAGGTGACAACAATTATGTTGATGTGTTTTTTATGCACATAATAAGTTGCAATATAATTGAAGCATATAGCCTTAAAACTACATTGTAATTTTCATATATGATTTATTTTCACTCAACAAAGCATAAATGAATGAAAATAGAAAAAATGAATATACATATTGACACTAATTTAATCTCTACATATGTGATCAAATTTCATAACTAAACTAAAAATATGAAAGAATACATACTAAACCCATAATTACAATACAACATTTTTATTTTATAACTGATATGATCTTATTAATATGTATTTCAATTTTATTGAAAATAAATGCCATAGAAAATTATTTTTTCTTGAATCCTTGATTTGATTTTTCCACCCTTGTGAAAATTATACATTGTGGTCATCTCATCAAGTTGATAATTTTAACATATAACTGTAGTTAGAATTTTATATAATCCCCAAACCCATCTAGGCAATGATTTTTATCTATGCATAAAGATAATAAACGGAACAAAACATTAAGGAAATTTTTGTTGAATTCTAATCTCATCTTGAATCCTAACTCACTGATCTAAACAAGTGAATTCACAACATCAATTTATAAAATTCCATGATATTCAACATAATTAATTAATATCAACATTTTCAAGGTTTATTTATATCCAAAATCATAAAATATGACCCTAAATTGGACTTTCCAAAATTTTATGGTATATAATAAACCAACTAGATTTACACTACCAAATAATATTTTAGCCAACACAATATACTTGATGTATAAAAGATACCCATCACATCATTTATCTTAGATGAGGTAAATTTATAGTGGTACCAATGGTATAAAAAATCTCATAAAAAACCACAATATGATTTTTTGTTTCACTTCGATCATAATGATTATTATGATTTCACCAAAACCCTAATAAAACCATGGAAAATTAGAATAGTTCATGACTATATCTGATTTTATGAAAGGCTAAACGATGATTTTTTCAATCATTATTTTATAGGTGGACTCAAATTTATATTTACATGTATTTTAATATGTTTAAACTAAATAACATGATGAAAGCATTAGGATTGACCTAGCTTATAGAAGACAAGATCACCTCTTAATGTCAATCTTCCAATTTTGGTTTTTAGTAGATATATACATCACCATGACCAATCAAAAATTATCCTCTAAGATTCACTCCCATTAAATTACTTAAATATAAATAAATACACACTCATCATGAAAAAAGGTTATGCTACACCTGCAATGAAATTTTTTCTAGAGGATAACAGTGCATTGAACAAAAGTTATATTTTTTGGATGTTGAGTCGTCATGATGCTAAATAATGTGAATATGATCAATATTCCAAGTTGAATAACTTAATTTTAGCAACATATCACAACACAATCACACCATAAATTTATTTTTTTTCCTTGGAAAGGGTAACCACTCCTAAGACCATGAGATTAAATGGGTATTTTAAGAAATAAGCCCCACACTAGTTTCATTCACTTTTGATTACACATAACTTTTTTTATCCTAGGCTAGTCAAATACACTAATTGTGATGTGAATTCATTATCACAAATGGATTAACCTTACCTTTTAATGGGAAATTCCATAATCCCTAAATTTCAATGAGGGCCTATAATATGACAAGATACATGTTTGTTTTTCCTCTAGGATCATAAGATATAATTTTAGAAGCATAAAGGATTTAGACATTAGGCTCAATCCTATGGTAATTTTTGAATATACCAATTAAATTCATTAATAAATACTAAGAACACACATCAATAATCCTCACACCAAAATCTAAAAGTATCATTAGCTCTCACCACATGGAGAAATGTTTAAAAATGGATCTCATGGGATTATTGACTAGATATGTGCCATTTATATCATTGAATAATGTAATTCCAACCACATACAAGTTCATTTAGGAAATATTGTTGAATCATGAATTTTTTTTTAGGAACTTAAATGGTTGCCACTAAATCATGAATATGTGAACATGAACATTTAACAAACATATCCTTTGAAGAGTATTAAACAAATCAATTGAGAATATTTGAAAACAAACATTACACAAATATAACTTAATGAATTTAACATGATTTTTGAATTCATAAAACAAATCTCCATTGATTTGGACTAGTGACCTTGTTGTCAATAAGAAAAAACTAAACTACCATCTCCATAGACACCAATCAAACTTTGTATTAATTTATATCTTTATGTATGAAGTATAGGTTAATCATTATTTATTTCACCCTTTGAAAATGAAAATAACATTAAATTTAATACCTAATAAATTCATAATTTTTAACCCATTTTTAAATCACACACACATGAAATAATATTTATTATTTTAAACATTATTCATATTTGTGTGTGTGTGTGTGTGTGTGTGTGTGTGTACATTTCAAAAAATAGATATATGTATTAAACAATTCCTCCTCCTCTCCCCACAAAAAAAATCATGGTGTGGGAGCATGCCATGTTACAATCATGCTAGGCTCAAATGATGGCTACGAATAAAAAAATCAAATTATCTATAAGAAGTAGAAAATTGCATCAATAAACTAATTAAATATGGAAAAACACTGGAGGTATGGGAGATCATTATCATTAGGTTTTATCCAACCAATATTACATAGGTATTCCCTCACAGAAGTGGGGTCTAAATTATTGTTGGCATTTTTCAATTCTCTTTAGTTTTCTTCCACAGAGCTTAGGTCTACCCAAATGATTAAAGGAGCCAAGGCCAAATAATGGACATTAACTAAACAAATTGGATAATCCTATCCATTATTAGGTTTTAGAGGTGGTGCATTCTGGATCATGCATTGACTAGGTGGAGAGAACAGAGGAAAACCCAAACCACCATGTTGAGTAGGTGGCGGTGAGTAGTGCCACAGTGGGACTACCAAGGTTAACTATGAGAATGATGATGTAAATAACTTTATTTGTGATCCCCCATTCCTTGAACATTATCCTACTATAAGGATAAAACCATAAATATTCATTATCTTTTGGTAAAGTTAAATTATTAAATAATTTAAACATTTTTAAATAAAGATGCAATTAAAAATACATGGACATTAGCATGGGGTAAAGATGAAATCCTGAATATTGTCAATCAATAAAATTTGAAAATTATCAATGTTATCTAAACATTAAATAATCATTTCATAAACATACCTTAATTGATTCTTCACAACATTCCATAAGCATACCTTAACTAATTCCCTACTACACTGATTCGAACTAGTGACCTCATTATCAACAAAAAAATTTAACCACCTCCTCCTTAAACACAATTTAAATCTTCATTTCTTTATTTCACCTATATTTTAATTTAAATTTAATTCTAAAATATCTATAATCTATTTCACTTTTTTAAGATGAAAATAATATTAAATTAATAAGACCCATAAATTCATATGTTTATCTTCTTTTTAAATATCATGTAATAAATATAATTTAAACTATATATATATATATATATATATATATATACATATATATATATATATACATATATATATATATATATACATATATATATGTATATATATATATATATATGTATATATATATATATGTATATATATATATATGTATATATATGTATATATATATATATGTATATATATGTATATATATATATATGTATATATATATATATGTATATATATATATATATATATATATATATATATATATATATATATATCAACATACTCATATATATTTGATTAAATATATTTATATATTAAATAATATCACTCCCTCCTTTCCTCAACAAAATAATTCTATGAGAGCATGCCATGGCACAATAATGTTAGGATTAAAAGATGCTTAGGAAAACAACACAATTTTTTTATAAGAAGTATCAAATTACATTAGGAAAATAACTATATAATAACCATTGGAGTTGAGGGATCATTATCATCAAGTTTTATCTAACAAACATTAGGTAGGTCTTCCCCCATTGAAGTGGGGCCCCAAATGTTGTTGAAATTGTTCAATTATTCTCATTTTTCTTCCACAGTGCCTAGATTTGCTCAAGTGATTGAATATCCAAGACCAAATGAGTGAATTTACATTCATAAAGTATAAAATCCCATTTTTTCTTGGGTGATAGAGGAAATGCAGTATGGCAATTACATTGAGTAAGTGGAGGGAGTAGAGGAAAACCTCAAACACCCCACTAAGTAGGTAGAGATGTCTGGTGGCATGATGGAGACCATGAAAGTCATTTGTGAGAATTATGATGGGAATTATTTTAGTGTTCCCCCTTGTAGTGGCCTTCCTATAAGTTTAACACTCATAACACAAGCAATGAAACATAGTGCATTGCCTTAATAATAAAGAAGAGTCTAGAATTGGAATACTTCTAAAGGCACTTTACTTGATTGAAATCATATATACATAAATATATTGGACATACCAATTTATTTATTATAAGAATAAAAATGATCATATATAATATAATTTTTTTTAAAAAATTATTTTTTTCATTTTAAACATAAAAGAAAAATTCTACTCTAAAATTATGTTAAATCTTAGTGTAAGTATCAGGTATCATGAACCAATATCCCAGTTGCATAGTATGATAGATAAAAGGGTTTGATATGAAGGGTCTAAATAAATCATGAATCCAAGAAAAATAATTTTGTGCTTTCACACAAAACCAAAATAGATTCATAAGGCTATTTGAATTCCCATGAAATGAACATTTTAGCTAAAAACCCCCTAATTGAACAAGTTATTGACAAGAGCGAGACCCTAATAGAGAAGGCACAAATAAAGTGTGTTAGCTTATGTTCAAGAATAACATTCCATATTATTTGAAACCAATTTATTCAAATTTTAGTAATTGAATTAAAATATCACTGAGCATTGCACTTGAACATACGTAAAATAGGTGACAACCATTTTGTTGTTATGTGTTTTATGCACATAAAAAGTTGTGGTATTCACCTCTCATTTTAGGATAATAAAGATATGATATAAGGCAATAGTTATAGTTTTTGGTTCTATTGGATTCAAGTGGTGGAATATATTTGGATCATATAGACTTAAAAATATATTTGAATTTGCATAGATGATTTTTTTGACTCACCAAACCAAAAATGATTAAAAATAGAAAATGGATATACATAGTGACTTTCATTTAGTCTCTACATATGTGATCAAATTTCATAAATAAACTAAAAATATGGAAGAATAAAATATAAAACCTAAACACATAAGTTAAATACATAAATTTAATTTTCTTATTGAGATAATCTTATTAATAAGTATTTTAATTTTCCTTAAATAAATCCATACAAAATTATTTTTGCTAAAATGCTCAAAAATATTTTTTTTCACCCTTGTGAAAATTATGCCATTGTGATCATATCATCAAGCTTATCATTTTAAAATATATATTTAGTCATAATTTTATATAATCCCGAAACCCCTCTAGTTAATAGTTGTTAGTTTTGTTGAAAGTCAAGCCATTGAACAAAACATTGAGGAACTTTATGTTGAATTTGAATCTTATCTCAATTCTTAACTCACTGATCTAAATGAGTGACTAAAAGAAATAAATGTACCAAATAAATTTATATCAAACATAATAAGTGGTGGTTGACATTTTGAAGGTGGAATTCTATTCCAAACCATGTTGTGTGACCCTAAATTGGACTTTCTAAAAATTGATGGTACAAAACCAACCAGCTAGATTTACTATGTTGAATAGTATTTAAGATTATAAAATATATTAGGGATGTAAAAATTAACCATCACATAATTTTAGTTAGATAATTCAGATGTATAATTTTACCAATGGTATATAAAATCTCCTACAAAAGCCATAATGTGATTTTTTTGTTTCACTTTGGTCTCAATGCTTATGATGATTTCACAAAAGGCCAGACCAAACTATGGAAGAATAAAATGATTAATGAGTATAAATATAATTTTATGAAGGGAAAAATGATGATTTTTTAAATAATTGTTTCATTAATGGGATGAAAAATATATTCACATGGAATTTTATATATTTAAACTAGAGAATATGATGAAAGCATTAGGATTGGCCTAGCTTGTAGAAGATAAGATCACCTCCCAATGTATATATTCAAATTTTGGTTATTAAAATAAATATAAAAACCATGGAAAATCATAAATCATCCTCTAAAATTCACTCCAACTAGATTACTTATGGATAGATAAATGTGCACTCATCATGAAAAAATGATATGTTATAACTATGATGAAAAGTTATGAAGAGGACACAAAACAAAAGTTATATTTTTTGGATTTTGAGTCACAGGATGATAAATATTGAAAATACTCTCAATATTCCATTATAAACAACTTAAATTTTAATAACCTATCACCACATAATCTCACCCTAAATTTCATTGCATGTTTTGGCTAGGGTAACCACTCCTCAGACAATGAGAGTAAATGGGTATTTAGAGAAACATTCCATCACTATTATCATTGAATTTGGATTACACAATTTTAGTGATTCTAATATTGTCAAATACATTTATTTATATATAAATTCATTGTCACTAATGGAGTAATCTTACATTTAAATAGGAAATTCCACAATGTCCATATATTAATGGAGGACTATAATTTGACATCATGCATGAATGTTTTTTCTTTATGAGGTTGAAACATAATTTTAGGAGCATAGTGGCTTCATAAATTAGGCCTTACCCTATGTTAATATTCAAATATACTAATTAAATTCACTGATAAGGACCAACAACACATTAAAAGGCCTCACACCAAACTCTACAAGTATCATTAGTTCTTAATGCATGGAGAAGTTGCTAAAAATGGATCTCATGGGATTATTGAATAGATTTGTGCCACCTATATCAATAAATAATCTAATTATAACCAACCACCAATTTTTATAGGAACTCTTGTCGAAACATTCAAGTATTTTTCAGGAACCTAAATTATTACCACTAAACCAAAAATATTCAATCAAGAATATGTTAACATGGTCATTCAAAAAACACACCTTGCAAGGAGTATTCAAAAACTCAATAAATAATATATAAACATTACAAAAATAATATACTAATTAATTTAACTTGGGATACAAATTCATAAAACACATCCCCACTAATTGAACTAGTGACCTCGTTGTCAACAGGAAAAAACTAAACCATCACCTACATAGACACCACTAAAATTTTCCATTTATTTATATCTTTATGTATCAAGTAAATGTTAGTCATCATTTATTTTACCTTTAAAAAATAAAAATAACATTAAATTAAATACCTGATAAATTCATAATTTTTAATCCTTTTTAAAATCTTGTGTGTGTGTATCATAAATATAATGAGTAATCATAGGTTATCTTTATAGATTAAGAAATAAAAATTTAATTTACCATTGGTGAAGATAGTAATTTTTTTGGATCACTTCTTGGAACATTACCTAGGTTTGCATGTCTCTAGAATTATTTTCAATTTTGTAATTTAACACTCTTCAAGATATTTTTCATTTGGATTAGACACCTGATAAGTATAAGGTTATTAAAACCCTAACTAGCCCATAACCCATGCCCATAATGATTCATATTTTACATTAAGTGAAACTATTATTTATATTATATTGCAAGGTGGAGAGGAATTGCTTTTTATAGGTTACATAGGTCACAATACACAAAATAGAGAAAATGAATTAAATATTCAAACTAGAAAAGTACATTTTTAAAATCAATTCTAACTTGTTTTTCATCTTATAGAATCATCACTCTCATTCAATATATATGTCTATTTTATTTTGGTTTTTGGGCAATACCAGTCTCATTGTTGGGTATGCATTTATGTGTTCTGACTCTATTAACAATTGCCATTTTTTGTGATATTTAAGATATGCCTATAAACACTATATGTTTTCCATATTTTTAGAACCAAATTTATTAATTAGGAATTTATTAACATTTTACACATATTATTTACCTTAATTAATAATAATTGGGTAATTATGTTACAATTTAATCATAATCCATTTATCCATATTAGTTTTTTCTAAAAATGTGTTATATTGCACCCTTTAAGGGTCAGATATTGTTCTATATATTGATTTTTATAGGTTTGATTTTATTTCATGCCATTAGATCCACTAATATTGGCTTCATTTTTATTTATTTTATTGATCATATACCCTAAGTTATTTTTTTATAAAACAAATCCCATTCTTAGTGTCTTTTTATGGTGTGTATGTTTTATGTTTGATTTTAGCTTAAGCTACTTAAATTGATTAGATCTAAGAATCTAACCAAGAAGATATTTAGGCTTAGTTAAGGACCTATTGATTTTAATTAAATTCCTTTCATAAATTTCATATCAAGCTTAAAAAATAAAATGAAATCTAGAAATTTATATAATGTTGTGCCAAAAACTATATTTTTTATTGAAAATGATAGAAATGAGGTTTCTTCAAAAAAATAAAATGTTTATTATTTGAATGATAATGTTTTGAATGTATTTTTTCATGCATGTTTATTATGATATCTCCAATAAATGACAAGTATATGTTCTCTCATTTTAGGATCATGAAATCTGACCTAAGACATGAGTTACATATTTTGAGACTCAAAAAGAATCCTTGGTGAAATATAATTGGTTGTATATGACCTAAATCCTTTCAAGGGACAAGGTTACATAATTTTTCACTTTACGAGTTGAAGTAAGATCTAGAAACTAAAAAATACATGGATATTCATAGTGATGATAATCTACTATACAATGATTTGAATATCATAAATAAAAAACTGATTTATTTTTTTTAGATTTCTTGATATGAATAAGCCAAAGTATTGAATATTTATATTACATAATATTTATAATTTATTATGCAACACTAAATGTTAAAAATTGGAATGGTATTGAGCTTACTATTTATATAAAATCATAATAGTATAGGGTATTTAACTTGATCACTATTGTTTTCTTACCACAATTTGTGAGCAATCACCCAATATATCCTTAAATGGATACTAATTAACTCAAATTAAGATAATGAATATAAATATATGCCAAGATAATGTCAATTATGCTCATACACCTATAATGACTATATATATTCACTAACTAGTAGAACTATTTTTTATATTTTTGGAAATATGTTCTACCATAGATCATCATGCCTACCTATTAAGATGTTTTTATGTAGTTTTATATGTTTGGTCTTGTTCACATATTCAAATTTTTATTCCTAATATTTGAAACCTTGAATCCACTTTTGATACATTTTTGGCTAATAAAAGTGATTATAAATATGGGCTAGATAGCCTCCACCATACCCTATAGAGTGGTTAATCATTGATTATGTTCCAATAATATAAACATGGATAAGAACACAAATATTTATACCATATATATTTATCTTTTATCTTTTACACCTATGTGGTTTTCAACACTTGAAAATTTACAACTTTGACCTTATTGTGCATGTTTAGACTTGGCTTGATGACTTTTTCTTTGTGTGATTTTATATTTTGATGATTTAATCTATAGTATAAATGATGTACATATGTATTCTTATATTTTCAAGTATTTTCATAATCTATCTGTAGTTGTGTGTTAAATAGGAATAGCCTAAGGCTTAATGTATTTACATAAGTGATTGTTTGGGTATTTTCCCTCTATAATTAGCAAGTAAAATATGTAGACTAACATAAGGGAAGTGTTTTATTTTTTTAAATAATAAATATATAATCCAAGAAATTTTTGATTATGTAAAAAAATTATAGTAACTGAAAAAGTCTAACTATTGTTGCCAATGTCGATGGTGGAATAAATAGTGATCTAGAATATGGAAATAGTCTGCTTAGGATTATAGACTATTTAGGCACAAACTTGAGAAATACTATATAGTAATGATGATAAATTTGGAAGATAATATCCATAGATAGATAAATGGATAGGAGATAGTGTGAATAATAGTCATATGTGTATCTAAAAATATTGTATATCAAGGATAGGTCAAGACTAACCTTGTTAAGTGTCTAATACCTATTTTATATGTCTTTAGATGCACTTATTTTAATTTAATATTTAGAATTATATATTAAAATTATAAAATAATAAATTTGGTACGTAAGTGTAATCAAATTTCATGTCTTCAAATATGCATTGAATATCAATATTGGTCCATGAAAATCCTACAATCAAACATTTATAAATCAATGTTCACTAATAATAAAATAGTTAAACCAATATAGATCATTGGAATATTTGAAATTGATAAATAAATAAATGAATAAACTTTTTAATATGTGAACCAAGATTACCTATTAAGTCATTTAAGATTGAAGTGATTATGCCCCATGGATATGCCACTGTTAAATAATGGTATACCTCAGCCCTCAGTGGAGACTAACAACTACTAGTGTTTCATCATCATAGAACCTCAATTTCACTACATAAAATATCATCATGATTATTTTTTTGGAGCCTTTAATAGGTTCACATACTAAGGGTGGATCCCCATATTATGCTCATATGTAAAATATAGAACCTTGAATTAAGTTTGTATGTAGATTTAAACATTATAAATTGACCTTTGTATATAAACTTTAGAATCAAAGTGATTACATAATTACATTATTTAACATCATATAAAATATAAAATTGAATGTATGAACAACATCCATGCCACAAAATCTTATCCATTCATACCTCAATGTAATATAAAATGACATAAATATCTATATCACTATGTATATTATGATAATATGATGCAATGTGATAGTCTAACTTATGTAATATGTCTCATCATACAATATATTATAATGATATAATTTTTTAATGATATTTTAAAATTAACCACATATGTATTTCATATGTGTTAATCTTCTCAATTTGTCCCAATCTAAATCATAATATATGCCAATCTAAATCATCTGAATCATGATATGTTAGGGTTTGAAAATATGTGACAGACCCACTAATATTCCCCCTTTTTTGGTGAGGGATGTAACATAAAATTAATGATATAAAAATAAAATAATTTTAGGCATCATGTTATATATATATAATATGGAACAACACAAGTCTTGTGTTGACATGATTATATTAATTTGCCTTTAAAATATTTGATCATTAATGCACATGTATGAAACATGTGTCATAAGGTTTAATAGTTCCATTTCAAATCTATATATAAATTAGAAGAACAATAATAATCATCATAGTAATGATTATTTTAAATATAATTAGTTAGTAGTAAGCCACATAGAACATGCATGATATAAATCATGAAATCAAAGACAAGTAGAATAGTGTGTCACTATAATCATGGAACCACAAGCTTAGAAATCATAAAGTTAACCAAAATCATGTTTCAAGTATGATATAAAATTTATAATAATATTTCCCCAATATTTAAAATAAATAATCATCATGATTAGGTGATAAGGATAAAGGAAAATACAAAAATATGGAATAAGCATAATATTCCAAATCTGGTAAGAAACAAAATTTAATTTTAATGGAAGATAATATCCCAAATCCCACAAGAAAAGTATATTAGAATCATCTACATGTTAATTATATCATGGAAATTTTGAGGGTTAAATTTCTTGCACAAGAATAAAATTTTGAATTTTATTATCATTGAAGAAAACAATCATTCTTCTCTTGAATGAAGCAAATATGGAGGAAATTATCTCTAGGAATATTGTGAAGGAGAATTGGATAAATTTTAATTGTTTAAAAAGAAAAGTGTAATCAAGTCTTTTAGAGGTCTAGAGGTAGTTTGGAACTCCTTCATAATCTCTAAATTTCTTCTATGTGACTATGTAGATTGGAAATCAGTCAAATTTGATGGAATTGGTCTTGCTAGAAACTTATCTTACATTAATACCTATGGCCATAATATAACACAAGGTCAAGAATATTTTTTATTTATATAAAAATATTTAGGATTTTATATCCTTATGAAAAATTATTCTTGGTGGATGGGAGTCCTTCAACACCATGACTGCTAATTTATAAAAATATTGTAGCATTGGAGCTCTCTCTCAATTGGCTTCAATTTTTTGTAGAGACATTTCAATAGTTTATGTTATTAAAAAAGGATTCTAAACTTCAAATAACAAAATAATGTGTTCCAAATTTTTGGTAGATACTCTTGATATATTTGTCCTTATTTTGGATTTGACTCATCTTGATTTTTCCTTTGAAGATAAAAATTTGTTGATTCACAACTTTGACCATTTTACCATTATTTATCACTCTAATTATTTCTCCATAAAATATGCCTTTCAAGTATTAGTTAATGTGTAAAAAATTACTTACTTAAGGACAAATTGAAATATTGGTTGAACATAAAAATTGTAGGAGAAAAAAATATTTTTTATCTTACAAACTAGAAATGATAAAAAACCATACATAGGAATGGAATAAAAGGGAATTTAAAATGATAACTCTAATAAAATAAAATAATATTAAAATATTTATAGAATTAAATTATTATTACAACAATATGTGATGAATCATAACCTAAAAATACAAGAAGAAAATTTAGTAGAGGATTGGAAAAAAATTCTAATCTAAGAAAAAATGCACTGGAAATAATCCTTTAGAATCAAGATGCTAAATTTAGGGGTGAAAATACTATAGTTTTCATATGAATACTGTAATGAAGAGAAATTTCAAAAAAAACCTACTTGAATACGACCACTAAATATGATATACTCTTGGAAAAGGATGAAATAAGTTCAAAAGTATAAATATTCTACAAAGCATTTCTCAATAAAACCAATCAAGACAAAAATATTATGAGAAATGAAAATTTGAGCTCATTCCCCCTTTGATCCTTGAATCTATAAAAAATTACATTGTAACCCCAATATTAGATGAAGAATTCATGATATAAATCTTATATTTTAGTATAGATGGCTACTCAATAGAATTATATCAAATATATTGGGATTTAATTTGGAGTGATGCCATGGAAATAGTCCAAGAATCACAAAGTAGTTAAAACATCTTAAAGAAACTAAACTCCACATTCATATCTTTAATTACCATAAAATAAAATCTCTTCTATTTATATTCACATAGCCACATTTCATTGTATAATTTCATCTATAATATTATCTCTAAAGTAATGTAAAATAGGCTGAAATTATTACATCTAAAAATAATCCCATCCAAACATGGAGATTTTATGGTTGGCAAGACAAAACATGGATGGTATATTGATTTCCCATGAGTTGATCAACTATTATTAGATAAATATGTTGATTAAACTAAACATGGATAAGTATTTTGATATATTAAACTAGTAATTCTTAATTTTTATAATGAGACCACTATTATTTAGTAGAGACTAGTGGGATTGGATTTTAAGCTGCATAATTTCTCCAAAATTATTAGACTTGGTCAATTATGAACCATATGGTTTATTTATATCCTCTAAGGTGCTCAGAAAAGGAAATCCTATGCCCCTTACCTCTTAATCATTGTTACTAAAGTTATTGGAATATTGTTCACACATATAAAAGAATCAAGCATGTTAAAGTGATTCATAGTAGTGGACAATGCCCTTTAATTCTTCCATTTTTAATTTGTAGATGTTACAATTTTCATTAGAAATGCTACCATTATTGAAACACATACACTAAAATATGCTTTGGATATCTATGAATAATCATTAAGACAACAAGTAAATATGGATAAGTTAAAAGGTTTTTTCTTTAGAACTATCAAGTAGGTTCAAATGACCATTTGCATAACTTTAAATATAATTCTAGGTAAGCATTCTCACCTTGCATATATATCTATTTATAATGGTCCTTGAATTTATCTAGGCATTCCAATTTTTAAAGGTAGAAATTACTCTATACTCTTGAATCCTATGGTTGAAAAAATCCTAGCAAACTTGAAGGTTGGAAAGGAAAAAGATTTTATCTTTGAATCACAATTTTACTGTTCATATTTTTCCTTCTAGAATGCCCCATATATATGATGAAAATTTTAAAAATCCATTTTAATTTTTATAAAATTATAAAAATTAGACATTTAAGTTTCTTATGGAATGAAATTGATGAATCCAAAAATCTACGTTTGATTAAATGGTATCATATTACCATGCCCAAATATTAGGGGGATTGTCGATTCAAATTAACAAAAAATTGAGTGTAGCCTAGGATAGAAGCTAGTTTGGAAGATTTATTCAAAGTATCACACTCTATAGATCATAATTCTCAGAATAAATAATTTAGACTCCATAGATATTGAAATAATCTATACTTGTTAACAAATCATTGAAGGGCTTACAAATTTAGAATCTAATGACCAAAACAATCAACATCATCCTTTCCATTGCATATGGAGTGCGGGTAAAGGAAATTAATTAATTTTTTAGACTAAATCTTGGATTTTACCAATTCATTTGGCCAATATATCTCAGTTAATAAATGTAAAAAATCTTGGTGAAATGAACAATTTGTTAACAAGGTGAAGGACTATTTCAATGATAATAAATATATATGTAAATTAATTCAATATTTACCTATTCTCTAAGACGATTCAAAATCTCTTTAAACCATTTTATATCTTTGTACTTTTCCAATAATGAGAATAAGTTAGTTTGTATGGGTTTTTAATTTTACATCTATAATGTAAATAATATATACAAAGTACTTATGGTGATAAAACATTAGGTTTTAGAATCTTATCCTTTAAAAAAAATCTATTTTAGATATGGCCTATTTAAGGCTAATGATTATTTATAGGTTGATTTTTTTAATTAAATTATCACTTAGGAAAACTTGATAAAAAATGTATTACATGGCTCATCTTGGCATGTCATTTGTAAGTAGCATGAAGAAGATACAAATCACCTTATTCCTCATTATCATTTTTCTCACCAAATCTTATGTATATTGATTCATAAACTCAATATTTACTTAGTATTTATTTAATATTTACAAATTTTTATATCCACTTTGTCCTCAACTATTAAATATCCACCATTCTTAAAAATATACAGTTTCATTCTTACTCTAGTATACTATAAATTTTGGCTGGAAAGGAATAGAATAATTTTTGAAGATGAAATAAAGTGTGTTCCTTAGTTATCATTATTATCATGGAAGTCTATTGAATAAATTATTCACACTTTCCCCTAAAATATATAAATATTTATATGAAATAATCTATTTTTGGAATGTTATTTTTGGGGTTATTGACAATATGGCTAGTAGAAATATAAATACCTCTAAGAAGTTAGATTGGGTTCCTCCCCTTGTAAAAAATATTAAATTGAACATTGGCAGTGTTGAAAAATCTAATATTAGTTGGGGAAGGGATGGGGTCATATTTTTAATTTACATAGGTACTCAACTTATTAGTTTCATCAAATATTTATGCAATTTATCTCAAAACTACACCGATACAAGATCTCTTTGGAAAGATGTTGGATAATTAATATTATTTGGGTATTTATTATATGTTTTTAAGATTATCTTAAGTCTTATGTATGTGTGCATTTATTTAATTTATAAATGTAATTTATTATACCTTTTTGATGTGTCACTCACCACTCTAATCCACTTGTTGGATTTGGAGTTACTTGCATTTAATTCATCTCCCCCCACATGTCACACACATCATCACCACGTGTAATAGGATTAAGGACACATGGCACACATGTTGGATTTTTTCAATTATAACTCATTTTCTCTCTTAGATCTTTATAAATAGATCTCCAACCCCTTTCTTAAACACTTGATACAATACTCTCACAACATTCTTGTTGATATAGTCTTACTTTTGAATTCTAATTGTTTTCTTTTCCTAAGGCCATTCTTCTCTTAACTTCTCATTTTATTGTAATTAGATATTCTTTGTGTAAAATTTTAATAATAGTGTGAGGTTTTTATCTGTACGATTATTTTCTCACTTTTTACGTTTGTCTCAACTTTTTGGTTTGTTTTTAATTCAAGGTAACATTGTTTCTTAAGTTTTATTGCCTATTCAATGTTTAATTCGATCTTTGACAACATTTATATTATGGTATGAGAGATCATGATGTTTTAATTTAGATATTTGAGAATTTTTGTAGGTTTGTCGATGAAAAAGAATAAATTTTTTATGTTTTCCTCTTAATCCATTGGCATTGACATTTTTTATTTTTAAGCTATTTTTAATAGGTTACTCAAGAAGTTTTTGAATCCATTATTTTGGTTTAATGCATATAACACATAAAATTCACTCCTTTGCTACTCTCCATTCTTATAACTAACCTATTTTTAACACATTAAGATCCAAGCAAAATAATATCTCCTTTTAAATGCTTATGATTCTAAAGCATTCTAGTTTTTTAATTTTATGTGTTTTTTTCTTACCGGTCCTTTCATTAGCATTTTTTTCTCATCTCTAAATCTTGTTTCCCTGTAATTCACACTAACACTAGATATTCAACTTCTATGTGAATGTATCAGATATTTCATGGTTTTTTTCTAGAATTAGCAGTTATAACCTTTAATTTCTTCCTTTTGCTATCCAATTGTTCTTTTACAAAGTTGTCTTTTATTCTTTTATTCTATTCTCTACAAGTGGAACTTGCCACACTTATCTCATATATTGAACTTTTGCACTCTTCGACTATCTTTGATTCACCTTCCTTTTGGTCAAGTATCTCTCTTTATTTTTAGGTGGATAAATATCTTTTTTCATGATATATGTTTTTTAAAATTCAATATTTCTAATTATTTAAAAACTAAAATCTTTTTTTTTTTAAAAATTAGATGTACAATGAGTTTAAATTCACAACACAAAATTTTAATAACATGCATTGAATTTGTTACAATTCAAAATAAAAAGTATTTTTTTAAAATTCTCTCAAAAAAACTATCATGTAAAGAAACAAAAGGACACATATTAACTTTTTATTTAGATTTATAAAATTTTCATTTTCCAACTCATTCTAAATATTTTTTTTTAGAGAGTTTAATGCATGTAATGGGAAATATAATGGATCTATAAATTAATCCTACTTACACTTTTGATTGGGGATAAATTAGATAATCGGGATCATGACCAATATGGATATGGTAGACTTAACCAATGGATATCTTACCATAATAATATTACTAGGAAGGGTTATAAAGCCTCCAGTCAAGCAAAACTATGTAATAACCCTACTTAGGTCATGTGTTCAATATTTACTATATTAATAACAAGAAAATCAAAAATCTAATCTAGTGCTCACAAAATATTGTGACACAATGTCAAGGTAATAAACATAAAATTAAACATGTGTAGAATAAATATACTCACATCAATGTATGTGTGTTCCTAATTCATGGAAGGGAAGTTCAAATACATATCTATCTACTTTTACAAAGGAGGAACAAAGTTAGTAATACTTACCTTTGAAGACAAACTCACTAAGTCTAAATCTCTCCCTTGGCCAAGGTGCTTTGCAAGAATTTCTTATGGTATGTAAGGATGACAAGGATAAATAATCTCTAGGCTACACAACTTATGAATGCATCCAAAAGACTTTTCCATAAGATAAGATCTGTATCTTCAAATAAATTATGAAACCCTAATATTTTTCCTCAAGTAAAATGATGGATAAGATGTGAAATATATATTACTTATTATTTTTCTCTTTCTAATAAATGATGGAAATGAATGTTTTTATATAAGGTGACCTAACCCTAATCCCTTCCAAAAGTTTTAATTAACGAAGCCAACCCAATCGACTTAATATTAAAATTGACAAAAAAACTAGATAATGAACTAAGTAGGCTATGGTCAAATTAGTTGTTAGTAGGAATTTATAAATAACAATATAAAATTGATGTGGCTAACAGTGGTTGATATAGTCATGTAAACTACCAAAAGTGGTTTTAGGCTAGGGAAAGGGCTAATGAAGGTGGTAAATGACCAGAGGAGGTGGTAAATGACTAGAGGAGGTGGTTATTTACAAGAGGAGATGTCCAAAATAGGAGTCAAAGATTAGGGGAATGATTTTTATGATACAAGTGTGTAGATATAAAATGGAAAAAGGGATAATAATATTATGAAACACTAATGGTCTTCTCACCCCTTTCTTGGTGCACCCATTAAAGTATGCACTCAAAGAGATTGAGACTCGATGGGTTCCTAAAAGATACAAAGTGTTAGTAAGTGGTAAATTTTTGAAATTATTATGTGTATATGTATGCCCCACCCTAAGCTCATCATGTGTCATGTGAGTGTAATAGAGGATGGTACTTTGGGAAAGAACATAGAAATACATGAAACCAAGATAGCTAAAAATGACATATAGAAATTAATGCTAAAATGAAATGAAAGTAACTAAAAATACCAAATACATACCTTAGCTTACCTTTATCCCAAATTATTCCATGAAAAAATCCTAGTCTTTATCATGGAAGGTCTAGTACCTGCATTTGAGAAACCCTAAGGATACAAGACTAAAAATAGAAGTAATGTGTGCATGTAGAGGATGGTTAAAGTATCAATGAATTAATCAGGATATTTGGAAAATTAGAATTTTTAAATAAATTTTAGAACCAAAATATTTATGGAAAATGAATGAGAAATGATTGGCAAATGAATGTAGAATTGGAAAGCATGTGAAACATAAATGGAAAAAAGGAATGTAGAAAATATTAAATCACATTGGAAAGCATGTAAAACATAAATGGAAAAAAGGAATATCAATGCAAGAAAAATTTAAAAAAGATATATAAGTAAGTGACAAGTAACCCTATTTAAGAGAGGCATGTTGAATCAAACATAAAGAAAAACATAAATGATTGAAAATGAAATATAAGTCAATGTGTAAGAAAAACATGAAGAAATTATATATAAAGAGAAACATGTACTAATGACAAATGTAATATGTAAGATAAATCCATAAAAATCAAAAAATAATATGATAAAGAGATGAAAATCAAAAGCTCTAAAGGATGAAAACTCAAACTTAGTGCTTGTTTTGAGATACAATGTAAGAAAACATAACCACCTAATGATATGATGAGTATGAAAATGAAATGGTAAAAGAATGGTGTAAGGGTGTTTGTAAGGAAGGCATGGTCCTATCCAAGGTATTACAATGAAACTCATAAATTATAAACCAAGAGGTGTAATAATTTAGATTTGGTCAAGGATGTGATCAACCAAAATAAATATCCAACAAGAAGAATATAAGTAAAATATTATGTGAATAAGGAATGTGAGGCACCACATGGGTGATGTGAGAATCCTTAGCAAGAGTTAGACACACTAGGAAAGTGAGAAAAGATAATAAATATCAACAACAAATATTGATGAAATTTTGACTAATAAACAAAAATCTTGGGCTAACAAGTGAAGTACATAGATCAACTCATGAAGGATATATGCATGAAAATTAAAATGGACCTACCTTCCCATAATGTTTTATTCAATCTTTAGGACCCCTTAAAAATTCATTGGTCTACTTCAAATATTGGGATTTTTCATGAGAAATTAGGTGGCACTAGATAGTATATGATATAATGAGACCTCATACCCTTGTCTACTAGCCTACCACACCCTAATATACCTTAGCTCTATCATGAGACCAATTATAGAGTTTGAGATTAGACTAATATAGGAGATGTTCCAAATATATATCTTGTCTTTTGGTGTGATCTAACTCTTAAAAATGTTTTTTCCTTTGAATCATTACCTTTTATTTAGATTTTATGATTCAGATTTTAACTTGTTTTGGCTTTTTCTATTCCTCCTCCTCCATAAGACTAAGAGAACCAAACATGAGTGAAATAGATGACAAACAAAAGAGATCTTACACTTGGTCATTATAGAAAAGGACTTAAATACCAAGGTGTCTAAACGCTCCTAGAATTTCCCACAAGTAAGTGTTCAATCTCAAAGCTAACTGATGTGAGCCTTATATTAAAAGAGATAAGGGAAATATGGGGATCATAAGAGATCTATCTATGTAATAAGTGATACAATGATGAATATGCTTATATCTGATCACAAGGAGGTAAAATAGTGTTATTAAATGTATGGGATATGCTATGATAGTCATGTTACTAGAGAATCCATACTAACCTACAATAGATCTAATATAAGCACCAGTGAAAGTATTAGTCATACCAAAAAGTGATTTAAATATTTTTTAATGTGTTAATTTATGAGGAAAGATAGGTCTTATCTATGATATTACACTACAACTCACAAGGTGAAAACTAATGAGGTGAATTCTAAATAATGGGGAAAAATAATCATAAATCTACTAAGGCAAAGAATGACATAAAAATACAAAAATGAAAGAGATATATAAGAACCAAAATGAAAACAAATGCCAAATGTAATTTGTAATAAAACCAAAGAACTCAAAAGTGAAAATGATTCTAGTAAAGTGAAACTAAAATAAATAAAGTGCACAAAACCAAACAAACATGAGATAAAAAATAAAAAGTAGGATCTATTGTAATGTATATATCAAAGATGAACATGTAAAATACAAGCCTATGTGTCTCTTAATCTTTTTTGAAGTTGAATTTGTTTGTTATTATGCATTGTATAATAGGAATGGGCATCATAATATGCCCCAGTTGGTAATTGGATGTAGGTATGGGCATCAAAAGATTCCCCAAAGTCTAAAGAAACATGTGGATGGGTATCACAAGATGCCTCAACATGTGAGGTGGAGTGAGGTAACATTGAACCATTAAAATGATGTCCACTGGGTTTGTAGGTGCATTTAGAGATAGGTAAATGTGTTGGTCTGTTAGATTTTAAGTATGTTGAATGTGACATAGGATGTGTAGGAGAGGCATGATTAGGTAAAGGAGGTAAAGGTTCATTTTTAAGTTGAAGAGTTTAATTATGCAAAGTAGGTTGAGGGATGATATTGTCATTGTCATCTCTAATAGGAGGGAATTTTTTTTGATTTGGTTAATACATGATGACTTAAGGTGGTTGATTAGTCATGTAATAAATTTTGTTACATTTGTATCATTTGGGAATGTTTAGTTGTTTTCATAATGTTTATTTGTTTAACTGTTTAAGAAAGAATTTGTGTTGTGTCAATTTGTGTATTAGTATTTGAAGATGGGGTATTAGTGTTGTTAGGAGGGGGATTATTAGTGTTAGTGGGAGGAAGGGTATTAGGGGGAAGATTCCCAACATTGGTATTGGGAGGAGGACTATGATGAAGGACCTCAACTATACTACATTTTGTAGTGATTAGTTTTGGATTAGGAATACATGAAGTAAGAAAGTGAATAGTTTCATCTAAAGTAATAAAATAAGTGAGGTTCTGATCTAAATACTTAATTATGAAATGTTCTTGACTAAGTAGAGGCTAGAGAGATGACATCATTATGAGATAATACTAGATAACCATGCACAAAATAGTATCAACCAAGGTGTATAGAGTTGACAGGGTTGAATGTGTATTGTTTAGATAGAAGGATGTAAAATGAAGATAAAATCAACCAAACATAGAATAGGGTGGACTAGGTTGACTTAGTACTATAAATAGGGTGTGAAACTGATCTTTATAAGGATACATAGTTGACTAGGTTAACTTAGTACTGTAAGTTGGTTGAAATCAAAGATTACAAGGTCAACTAGGTTGACTTAGTACTATAAATAGGGAAAAATATAGTCTAAAAAGGATATCTATTCAACCATGTTGACATAATACTAAAAAATAGGGTATGCCACAATCTAAAAAGGATAAAGAGTTGACCAACTCAACTTAATATTGTAAATTGATTAGTAAAAAAGAGTACAAGGTTGACCAAGTTGACTTAGTACTATAGGTAGAGTAAAATACAATATGGAAAGGATATAGATTTGACCAAGGCAACTTAGTATTGTACCTTGACTGAAATAAGAGAGGATAGGGTCAACTAGGTTGACTTAGTACTATAGGTAGGGGAAAAGATAGTTTGTAAGAAATTATGTCAAACAAAATGATAGTGTAATAAAATAGGGAAAGATTTTGAAATGTAATTTGAAGAAAGAAATGGAATCAAACACACAAATAATTAGATAAATAGGAATGATCCAACTGGGTCACATAGCACAAAACCATGCACCAATTCTAGCCAATGCATGTTTTTATAATACAACACATAATGATCAAGGAGAAAACACTCAAAGAAAATGCAAATGCAAAGTGTTCACCTTGAGTGTTTTTATATATTATAAAGTGTTATTTTAAATGTGATAGGGAATTTGGTTAAAAAATAGGGAACTAGAAAACAATCTAGGGATGTTTTTAGGACATTTATGTAGAAAGAATCTATGTTTGAAATGGTATTGGATTGGTATTGGGGCCTACCCCTTCACTTCATAATCCCATAGTGATAAGGGTGTCAGGTGATTTGAAAATATATACCATTAACCATGTGTTTATACTTTGCCAAAAAACCAAGTCATCTTCCCCTTTGGTGATGAAATCCAAGTAATCTAGCTTTGGGAAGATAAAAGCTAAAAGTGTTTTGAGTATTGTGATTTGGTAGTGTGTGAAAAAAGAGAAAAATAGTGAAACTAATTGGAAATTTGAAAAACCACCTAATTAGATGGTGTGAGATACTCTAAATATGCAAACAACTAAAAGCAAAAGTGTGAATTAATTACTAGCAAATAGTAGTTAATTCCCAAATTAAGAATGGTATAAAGTCAATTTAGATGACATTATATGTAAATAGTACACAATAGAGTTGACTTTGTCATTAATATTATTTAGAATTAAGGGTATTAAATAACAAATTCGACTAGGTTGACTTAGTCTTTTAAATAAAAGACAAGTTATAGAACTAAGTCAACTAGGTTGAATTAGTTTACTTTAGGGTTGTAGTTTTTAAGACTCCAAACTTACATAAAACAAAACTATAATGAAGTACTGAATTGATAGAGAGAAAAAGAGGAAACTTGGTGGTTTGGAAGATAATTAGGCTTGAAATTTTTCTACTGAAGTCCCTTGAATATTGATTTCAAATTATACAAATTGAGTCAAATGGTTTGACCTAATTCTAAAACACTATGTACTGAAGTTGGCTGAAAGACTAAGTTGACCTATCCAACATTGTTTCTTTTCTAGATGTTGATTGGAATACTAAGTTGACTTACTTGACTTAGTTTTTTTTTAGATGTTGACTGAAAGACTAAGTCAACCTGTTTGACTTATTTTGTTATATGGATGCTAATTGGAAGATTAAGTCGACATGTTTGACTTAATTTGTTATTTGAATGTTGATTGGAAGATTAAGTTAACCTATTTGAATTAGTATTTTATCTAGAACTAAATAAGAACATTGTGTTGACCTATTTGATCCAATAACATGTATCTAATGAAGACCTACACAAAAAGAACAAATTTGGGCTGATACGACTGTGTGTTAAAACTATGCACAAAATTTAGAATTATATTAGCATAGTTGACATAGTATCACAAATAAAGAAACATAATAAAATGATATAAATAAAAAGCATGAAAGAAAAATTGTAAGATTTATATTCACATCAGGTTCACAAGAATGTATGTAATGGGAGATGTAACATATCTACAAATCAATCCTAGATTAGAGAAGATAGATCCTACTTACACTTTCGATTTGGGATACATTAGATAATCAAGGTCATGACCAATATGGATTCACTAGACCTAGCCAAGGGATCTCTTACCACAATACTATAACTAGGGAGGTTTCCAAAGCCTCTATTCAAGCAAAAATATGCAATAACCCTAATTAGGTCCTATGTTTTCATATTCACTATACTAATAATAAGTAAAGCAAAAATCTAATATAGTGCTCACCAAAGACTATGGCACAAAGTAGAGGTAATGAGCATAAAATTAAACATGCATAGAAGACATATACTCATGTCAATGAATATGAAATCTTAATTCATGGAAGAGAAGTGCACCTACATATCTATATACTTTTACAAAGGAGGAAAAAAGTTAGGAATACTTACCTTTTAAGATGAACCCATCGAACCTCAATCTCTCCCTCGACCAAGGTACTTCATAAGAGGTTATTGCCATAGGTAAGGATGACAAGGATAAATAATATCTAGGCTACATAATCTATCAATGCATCCAAAATAGTTCTCCACAAGATATATCTCCAAAAAAAGTATGAAACCCTAAGCTTTGTCCTCAAGTAGAATAGTGGATAAGTAGATGCACGATATATATTACTTCTTATTCTTCTCTATATAATAAATGATGGAAATTAATGTGTTTATATAGGATGATCTAACCCAAATCCCTTCTAAATGTTTAGGCTAATAGAGTTGACCCAGTCAACTTGGTATTAAACTTGATTAATAACTTACTAGATAATGAACTACGTCAACCATGGCTAACTTAGTTGTTAGTAAGCCTTTGTAAATAACAATATAGAACCAGTGTGGCTAATAGTGGCTGACATACTCATGTAAACTATCAAAAAGGGTTTTAGGCTAGGGAATGGGATAATAAAGGTGGTAAATGACTAGAGGAGGTGGTAAATAACTAGAAGAGGTATGCAAAATAAGAGGCAAAGGTTAGGAGAATAGTTGTTAGGAGACAAGTGTGTAGATAGAAAGTGGAAAAAGGGACAACAATCTTTCAAAGCACCAATGGTCTACCCACCCCTTTCCCATTGAACCCCTTAAGGCATGTACTCAGAGAAATTGACACTTGATGGGTTCATAAAAGATAGAAAGTGTTAGTAAGTGGTAAAGATTGAAATTAGTATGTGTATACATTTACCACTTTTTAAAAAGCTTTAAATTATTTTTTCAAAGTCTTTTATATTTTATTATTTTATCTTATAATTTTTAAACAAATGAAAGTATAAATATTTCCATTCCAAATGGTTTAAACTATTCTCGAAACATTTAAACCAAAGCAGTGTCATTTTCATTCCTTTTTAAACAAAGGCAGAAATACCTTTATTTGTTTATGAAATTTGTTAGTATTTACTTCTACCTCTTTAAAATAATTTTGTCTTTTTGTGTCAAATTACATTTATAAGTCAATTTCTTTGAGATTCTTTATTAAAATGAATATTTTAAAATTTTCTTTGGATCAATTTATGTTTTTAATAATTTATTTTTTTAGTGATTACTAAATTGACTTTTTCTCTCTCATGGACTTTAAATTGGTTTTTGTTTTAAGTTTTTAAGAACACTACGCCAAATATTTATCTTAAAAATAAGAAAATCAGTACTCTTATACATCAAATTCAATGCCAAAATAACTCTTAATACTCTTTTAATGAGAAAATGATGTCTATACAAAACTCTATTGATGATCTAAATGAAAAATTTACATCTTTTTATAATGATAATAGCTCAAATGATGATGCATCTCCTTGTGTTTCTAAACAAATACAAACTCATGTGCACACTCCTACCAATCTTGTCATTAAAAATATGCATAATATGGGTTATTAAAGTGGTGCACTTAGTAAATTTGAATATGGTATTGTTGAACCTATTTTGTATACATTTAATACAAATTGTAAAGGTATTGGTTTTGATGATTCTACTGCTTCTAATATAAATTTGATATCATATTGTCTTCCACATTGAATTAATTATAAAACAACATCTTTTGATTATAATACTTGATGTTCATTTTTTGGTTAAAAGTATTAAACCTTGTGTGCATTGGGGAAAACATGGGCATCACATATCTAAAAGTTAGAAATTGCACACATGAAAATCATGTGTTAAATCCATGCATGACACTTTGCATTGTTAGAAAATGATTAAATCTCCTACCTCTAAGGGTAAAAATATGTGGATTCTTAAAGAAAATGAATATTTTAGAGATTTTGATATGTCTTCTTACACTATTTTTTCTAAGGCTTTGAACATAATATATTTTACAAGTGATGCATCTTCATTGTCTCCATTTTGATTCTCCTAAAATTTAAAGCATTCTTTATTTTTTATTGCAAACGAAATATGATTTTTATGGACTTATTTTGTGAATTTTTATGTACTTTGTGATATAAGTTGTATTTATTTCATTTTCCTATTTTTACATCTATTTCTATTACTTTAGGTATGTAGATTATATTTTTCTAAACTTAACTTGAAATATTGATGTTAGTTTCTATTTCTTGCAAGTCTTTTGGATCATTACTCCTTGTTGATCTTTGTTCCATTATGTATCAATCACATTGTCCAAAGAGATTATTGGTGATCACGCTTTCATCCTTTCAACTTTTAGTGACACATTTTATTCTTTCTTATCTTAAACTATCTTAATTCTTCTTGAATGAATTTTATATTAAGGGGGAGTATTATGTAATTTATCCACTTTTGTGACCCCAAATTAGCTTTAAGGGGAAGTGTTGGATAATTAATCTTATTTGAGTCTTTTATATAGGTTTATAGGCTTATCCTAAGTCTTGTGTGTGTTAATTTATTAAATTTATAGATACAATTTATTCTACCCTTTTAAGGTATCACTCAACTTTATAGTCCACTTGTTGTATTTGGATTTGCATACGAATCCTCTACCTCCACAAAGAATACATCCTCTCCACTTATAAGAGTATTAGGTACACATGATAGATATGTTAGAACTTACACTTGAAACTAATTTTCTCGCTTAACTCTTTATTAAGAGCTCTCTTATCCCTTTCTTAAATACTTAATACAACACTCTCACAACACTCTTGTTGATATATTTTTTCTCTTGCGTTCTTATTTCTCTCTTCACCTACGTTCATTATTCTCCTAACTTATTCATGGAATCATAATTGTATAATCTTTATGCAATCTTTGAATACTAGTGTGGGGTCATTTTTCATATAATGGTTTCCTCACTTGTCACATTTATCTTAACTTTATGGTTTGTTCACTTCAAGATAAAATTGCTCTTTAATCTTTGTTAATTATTCAACATTTAATTTGATCTTTGACAAAATTTGAATCAAAAGACTTGAATATTGTGTTAGATAAAAAATTTAACAACTTGAAAATTGAAGGGTACTATGAAGTGTTTTTTTAAGCCTTAAGGAAATAATTTTTTTGTCATTAGAATATATTTATGAATAAGCATCTAGGTCCATGCATAATTTTTCATCATAAAAAAGAGTAATTAGTTGAAAGTAAATTTCATTGAGTTATTTTGTTGTTATGAGTAAACAATATATTTTGAAGCACTAGGTTATTATACATGTTAATAAAAGCTATAGCTCTTTTATTAAATCATATTTGGATAAATATATTTATTATGACACTTGGTGAAGTTATTTTTCATCACATCTCACTGCATTGGCATGGTGTTAACCTATGTTGAGTATATAATTTTAGTTTATTGTGTACATTCAGCAAACTCAATTATGGATATTGGATTTTTATATATTTATTTCACACTTATTTGAGATTAATGCTAATCATTTTTAAACTTTGCATGGATAAGTTGTAACATGTTTGGGATAAATCTTATGATGGCATGGGGAATAGGTAAATGGGTTTGTAATGTTTTATTGAGCATTGATTATGTTTTTAATTATTTTTTGATGTATTATGATTAAACTTATGTGAATTTAATGATTTTTGGTGTATATTTATGTGTCAAGAGACGTTAATATTTATGATCTTAGTAGGTTGTTGAAAAAATTTAATGTAAATGGGTGGATTATGTATCTATGTAAATAAATCCTCTTTATTTGAAAGGGAATTCAATTGTATACTAGGGAAGGAGTCTAAGTGTAGTTTCAAGGAGTATTTCAATCAATTATGTCCACAATTATGAGAAATACTAGTGGAATTAGGTCATTTAGAATCATATTGTGGTGTTGGTCTGATGCTTATAATCCTATGGCTTATGTGTTTTATAATTATAAGGCTATATCATTGATGATCAATCTGATGTTATTTATTATAATTTTGGAGAAATTAATTTATATTATAATTTTTTGAATTTTTATTATATATTAATGGGTTACATGGAAAAATGCATATCTTAATTTAGATATCTAATCATGACTACATCATTTGGTATTGGAGCAAGTAAAATATT
>JARHVA010005068.1:1032500-1060000 GCA_037957365.1 Torreya grandis | reverse complement strand
TCCTTATATTAAGGATTATTCTATTACATTATAGTTGTATACTAGATTGACCTTACCTATGAGCATGGTTAAATTTTAATTTTATTGAAATCTCCTTATTTTAAAGGAAAAATACCTTGGTGGGTTTGAAAATGAAGACTATGTCAGACATGGATAAAGGTATATATGTGTTATTGATATTCAATTAACCTCGGGCAATTAAATAATGTTATGAGAGTTAATTATGTTATTTTTCTTCTTATTGGTCTTAGTAATGAGACGTTAGAGTTATTTATTTATATGTTATGAAATTAATTTTGTCTACACTTATTGATTAATTAATTAAGTGTAGAGGTTCATATTTATTTGTGTGTGTGTGTCATCTATACCATGAATTTCTAGCAAGTGCTGAGAAATTATGTATTAAATACACCATGTTATGGTCATGTGTAAAAATTGTTGTTAAGAAGATATTTTAGTTGTTCATACTGTATCTTTTAGGTAATTAGAAAGTTAATAAATGATTTATTCTTAGTTTGTTATTATATGAAATCAACCATGATCAAGTGGTTGTTAGCATGACGTTTGGGATGAAGATTGTAATCTTAATGTCTTAGTTATTTTTGAAAAATTACTATGGTGGATGCATGGCTGACCATTTTGTGAATATGCAAAATTAACATGTGACATGGAAGCTAGCTATTCATAAATACAAACCATAACTAGCCTAGTTCATGATGTTGTTAATGGCCTAATGGCTAAACTTGTCATTGTATAAATTATTATTCATAATGGTTAAATCATTTACTTGTTCTTATTTAAAGGAGTTGAATGAACCATTAGTGCAAGGACCCTATAGTCAAGAATTATTTATAAAACCCCTACCTAGTAGCACTATTATTAGTGGTTCATTATAATAACTAGTGTACATTTTATATTGGGCAATAGCCCCAAATGAATTATTTATTCCTGGTATGACGAGATTGTTAAGGATGTTTTGTTCATTTTAAAAATGTGCATTATTGTTTGGTGAATGTTAAAGGTTCATGTTGTAAAATAGGAATATGGTTATCTAATTCACATGATAATCATTTTCCATATGATGGATCCATATGTGATATGGTGGCATATGTCAAATGAAGGACTATGGGTGTAATGACCCCTAGGATTATGGATCATGGTACAATGTTCTAATAGAGGTAGAATCAGAACTTGTCTTCATTTTCATGATCATAAATGTTATATGTTTTATAGTTTTATGTTACATTATCTTAGTAGAAGTTTAGTGATTGTTACTTGATGATCTTAAAATATTATAAATCTTGCATGAGCAAAAGCTTGGTTTGATGATACCTATATGCTTATTTTATGACCTATAATGCTTATTGTGGTACTCCCTTATTATGAGGTTTGTATGTTTAATAAATGGCTTAAGACAATTCTATATTTTGCTAAATCGTATCCTTGGGTGTTTAACCTTGTCTATTGGACTAAACTAGACATTGACTATGGCATTAAGGATACCTAAGGCATGAAGGAATCCTTCTAGCCTCTTAAATCACCAAGCCATAAACACTTAGGGTGATTGGATATTTATATAGGGTTGAGGATCCCTAGGTGGTCCTAGAGGGAAGAAGAGTCCCTTATAAAAGGTTCAAAGGTTATTAATGTGTACTCTGAGATTAATACCCATAAAATGGTATATCATCTTCTAGGAAACCTTTTTCTCTATGGAATCCTCTAGTGATGTTCATACTTATTTTAGTGTATCTATGACCCATTCCATTTATGGGTTGTGTACTCATCTTTTGTAGACCTGATGTGATGTGTCATGTATTATAAAATTGTGTAGTGGGCTTGACACATAGTTTTGTTTCATACTCTACATAATAATTCCCAAATTTTTTTTGGGTTGTCTCATTTGGTATCAAAGCTTATGCTATGAGTATTATCAATAATAATGTTTATTTATCTCACTCCTTAGAAGACAAGATCAATATTGATTCACTTTACAACTAAAATAATTTGTACTTATTGGTTTCCTTCTAGTTGTTGTTCCAAAAGATGTTTAGAAATGGCAATATGCCTAAAATGTTATCTTATGATTCTCAAAATGATGATAGAGCCAGATCTTATAGTGCTAATTTAGAGAAAATCCAATGCATGGGTGGCTTGATGATAAGTAAAAAATCCTTAATGGGGCCTTAATAGCTTCAAAATCCACTCAAGGTATGATTTGGAAACATGAACATGAGTTGAATAATCTTGAGGATGTTTCCTAGAGATTTGCCCCAATCTAAAATTGGTTATGCAAATGGACTTGAGTTATATGGGAGGAAAAGATAATGATTCATGTGATGCATGAATGTGTGTACACATAAGTATATTAACATACAAGTTATGATAGCTAATGTGAATAATACGATGTTATTACATAACACTGGGTTGATGGAAATTGAAATTTCTATGAGGGTTGTTACTCTCTACCTTAGCCTTGGTTGGGTTAATCTTTCCTAATTCAGACCCTTGAATTTTATGGGTGAGTCAATGGGATATAGGTAGTAAAGGATTCACTCTTAGAATAAATGGAAATAGTGTTTAGTATTTATTGATGGGTTGTATGGGCAAACCCTCACCAGGTGTCTGGAACCTTATAAACTAGGGAAGACCAAGGGTTTCACTCAAACCTAGAGCATTAGATTGGGTATGTGGAACTGGTCTACTTATGTAAATAGGATAAGCTTTCACCTTCTACTTGTAGAGGGAGTGTCTTGAGCCTTTGAGAGTTGTAAAGCATGAATGGTTGTGATCACTATTACTGGTATTATAGATAGGATTATGGGATTTATTGTTCAATAATCTGGATATTTAATTTAAATTATTGAAAATAGTGAAAATTTTGATTTTACAGAACTAACATGCCACTTTTCAAGATGAAGAGTTGAAATTGGAGTAAGAATGTCTCCATGTGTTTAAGTTTCTCTTAGTTGAGCAAGGTTATTATGAAAAAAAAATTACCTTTGGGAGATGTGATAGTAGACCTTGGTGAATGTAATGATTGAGCTATTATGTGTATGAAACCACTTTGTTATATCTATATATCAGTTTGATTGATTGAATTATGCCATGATTAGATCTAAAATATAAATAGCCTTACAAAGTATTATTAGATTCTCTATTGCTGGGTAGAAATACAAGGGTGATCATCCTTACTTCTTTTAATAAGTTTAAATAGAACTTATTGTGGACAAAATGAGAATTTTATATATCTATAATTTATTGATAGCTGGGGTAAAAAATTGTAATTTCTTGCTTGGATTATGTGTTTCTATACATGAATGGTTATAGAAATGTAAAAAAATTGAGTAATAGGTCTAACGCTTGGGGAACACTATTGTATCCCAAAGTAGTGGATTTATAAGCAAAGTCTGGGTAGATCTTTTTGGTTAAAAACTTCGATATGGTTGGTTGATTAAAACCATTATAACTTGAAAGTGAATAAGTATTATGTATAATAATACTAAAGTGTTAAAAAATATATGCATTTTAGCTAAATTAAATTTGGATTTTGTTATGAACAATCAACCTCCTTTGAGTTGAATGAAGAAGCATGTGGCTTCATTACTCTAAAAGGTTGTAAGTTGTTGAGTGTGTGGATATGTTTTGATTCCATGATGTTGTTATTTTGATCATGGGTATGATTTAATCCCATAAGGAGACTATGATGTTATTATATACGTTTTACATCCATGAGGATGTTTAACTTATCTTTGGTTGAGATTTTGCATCCATGAGGATGTTATGCTGATCGTAGATATGTTTTATATCTACAAGGATGTATTTTGTGAATATAAACTAAATTTAATGGTTATAGGAAACCATAATTCCCATGATGATGATATATATTCACCTAGAGCCTTAGTTATGTTCATCCTTTCTTGAGTTTATGTTGTATTGAAACAAACATTACTAGTCAATCTTTGGCTTGTTAAAACAAGTCAATTGGAAGGATATTGATAGAGGCTTGTTGTTATAATAAAGGAAAATGTGCTTGGTGATCATTGATAGCTTTCATAGGTGATCCATCTTATGATGATGATTTATAATACTCTTGGGAGGTTCAAGGATGTAACTTAAGCCTAGAAGGCCTAGTGGGGTGATTATAACTTACTTAGACAAGTGAGAATGTTTTGGGGATCTCTTATTATTAACATGTACTTTGAGCCATCTAATCCATGAGGTTCAAAATTTTTTGGTAACTTATGAGATTCATATATGTATATTTATGGGATTTTTTGAAACACACCCTACTTTGGAAGAAGGTGTTGGTGAATTTGAGATCCCTAAAACTAAACATGATGTTATATGATAGATATTTTATGTCATCTAGGATGACAAGTGGACATTAGGTGGACTGATGAGAATAATGGACCCTAGTACTTAACTTACCAATGTGTTTAATTTGTGTGATGTCTAAATACCTTGACATAAATTATCAAACCCTTGGATCAACATCTGTGTGATAGTATTGTGGTTACTTTAGCACATGTAAAACTGTTGTATGTTGTGTAAACATTCTACATTTTTTTGATTATATGGAACCATGTAAACTGGTAACTTCTCCATTTTGTGTGAATTTAGTTAACTTTTGAACTTCCACATTTTCTCCCTAATATCATCATTGGTATATATATATATATATATATATATATATATATATATATATATATATATATATTTGATGATGTAACTGTGTGACATGTGAATGGTGATAAACCACTTTGTGATGTAGTTTTCATTTTACCTCTATTAACAAAAATCTACTAGGGTATAGTGAATGTATTGTGTGGTGTGATCCTGCAACACTACTCTAGCAATGAATTTTGATGCAAGTATGAGGTTTAGGGTGAAGAAACACTATATCTAGTATGGTTATACTAGGTACAGTCTAGGGAGTGAATTCTCATGTAGGTTGAAAACCCACTTATCCCCTTTACATGAAGTAGCCACCTGATTCATTCAAGTTGTGCACCATGAGTGCCATAAGTTGTCCATGAGATGTACATACATAATGGTCACCTTATGATTTAATTATTTCTTTAACTACCTCTTGGAGTTTATTTTAAAAACATCCTTATAAAATTCATTGGTGTATCCTTGTGAAGCACTAATTGATCCTAAAATTTTGACTTTTATGTAAAAAGGAAAGACTGAAGTTGTTAAAATACAAACACGTATTGGCTTATAAAATTAAGTATGATATGAATGAGTTAATGGCTAGTTTACCTAAAAATAATATTCTAGAATTAATATTATAACTTAAAGGCATGTGTTGAATGGTAATTGAAGCCATATTATAAACAAGGTATTATTTTGTATACTTGAAATCAACATTCTAATTTGTTAAAGCATGGCTAGAATGCATGCTGATTTTATGCTCATGAGGATTAATGTAAAGTCTTGATCAATAAATTTTTGAATTTTATGTACTTCTAATATTACCAAGAAGTAAGTGTAATATTATGGTGGGATTTTAATCCCTATAACCATCACATGAGCTCACAAATTATGGATATCATGTTGAAAACCTTTAGGTTGCATGTGAATGCCTAGTATGGCTTCACTAAGGTTTGGTGTGGTTGGTGTGAGATGCTTCACTAACCCATGAATGATGAATGGTGAAAGAAAAGTAACTATAAAATGTTGTATCTATATTTTTGTTGATATTTTGTGATGAATGTTACCAAGAAGATGTGCAAGCAAAATGTGTGTTGTGGAAACCATAGTAGTATTGTTGTTGTTATTATTTTCATTCTGGAATGAATGATATAAGTTATGTGCAAAGAATCCTTAAAGATGGTGTAAATACCCCATATCTATATGAATGTTGTATTTCTTAGAATGCTATGGGATCAATATAGAGTTATGAATAATATATAACTTTAAGTGTTGTGAAATACATCTTAATCTAAAAAAATATGAAAATCTATTTGGATTGGATCTTAGCAACCATTATTATGAAGTTAAAAATTTATATGATAATATTTCTTTAGAATAAGAGGAAGGTCTAGCTGAAAACTATTTTTCTATCAAAAAATCTGATCATGAGTTCATGACTAAGATGAAAATTTCATAATACTTTTATTTTGTATGAGCTAATAGTTATAGCTTTATGGTTTGAAGAGTACTGAAAGCTCTTTTGTTGATAAATATTAAAATATATTTGGTAATTACAGCTTAAAATGCATACCTTGCAAGAACTATTTGATTTTCTAGCTGCATAGGTGGTTGGAAGTTAGGTGAAAATTCAATAGTACTATGTTAAAAACAATAGATTACTGATAAAATTTGCCAAAATAAGAGAAAGATTTAGCAAGAGAAACTTTTCATAAAAAGTGTTGATGTTTTCCTAAGTGAAACAATAGCCTTGTGAGGCAAAAAATTAGAAACTTATATATATATATATATATATATATATATATATATATATATATATATATATAAGTTTGAATATTTTAGAATTTTATGATTGTAAACATGCGTACAACAAATCATTTTTCTCACTGTGGCCTTACAAAAGGAAACCAAGCTAAGAGGATAATTTTTTAACCCAGTTAGATGAAGGACATGGTTATCCTAAGGGTAGTATGTGAAATATCAACAAGGTAAGGCTACATATTTACTCACAATATGAGTAGATAAACCTAATTGCTATACCAAAAAGGTAAAGTATAAGGTAATAGCCCTTATTTATATAATTAAATATGAAATTATATAGAGGACATGGCATTTATTTTTATAATAACTAATAGAATTATCAATCTAGTTACTTCAATTCTAAAGTTCATATTTTGGCTTCTTGTAGTGTGTAAATGTTTTGTAAAAAGAGTGATAAAGCCTCTTTTCGATATAGCATGACTCATGATTATTATTTAGTTACCAAGATGGCTCCTCTTTAAGGAGGGGGGATGTCATAACCCTACCAATTAACACATTTATATAATCAATTAGATAAGGTTGATTTGCATGTTTTATTGGTTTTTTTATCAGAATTTGACTCATCTTTGCAAAAGTGGATCGTATGATTATATACACAAATATACTTATGAGTATATATATATGATCAATTGTGTGTACATTAATTATGCCTAGAATATTAAAATAGTCTTTGTGTGTGTGGGTGTGTGTGTGTATGTATGTATGTATATATGTATGTATGTATGCATGCATGTACTTTTGATGTGAGCCCATGTCATTGTTGGCTTGGGCAACATAATCTTGTAAGTGTTGCTAAGGTCCTTAAGATTACATTGATTATTTATTAAAAGCTTATAATCTTTGTTGATTTTTTGGCATAAATAAAACAAAGGGATTTTGTTTTATTTAAGAGGCTTAACAAGTTGATGCAAAAATGTGTTAATTCCTAGGCTGTGGATTTATTATGGTAAAAAGTATTGAACACTATGGTGTCATGAACCAACCTTGTGACCCCTTTTGGATACTAGACTATAACGTATTTTAATGTGTTTTGACATCATTGGACAAATGACTATTGATGTTGGTCTTGTTTCTAGATGGTTTTGATGTAGGTACCTTAGATAGTTGAGTTAATATGTTATGTCATGATCGATGACCGTAGTGGATTCATTATATCCTAATATGGATATTGATTATGTTGGGTTCATTTTATCATGTTATATACATGTGTCACTTTATTTAATTACATTTTTATATGTTATTGATACATTATGTTTTACTCGGTTGATAGTGATCAATTTTACAACTATTGATTGTACCTCACAAGACATGCATGGGTTCATGGTTATCAAGACTAATTATTTCTCTTATAAGTTATAGTTAATTATAATACATTTATCATTTAGTATCTAATTATTATGTTAAGTTATTATTATCTTATTGACATAATTCGAATACCGTTGATGTTCTATTTGGTGGGTGTAGGCAACAGGCCATGAGTTAGGCTTGGCATTGGGTTTGGACATATCAGGTATATCATGATTGGTTGAGAAGTTTGAATATCACTCTAATAGTTATAGCATGTATATTATGATATTGAGCCACCATTATGCATATCCTTTTATGTTATTACTTCTTGTCATTTGCCAATCTTTCCTTTTTTGAGTGCATGTGTGGTTTACTCTCATCCACTCATGTGTTTAGGGTGATACTTTCATGTTTGGTTGTTCTTCTTGGGTGTCTTAGATTCTTAATGCTGATTTGTTGAGTAGTTTTATTCTAGGTGGGTTGGTCTAAGCTCATCAAGACCCATGTGGGTCTTTTGGCCTTTTAAAATTTCTTATCTCCTCCCTCATAGGTGACTGACTTCCATGAGCATTATTCGTCTAGAGAGTTGTCAATTATTTTATTGTCAGTTCTTTTACGTTTTGGGTTAATTATGGATTTTGTTGATTATATTATTCAATAGCTATTTTTGGTTAATATTTGATTAATTTATTTATTAATGACCTCTTTTGGTTTATGTATCACGTGGATATATTATTTATTAATTCTTGTTGTTTAATATTGATTTAATGAATTTTTATGCTACATAAATAGATTTTATTATTTTATAAATTTTATTTTTTATAACTCTTATCTTTTATTTTATTAATTTATTCTTTTAACTTGTGAATTACATTATTATGTTATTTATATATTTATAAATTATATTATTTTATTATATATATAATAAAATAATATATATATATGATTATTATATTATATAATAAGAGTATATACATTACCTAATCTTATTATTATTTTTATTATTATACTATATAATAATAAGGCTACATTATATATTTTTTTTAATTGACATATTGGCTTGGGGAATATGCCAAGGATGGCATTGACTTGGGTAGGGGTACGACATGGAAGAGACAAGAGGGCATTGGGTAGAGGGAAGGCATGGTAAGGAAGGGATGGAGTGTGGAAATAGTGATGTGGAGATGAAGATAAAATCATGCAGTAGGACAATAGAAGACATGGCATGGGAATGGAAAGAGAGGTGAGGATATGATAGGGAAGTAGGGAGTGGATAAGGAGAAATAGTTGAAAGAAGATTGATCTAGGGTGGTCATATAGCAAGAAAGATGGAGGTAGAGAGGAAATATGGAGAGTGTCATTGATAGAAATATTGGGGAAAAATAGGGGTATAAACGATGAGATTCTAAGCATGTATAGAGGGTATTATCAATCTAATAGATGAACTATGTTTTCCCCTCTTAAATTTGTTAATTTGACTACATAGTTCAAAGTAAGTAGTTGTTCACCTAGGTTGGATTCTATTGGTCTAAATGTAACATTAGAATGAGATTCAATCTTTCTTGCTTAAAATACTTGATCAATAATTTGTTGCATTTTACCTTAAGTCTAGAAACTTGATACATGTGTTAATTAATCTCTATGCCCTATTATTTGGTATAAGCTATTCAAATGATTGTTTGGAAGCTATTTTAATGGTCTAAAAACTAGTTTCCTATTATTATAGTTAAATAATATTTTTAACTTGTTACACCCCTCTTTGGGCTAAATAATTGATTTACGCCTTCTACTTAAGACATCATACCCTATTGGTCCCCTATATGAGGTGTTGGGGGGTTTAACTTAAAGTTGAAGCTAAATAATTATGACTTGAATGACTACATTCCTTACCTTGAGTGTTTTGTACATATGGCATGGTATATTTTGTAGGATTTATGATGAAGCCCTGGTTAAATTTCATTCACATCATGAATGGTAATCTATTTAATTTTGAAGCATGGGTTAGGAGATATGTATAACTATTAAAATTAGTTTTGACCATAATAAATTGAGAAATCAATACAGTGGGAATAAGAATGGTTTGGTTAATATTTAAGCCTAATAACAAATTACTCCATGTCTATCAGATGCATGATTAGAACCAAAAACCATTGCAGATATATGTTAGACCCTGATATTATCTTTTGTTTAGGGATCTATTGAACTATGAGGAGTTAATGTTGCCATACTTGGATAAGATAAAGCCAAGAAAATTATATTATGTTAATGGATTAACTCCTTAACTATTTTGACTCGTCTGAGTTATGTGTTTATTGGTTGTGGGTTCCTTGTGTTATTTATTTTATGCTCGTGTAAGCCTATTGGCTAAGCATTAGACCCTGACAAAGTCTCATAGTCTTGTGAATAGGTGGTATGAGACCTTGATATATGATAAAAATCATCCCCTATGAAACCCAATATATGTCTTAGTTTTTACTCATGACATGGTTTATCTGAGTGTTATGGATTATTGTTTCTACACTATTTATATTGTCATTTTTGGAAAAATTTTAAGTCTATACTAGTGGCTCAATATTGTGTGTGAATTTATTACCCCACTCGAGTACCTAGTTGATAAAACCCTCTATCAAGTTGATGGTTGGGGTGGTAAGGGATACCAATTGAGGGCTCATAGGGCTAGTTTTAAGGAGTGTTCTCCTTGCAGTGTTTTCCTGCTTCATTGTAGCACTTGGATTCCATATAATGGTTGTATTTCAACCATACCTATTGACATATGCTATTGGAATATTGGATTGTGGCTGATTACTATTTCTATGTTGTAGTTCATCTTATCCCCTTATGTATCTGATATGATTGTTAAGTTGTAATATGAACATTGTTAGACATTATGTTGTCACTGAGTCATTTTGATGACAATTGCTTAGTTCATGTATATCTGACAAATTTTATTTACATATTTGGTGTGTATTACATTGGTGCTATTTACCATGTGATTAATGGGGTGATTATAATGTACCATGAGATACTTGAACCTCCTACATTGTTGGATGTGCATGATTAAGGAATATACATGTTGATTTCATGTTAATACAAAAGAGTAAAAATGTTATTATTGGAATACATAAAACAATGTATGTAATTACATTATGCTTCATTTTTCAACCAATAATAACATGTTGAAATTAATAAAGTGGAAAATGGTATCTATTATCAAGTTGATAGTTGTGTTTTAACTAGTTCATGTTAGAGATGGTTGTTGCACCTGTGGATAGAACCCTAATGGAAGTTGAAATAAGTAATATTAGCTCTTGAGAATTTATCTTACTCATAACATATAAGGAATCTATGAATAATTGATGAATTATCAATTATATGGCCCATAATCAATCTATTAATAACATAAATGTCTAGAATAACAAAAATGATTCAATGATAGTACAAGCATGTTCTTAGGGAAAATAGATATGATCTCCTATGGTGGTAATTAATTATAGGTTATGAATCTCTTTGGCAGACTATGTATATTATTACATGGATATCATGTTGAGTTTTATTTAGTGATATTCTCATAGCATAGAATTTTTATTCGCATATAGACTTATTTTGTGTTAAGAGATTGGAATGATGTTATACAACATCTCTTAATTGTAGTTTGGATATTAAACACATATCCTAAACCTTTTATTATCTTGATTGGAATCAAAGATGATGAAAATTTGTTATGTCATTAAAGCGATGATCTAAGATATTTGTGAGTTGTAGCATAATTACTAGACACATGATCTTGACATAGTTTCATGTTTATAACCTTGGCTGAAATTAGGTATAGCAAATAGATTTTTACAAATATAATTTGGTGATTCAAGAAATATGTATTCATTATTATGCTATACTAATAGATTCTTATGGGTAGAAATATAATTTTAAGTGATTTTACTTCCATTACTTAAACAATGAAGTAAGCTAGATTAATGATCATCGTATGTAGATCCACATTTTGGCTTATGGGTTACACTATTAATGGTGTCATGGTATTTTGGATATATGACATGTTTTATTAAAGATAATTAATTCAAATTTTATGATGCAACTCTTATTTAATGGAAGTTGGATAGAGTGTCATTATGATTATATGATATTGGATAGTCATTGGTCATTATTAATTATGTGTGTGATTAAACTTTAAGCTTATCCTTGCCGATGAACTCTATGACATACCTTGTGTTATGACTATCAAATATGCATCTAATCAATGTTTTTGGTAAATAATCCTAGTATGAGGATGAAAAATAGTAATCTATGGAAACCTTAATGTTAACATTCGATTATGTGATTAAATAATCTACTTGGGTAAAGATTTACCAAATCATGCTTTTTAAATAATGAACGTATGTTACCATATGCATAATAATTGAATGGCATAAATTACCTATGTCTATTCAATAACATGATAGGATAATTAAGGATAAATAGATAACATCTAGGTCTGAGACCCTATGCATGGCTCATGGGATGGTAATCTTACAACATGATTTGTGATCCTATAGCATGTGGATAAACTATTTTTCATATGGAAAATGTATGCTCATTCAATGGGATACTCACGTATGTGATGTTATCTACCTGGATTCAATCATATAGTAATTCATCTAATCTAATGAGAACAATTCCTTCTTCATGGATATATATCCTATAGGTGTGACCTTCATCTATTAATGGAATGAAGGTGAAATTTATTCATGAAGGTCTTAGGATCAGATTATAGTGATCAATGGGGGTAGGATAAGGAATTATCCTCGCTTGTGTGTTTTCCTAAGGTTTTGGGACTCTTATCATTATGCCATGTTGGATTTTACAAGGGATTAGAGATATCCACCTACTAATCTCATGATATGATAAGACTAGCTAAGCAAGTTAGTAAGATGGACCTTATGTGTTTGGTCTCTTAGAACTATGTGCTTGAGTATTACACCCCTGGTATATCTTATTTGCTTACAAAGCATTGGTTAGCTAGACATTCTTAAACCTACTTAATTCCATTCCAGATGTTTATAGCATTTCCTTGTGGGGATTTTGGGATGTTGATCGAATCCATGGTACTTCTTGTGGAATTATGTCGATGAATTGCATTGCATTAGTTTATGAAGTAGGACTTTTGATGTTATATTGTGGACTTTGAAGATAATTTCAATAAAAATTTTGGGTTGTTTCATCTAGTATCAAAACGTATGCTCAAAGGTTTTTATTGAGTTTTTTCACTTTGCATTTACTTTTAGCATGTGCTTGAAAATATAGTTGATATTTTATGTGGTTGTTCATATGCTTGCATGAGATTATGTTGCATAATGCACTTTGGGTGGTTGTACATACACATAGTTTAGATGTTTACCACCTTATGGAGGCTTATTTTAGCCAGTGTGTATGTGTATACCTTTTGAAATCTAAATGCCACCTACATGTCTATGATGTTTGGATAAGACTAAATTAAAACCTTGTACTTTAACATGCATACTATACCATTTTTGAAAATTTATGCCTGCTATAGACTAGTGTATGTCTTATTTTCTTAAGGATACTAGGTTATGACCCTTATAAAGTCACATAAACTCTTTGATGAGCTGATTAGTCATTTGATTATGCAAGCCTAGAGTATTGAAAGCCCCTATTTTATTAATGTAGGTATGTAGAAATTATTAAATTTATAAAAATTGATTTTTGTGATGCTTACTCATGGCTTTGGTTAGGTCAATCCTTCCTTCATCGATTGTGTTTAGGGAAAGCGTCACTAGTCAACCCTTGACTTGTATGGGTAGGTTAATGGGAGTCTGGTGATCATCACTTCACCTTAGAATTGAGTAAATGATGTTAAATATATATTTTTAATTTATATGGGTGAGTCATCTATAGATGATTAAGACATCTTGACCTTGGGAAGACCAAGGGTTGATCTCAAAATTGGAGAGCTGTGTAGGGTAAGGGTGTCAAATTTACTTAGATAAATTAGTGAGGCTTTATATCTCCACTTATGAGGGAATATCTTTAGTTTTACCAAGATCTTTATCTTTTTTATGTATTCAATCTCTTTGAATTTAATAGAGGAGCATGCGACTTCATAACTCCAATGGATGAAAATAAATAAGTGTGTAGGGATGTTTATTTTCATGTTTGACATATTTGGGTTGTTTTTACCATTGGTGTGTTTACATTCATGATGGTTATTTTGATCATGGATAGGTTTATTTATATGAGATTATCATGTTGACCATGGATATGTGATATCTATGAAGATGTTTATCTGATTCTAGCTAAGTTATGCATCCATGAGGATGCTTAATTAAAATCCTAGCTATGTTTTGATACTCATGGGATGCCTATTGTGATGTAGATATGCCCTACATCCATGAGGATGTTTATTGTGAGTTTAGTAGAACTTGATAATTGTGGAAAATTATAATTTCCACGGTAGTGTTTAACATTTACCCCATGCCTTGGATAAGTCTGCCCTTTCCCAAAAGAGATTTTTACATCCAAGCGAGAATTTTTTTTAACCTTTGACTTGTTGGATTAATTCAACTAGAAGAATAGTGATGAAATATTGTTGTTGGAATCATGAGATAATACCTTAGCAGTCATTAATAGATCACATGGGAAAGCTATACAATGATGTCAAGGTATTGTTAGGTTGTGGAGCTAAAAGCTTCACTGATGCAACAGGGAAGGAGGTTGCTGAGTGTCACAGTCACCAGCATCGGTTAGGCCGACCGACATCGGCCAGTGGTGGATAGGAAGCAACCGATGTCAGTCAGGAGTCAGCCGACATCGGTTAACTCCAGGCAGATAGGGACTGACATCGGTCGCCTGTGCAGTTATGGAACTGTCAGTTGCACAAACAGTTAGTTAACGAACTGAGTGTTTGCATGTCAAAGGCCAATTATAGACTTGAAGCTGTGGATCTAATTATTATAATTAGGTGTCTAATTATTGTTTGCATGAGATCTATTTAAGAGACTCATGGGCTATATTGTAATTTGTGCTAGAGAGTAAGAGAGCAAATATTAACTCCTTCAGAGTGAAGAGAGTAAGGTGTGTTCCTCCTAGTGCCACAGTACCAAGTGTGGGTGTTGGTTTGGAAAATCAAGTAGGATTATTCATGTATGTATGATCTTGGTCAGTAGGTGTGCATGGCTACATTTGGAGATTTGCATGGTAAGTAATATCATTGATTTGCAGGTGTTTGTGTGTGAAAGATATTGGTTTGTAGGTGTGCAAAACTAGGTTGGTTAGTAGGTGTGCAGCAGGATCAAGGAGATCAGCAACACAACAAGTAGCAAGATCAAGCAAGATCTACTTAGAGTATGGTGTGTACTCAGTCGTGGAGTATGTGGAGTACTTGTGGAGTATGTGGAGTACTTGTGGAGTACATGGAGTACTTGTGAGCTGGCAGTAGTGATACTGACTGGTTGGAGGTGAACACCAACTCTGTGTTTGAGTTGTGTGTTGGGACCGTAAGAGAGAGAAATCTTGAAAGTGAATTGCTATACACTTGAGGTGTGGGAAGCCTCTATAAGGTGAAGAAGAACTGTGGCATCTTCTTGGTTGTAATTCTTTTCTAGAAGAGTATTAATACAATTGTGTATTGTCTCTCATATTTTGTGTTATTTCTGAATTCTAGTTACTTGTGCATTCTGGTTAATTTCCTCATATTAAGTTGCTTGGTAATCAATGGTGCTTCTGGGGTCCTATCAGTTGGTATCAGAGTGAGGTTGTTGGCTCATAGCTTGATACCACTAACAGTTGGTATTAGAGCGAGGTTGTTGGCTCATAGCTTGATACCACTAACAGTTGGTGTCAGAGCTAAGGTTGCAGGGAGCAGGTTTGTGGTTGATTACAGGTCACTCTCAGGGGTTTCTGATTGAGTGGGAGTATAGCAATGGTAGAAGAAGGTAAGCTAAGAATGGAGGAATTGAAAAGCATGAATGGTTAATTATGGTGTTATGGAAAGAAAGAGCAGGTAAAGAAATATTTTTGGTTGGTAGAAGATCAACATGAAGGACATGAAGAAGCAGGTGTTGCAGGTGTTGTTGCATAAGATGCTTTAGGATGTTCCTTGGATAAAGTAGAATCTTTTTTTATAGATTCTATTGCCTCTTTCCATACAGCCCCATATAGAGGGGTTGGTGAGCCTTGCCAAAGAATTGGCAAAGGGGAAGTGAAGCCGAAATTGTAGGTGGCCAACACATGGGTGTTGGAGGTCATGCAGGTCCTGGTCTTGAAGATGTGGCTAATTTCTTTAGGAAAGTTGGGTGATGAGAGATGCACAAGAACTCTCATAGTGGATGCACTTGAATTAGCTAGTGGTAAGAAAGTAGGTACTCTTTATCTACTTGCTTATATTACTGATTCTTCTTCTATTGTGAAGACGTGGCTTTGTAGGCTTGGTCACATGAGCAAGAAGGAGATGCATGTTTTTAAGAGGAAGTCAGATGTGTTTGACAGACTTAAGAACTGGAAAGCCTTGGTGTTTCTGGAGGAGATGATGGATAGAGACCAGTGGATGGGGCTGGATACTTTTGAGCAAGGCGGTTTGGATAGGGTTTTGATCCATGGAGAGCTTGTGGGTAAAAATTCATCACTCACAGGCAAACACAGTTACCGGTGTCGGTTAAGGGGAACCGGCATCAAACAGACAGGTGCCGATGTCGGTCATGTGTAGACCAGAGCTGGTGGTGTCAGGCAGGGTGGCTACTAGCGTCGGTCATAGAACTAATGTTGGTGATTAGGTAAGACCAATGTTGGTAAGAAAACTAGCATTGGTAGAAAGGACAGTCGCATGGAACTGACGTCAGTCAGATGCAGACTGTGTAGTGACCGAGGTCGGTCCCTGTAATAGATTTTGGGTGGATAGCAAGCTGTCAAAGAGTCTCAAATGCCCATGGGTAGGACTGAAGGGTTAAGTAAGCCTCAAATTCATTGTTCCTCTTCTTTATACTCATTGCTCACTACAGAGAAGGAATGATCCAGGAAATAGTGGGAACATGGTAGGAATATGATGCAGAACCAAATAGGATATTTGGTAGGGTTGCCAGCTAGAAGTAAGCACTGAAAGATGAATGGATACCTTAGTTAAAGAATAGAGAGAATGGACATGTGAGACAGAAGGCCAGGTCATATGGTCTTGAGGAAGCTGCAAGACAGTGGTACAGGTTTGACATGTGGATGACAAAGTAGGGCTTTAGTCAGTGTCATTGTAACCATTGTGTTTGTCTTACCAGGTGGATGATGGTCGCTACATTATCTTGTTACTGTATGTGGAGGATGAGCTTGGTGTAGGTTTAGACGTACAAGTTTTTGCTGAGCTAAGGGTAAGGTTAGTTCAGTGGCATGTCATGAGGAAATTGGAGCAGTGAAATTCTTTGGCATGAGAGACATGGAAGATCACAGGTTGATTTTTTTTCTAGTGGGAGCTGATGTGAATCAGGTGTTGGTGAGGTTCAAAATGTAGGATGCAAAACTGGAGCACACTAAGGGCTAGACAGTTTAGTGTCTGAAATCACATGAGGTCTGGTATAGACCTGAGTTTGCCCAAGCAGTGGGTGCTATCAGAAAGTTTAGAGCCAATCTGAGAAAGAAGCACTGGAGGGCAGTTCAGTGGATTCTCAGGTATCTGAGAGGGACCAGTAATAGGTCGACATGCTATGCAGGGTCAAGTTCTTTTCTACATGGGTTTGTAGATGTGGATGTGGCAGGTTACTTGGATGATAGGAGGTGCACCATAGGTTGTGTGGTGGGTGGTCTTCAGGATTGAGCTTGAAGAGGGATACAAGCCAAGAAACAGATTAGATGGGGTACAGGTATAGGTACAGTGTAGCTATTTATCTCCAAGTGAGAGATTGTTAGGTTGTGGAGCTAAAAGCTTCACTGATGTAAATAGGGAAGGAGGTTGCTGAGTATCACAGTCATTGGCATCGGTTAGGCCGACCGACGTCGACCAGTGGTGGACAGGAAGCAACCAACATCGGTCAGGAGTTGGTCGACATCGATCAACCCTAGGTAGACAGGGACCGACATCAATTGCCTGTGTGGTTCTAGAACTATCGATTGCACAAACAGTTAGTTAACGAACTGAGTTTTTACATGTTAAAGGCCAATTATAGACTTGAAGCTGCAGATCTAATTATTGTAATTAGGTGTCTAATTATTGTTTGCATGAGATCTATTTAAGAGACTCATGGGCTGTATTTTAATTTGTGCTAGAGAGTAAGAGAGAAAATATTAGCTCCTTCAAAGTGAAGAGAGCAAGGTGTGTTCCTCCTAGTGCCACAGTACCAAGTGTGGGTGCTGGTTTGGAGAATTAAGTAGGATTCTTCATGTATGTATGATCTTGGTCAATAGGTGTGCATGGCTACATTTGGAGATCTGCATGGTAAGTAAGATCATTGATTTTTAGGTGTTTTTGTGTGCAAGATATTGGTTTGTAGGTGTGCAAAACTAGGTTGGTCGGTAGGTGTGCAGGACCAAATTGATCTGTAGGTGGCAACAGGATCAAGGAGATTAGCAACACAATAGGTAGCAAGATCAGGTAGGATCTACTTGGAGTACGGTGTGTACTCGGTCATGGAGTATGTGGAGTACTTGTGGAGTATGTGGAGTACTTGTGGAGTATGTGGAGTAGTGATACTGACTGGTTAGAGGTGAATAACAACTCTGTGTTTGAGTTGTGTGTTGGGACCGTAAGAGAGAGAACTCTTGAAAGTGAATTTCTGTACACTTGAGGTGTGGGAAGCCTCTTTAAGGTGAAGAAGAACTGTGGCATCTTCTTGGTTGTAATTCTTTTCTAGAAGAGTATTAATACAATTGTGTATTCTCTCATATTTTTTGTATTTTTGAATTCTAGTTACGTGTGCATTCTGGTTAATTTCCGCATATTAAGTTGCTTGGTAATCAATGGTGCTTCTGAGGTCCTAACAGGTATAATGTATTAGGAGGTCCAAGGGTATGGCTTGAGCCCAGAGGGTCTATCAGGTGAATGTGACTGATCTACTTGAGCAAGTTATAGAGTTTTGGGGATATATTATTTCTATCAATTAGTATGATCCATCTATCCATGATGTACAAACATTACTGGTAAATGTTTAGAACTCATGGGGATAGATTTTATGGCTTGTTGGAACATAACCTTCCTAGCGGGAAGGTGATCATGATTTGAGATCCTTGGGACTGATTATGTATATTATTGATAGATATTGGTGTCATGTGGATGATATGTAGACATTAGGTGACTCGATGTGAATCATGGACCCTTGTGCTTCACTGCCTTATGTATGATTGTCATGATTTTAAAGTACCTTGACATAATTTTTTGAATACTTGAGTCATTTATGTGTGACTTGTTTTTCATATGGTTCCTCCTTATATGAAAATAAATTGTTAAGTGTTGTATAACTATAACTTTTCTTTGACTTTGTTAACCCATGTAAATTAGTTTCTTTATTATGCTTGTACATATGGTTGGCCCTATGGACTTTTGCTTGTTTATTTTGTTACCAAACTTGTTGTGTAAACTTTAATATTCATTGATTCTATTAAATCATGTAAATTATTATATTTTACACCGTACATATATATAATAACCTTGTGAGTTACACTTCATCTTATTGATATCAACATTGGTATATGAAAAATTTGCATACATATTTATAAGATGTTAATGGTTGTATGTGTAAATGATGGTAAATTACTTGTGTAAAGTGATCTTCTATTTTGAAATCAATCACATAAACCTTACTTTGAACTATGTTTTTAAAATTTTTGTTAGATTATTTTTGTGTACATGTCTTTGAAATAGATGTGGCCTAGTGTTTTTATTATATTTAGTATGTGGTATTGTGGGTATACCTTACTCATGTGATGTGTTTATTTTTCCATCTTGTAATCAACTTATATTTGATTGAACTTGCCAAGGTATGATATTGTGTTGTGTTGTGTAATCCCTCATTCTCTACTCTAACATTGAGTATTGGTGTAGGTATGAGGTTGAAGGTAGGGAAACACTACATCTATAATGATTTTGACCAGGTACAGGCCAAGAAGTGGAGTCTCTCATAGTTTTAAAATCCACAAGTAACCACCTAATTCATTTAGAGTGTGCACCACATGTGCCATGAGTTATCCATGGGATCTTAGTGCATAATGATCACTTTAAGGATTTAGCATTCTTTTAGCCACCTCTTGGAGGTTGTGGTAAAAGTAACCATTTTGAATTTTTCCTATTTTACCTTGTAATCACTAATTGGTCCTATAGAATTGAATATTTTTGCAAATTAACTAGGTGGTACTTTTTGAAATGCATGCATGTATTATCCTACAACATGTGCAACCATGATTTTGTTAAGGTATTGTTATTGTTATACCTATTGGAAATATTCTAGGATGAATATTTTTATTTTATTTAGAATCATTATTGGGATATATGTTGATTTTTTTGCTCGGTTAGAGTAGCACTAAGCCTTGATTAGGTGGTATTCAAAATCTTAGGTACCCATTTGACTCTTAGATAGAGTGTTGAACATTGGATGGTGCCCTCAGATGGCTATTTTTATTATGCTACCATGAGTTAAGTTTAGTGAGATGGTGGGATTTTAATCCATGTGACCATTATGTGAGCTCATGTGTGTATTGGAAAACATGCTATAAGCCTTTGGTGTGGGACACTGCACTAACACCTGAACAGTTGATGATGTAGTAGAGTAACCATAATAGTATGGATTACTACCATTGTTATATGAAATTTTGTGATGAATGCTCTTAGGATTATACATGTGGAATAATGTTAAGTGGAAGATTTCCACTATTGATTTAGATTTAGGTTGCAATCCAATATGATTGGATGATATTCTAATTGTTAACCTTATGTTATAGGGGTGTGTATGTTGACACAAATGTCATTGAGCCTAGTCAAGTTGCATATTTAGATTTTTACTCTGGTTTAGATATCACTTTTGTCTTATGATTCTTTAGTCATGTGTTCCTTATTAGAATTTTTGTTAGTGCCCTTGCTAGGGAAATTATTAAGGTAAGTGTTAACTATTTTGTTTTGGGACACTATATGCTCATGATGCTTTATGACCACCCTCATAGATGTCTGGGATGGTTGTAATTTTAGTATTACATTGTAATTAACAACTGTTACCTAGGAGATTTTGCTAACTATGTAGGCATTTTGGGTTTCATGAGCCTATTGTAGCTTGTTCTTAGCAAATTTTGATGCTTTTGATGGCCTTTTTAAAGCATGAAAGTAGAAGTTCCAACCAAGTTATGAGATTTGGTGAAATTTTCTACTATGATAGTGTTGTATAAGCATTATTTTTCCCATTTAGTGTTGTGAAGGACATGTGAATATGGGAATGAGGCCATTCATTGGCCTAATGCATTAGATAATGCCATTGTTATGATGACAATGAATAAGAATACCTACAATATATCATTGAGACATTGCTTCCCCATAATGGGTGGAGTGATTGTGTAGTATTAGTGATTAGCTTTGTTGGACTATTTATGAGGACTTTGTACTTAAATTTTGTTAGTCATCAGGATGAATCTTCTTTAAGGAGGGGATGATGTCATGAACTAACTTATGTCTCCTTTTAGATACTAGAATATAACCTATTTTAGCATGTTTTAATAACATTGGACAAATGACTATTACTATTAGTCTTGTTTTTATATGGTTATCATGTAGGTACCTTGGATAGCTAAGGTGATATGTTATGTCATGATTGATTCTCATAATGGATTCATTATATCCTAATATGCATACTAATTATTTTGGGTTCATTTCATCCTATTATATGCATATGTCACTTCAGTTAATTACATTGCTATATGTTAATGATAGATTATGTTTTACTCGATTGATAGTGATCACTTTTATAGCTATTGATTGTGCCTCACAGGACATGCGTGGGTTCATGGTTATTAGGACTAACGCTTGCCCTTCTCAACTATAATTTATTATACTAGATTTATCATTTCATATCTAATGATTTTTTTGAGTTATTATTATCCTTTTGGCAGTGTTTAGATATTGTCAATGTTATATTTGGTGGGTATAGGCACCAAGCTACAAGCTAGACTTGGCATTGGGTTTGGACATCTTAGGTATATCATGAGTGGTTAAGAAGTCAGAATGTCACTTAGATAGGTATAACATGTATATTGTGATATTGAGCCACCATTGTGTATATCCTTTTATGTTATTACTTCTTGTCCTTTACCAGACTTGCCTCTGTTGAGTGTATGTGTGGTTTACTCTCGTCTACTCCTCATGTGCTAGGGGTGATACTTTTATGTCTAGTTGTTCTTCTTAGGTATTGTAGATGCTTAATGTTGAATCACTGAGTAGTTGTCTTCTAGTCAGTTTGCTCCAAGCTCATCAAGATCCATGTGGGTTTCTTGGCCTTCTAAAATGTCTTAACTCCTCCCTCGTAGGCTACTAACTTCCATGAGCATTGTTCATCTAGGGAGTTGTCAATTATTTTATTATTAACTCTTTTATATTTTGGGTTGATTACAGATTTTGTTTATTATATTATTTAATAGTTCTTTTTTATTAATATTTGATTACTAATTTTATTAATTTAATTATTAATGACCTCTTTTGGTTTATGTGTCCTATGGATATATTATTTATTCATTCTTATTGTTTAATATTAATTTAATGATTTTGTTATGGTTCGTAAATAAAAACTACTATTGTCTTATTTTATAAATTTTATTGTTTATATCTCTTATCTTTTATTTTATTACTTTATTCTTTCAGATTGTGATTTACCTTATTATGTTATTTATATATTTATAAAGTATATTATTTTATTATATATATAATAGAATAATAATATATATGATTACTATATTATATACCAACAATGCTATATCATATTATGTTACATTATTATATTATTATATGATATTATTAAATTATATAATCAGAGTATATATATATTACTTACTCTTATTATTATAATTATTTTATTATAGAATAATAAGGCTACATTATATTATTTTTTTAATTGGTGGATTCAGTTGGGGAATACACCAAGGATGGCATTGACCTAGGTAGGGGTATGACATGGAGGAGATAGGAGGGCATTGGGAAGAGGGAAGGCATGACAAGAAAGAGATGGAGTGTGGAAACAATGATGTGGAGATGAAGATAAAATCACGCAATAGGAAAATAAAAGATATGCCATGGGAATGGAAGGAGAGGGGATGATACGACAGGGAAGTAGGGAGTGGACAAAAAGAAAGAGATGCAAGGGGCTCAATTTAAGGTGGGCATCGATAAGGATGTCAGGATGCAGAGAGAGGAAAGAGGGAGAGCATATCATTGATAGAAATATTGGGTGATGATAGGGGGAAGAAAATATGAGATGCCAAGCACACATAGAGGGTATTATCAATCCCATGGCTAAACTATGTTTTCCACTCCTCAATCTATTAATCTAATTATAGATTTCAAAGTAAGTAATTATTTCTCACTTGGGTTAGATTCTATTCGGATGAATTTAATGGTAGAATGAGATTCATTCTTTCTTGCTTAAAATAATTGATCTATAATCTACTATGTTTTCCCTTAAGTCTAGAAACTTGATACATGTGTTAATTAATATATATGCCCTCTTATTTGGTATAATATATTAGAATAATTGTTTGGAAGTTGTTGGAATGGTCTAAAAACTAATATCTTATTATTATAGTTAAATAATATTCTTAACCTATTGCACCCATCTTTGGGTTAAATAATTGATTTGTACCTTCTACTTAAACCTATATAGCTTATTGGTCCATTGTATGAGGTGTTGGGGGCATTTAAGTTAAAGTTGAAGATAAATAATTATGACCCAAATGATTGCATTCCTTACCTTAGGGGTTTTTAAGGTATGGCATTGTATATTTGGTAGGATTTAGATGAAGCCATGGTTAAATCTTGTTCAAATCATGAGTGGTAATCTATTTAATTTAAAGAATGGATTAGGAGTGATGTAAAACTATTCAGAATTGTTTGAACCATAGGAAATTGGGTAATGGATATAGCGGGAATAAGAATGGATTGGTTAATATTTAAACCTGGTAATAGATTATTCCTTATCCATATGATGCCTGATTGGAACCAAAAACTGTTTCAGATATATATTAGACCTTGATATTATCTCTTGTTTAGGGATCTGTTGAACTATGATAAGGAGTTAATGTTACCATACTTGGCTAAATTAAATCCAAGAAAATTTAATTCACTTAATGGATGATCTGATTACCTCTTTTGACTCATTTGAGTTATGTGGTTATAGGTCATGAGTTCATTGTGTAATTTATTTTATGATCGTGTAAGCTTATTGGTTGAGCATTGGACCCTAACAAAGTCTCATAGTCATATGAATGGGTGGTATTAGAAAATAATATACAATATAAATCATCCCCTATGAAACCCAATATATGCCTTGGTACTCACTTAGGCTGTGGTTTAGTTAAGTGTTATGGGTTCTTGTTTCTACACTATTCATGTTGTCCTTCTTGGTAGTTTTGTAAGTCTATACTGGTGACTCCGTATTGTGTGTGAATTTATTGCCCCATCTAAGTACCTAGTTGCTGAAATCATCCAATAAGATGATGGTTGGGGTGGTAAGGCCACTGATGGAGGGCTCATAGGATTTTTTTTAAGAGGTGTTTTCCTTGTAATGTTTTCCTACTTTATTGTTGTACTTGGATTTCATATAGCAATTATATTTCAACCATACCTACTAGCATATGTTTTTGGACCATTAGATTGAGGTTGATTAATATTGCTATGTTGTAGTTCATCTTATCTCCTTATGCATTTGATAGCATTGTTAAGTTATAATATGAATATTATTGGACATTATGTTGTCACTAAGGCATTTTGATGATAGTTTCTGAGTACATGTATATCTAACAAGTTGTATTTACATATTTGGTACGTATTATATTGGTTATATTTACTATGTGAGTAATGGGTTAATTAGAATGCATCACGATATACTTGAATTTCATATGTTATTGGATGTGCATGAGTAAGGATTATACTTGTTTATTTTATGTTAGGACAAAAGAGTAAAAATGTTATTATTGGAATACCTAAAATCATGTATGTAATTACAATGTGCTTCATTTGGAAAGTAATAACAATATGTTGAAACTAATCAAGTGGAAAATGGTATCTATTGTCAAGTTGATAGGCATGTTTTAACTAGTTCATGTTAGAGATGGTTGTTACACCTATGGATAGAACCCTGATGTAAGTGGAAACAAGTCATATTAGATTTTGAGGATTTATCTTACTCATAACATATAAGGACTCCATGAATTATTGATGATGATGAATTATATGGCCTAGAGGCAATCTTAGTAATAACATAAATGTATAGAATAACAAAAATAATTCAATGAGTTTACAATCATGTTCTTGGGGAAAATTGATATGATCGCCTATGGTAGGAATTAATTAGAGGTTATGAATCTCTTTGGTAGATTATTTATATTCATACATGGATGTCATGTTGAGTTTTATTTAGAAACATTATCATAACATGGAATTTTTGTTAGCATATAGAATCATTCAATGTTATGACATTGGAATGATGTTATATGACATCTCTTAATTGTAGTTTGGATAGTAAACACCTAGCCTGGACCTTTTATTATCTTTACTAGAAATAAATATGTTGTCATTTGGTTATGTCATTATAGTGAAGATGTGAGATATCCCTTAGTTTTAACATGATTACTAGACACATGATCTTTACATAGATTCATTTTTATAACCTTGGTTGAAGTTAGGTGTAGTAAATAGATTTTGGAAAATATACTTTGGTGATTCAAGCAATATGTCTTCATTATTATGCTATAGCAATAGATTCTTATGGGTAAAAATATAATTTTAAGTGAGCTTACTTCCATTAATCAAACAATGAAGTAAGCTAGATTAATGATCATCGTATGTAGATGCACATTTTCGCTTATGGGTTTCACTATTAATGGTGTCATAGTATTTAGGATATATGACATGTTTTATTAAAGAGTATTAATTCAGTGTTGTGATGCAACTATTTTTTAATATAAGTTGGATAAGGTGTCATTATGATTATATGAGATTGGATAGTGAATGGTCATGATTAATTTTGTGTATTCTTAAACTTTAAGCTTATCCTTGCTGATGAAAACTATGATATACCTTGTGTTATGACTATTAAAGATGTGAATAATCCATGTGTTTGGTAATAATCTTTGTATGAGGATGAGAAATAGTAATATATGGAAACCTTAATGTTAACATTCAATTATGTGATTACATAATCTACTTGGGTAATGATTTACCAAATCATGATTATTATTAAATAATGAACTTATGTGATCATATGCATACTAATTGAATGGCATAAATTACCTATGTCTATTCAATAACATGGTAGTATAATTAAGGATAAATAGGAAACATCTAGGTGTGAGACCCTATGTATGGCTCATGGGATGGTGATCTTGCAACATGAATTGTGATCCTATATCATATGGAGAAATTGTTTTTCCAATGAATAATGTATGCTCATTAAATGGGATAGTCATGTGTGTGATTTTATCTACCTGGAGTTAATCATATAGTAATTCATCTAATCTAATGAGAATAATTCTTTCTTCATAGAGAAATATCCTATGGGTGTGACCTTCATCTATTATTGTAACAAAGGTGAAATGTTTGCATGAAGGTCTTAGGATCATATTATGGTGATCAATGGGGATAGGACAAGGAATTATCCTCACTTTGGTGTTTTCCCAAGGTTTTGGGGATCTTATACTTATTCCATGTTGGATTTAACAAGGCATTAGAGATATGCACCTACTGATCTCATGGAATGATAAGAATAGTTAATCAAATTAGTAGGATGGACCTTTTGTGTTTAGTATCTTGGAACTACGTCTTGAGTATTACACCTCTAGTATATCCTATTTTCTTACAAAGCATTGGCTAAATAAACATTTCTAGATGTGTTTAATTCTATTCTGTATGTTTATATCATTTGCTTATGTGGCATTTGGGATGTTGGTCGGGTCCCTAGTACTTCTTGTGGAGTTATGTTGATGAATTGCACTATACTAGTTTATGTAGTAGGGCATTTTGATGTTCTATTGTGGAATTTGAAGATAATTTCAAAACAAAATTTGGGTTGTTTTATATGGGTCATAGGCTTGTTTGGTATTGGATTTTAGCATTTAGATAAATCTTTTGATTTTAGGGTTTGTTTGGATAGTTATTAGTCAACTATCATTTGGGTAATTGAATTTATAATAAAAAGGAGAGAGAGGTGAGTATGAAGAAATGATAGGGTTTTAAACTATGTTCTGGCTACCACCATGATGGATATGGGATCCCACATGGAATAGGAAGAGGTGTCATAATGGGGAAATAAAAATATAATAGATGTAGATGGAGATGTAGAAGATAATGGATGTGGTATTTAATTATGTATGAGGATGTAGAAGAGTTTGTCAGTGTTGCTGGTGTGGCACCATTATTTGGGAAAGAAAAGACCTTGCATGTATTTTAACAAGAATTTTTTCCTTCTCTAGTTTAAATCCTAAAAATGAGATTATGTATTAATGGTTATAAGAAGTAGGAAAGCTGGTTGGGATATATACTCTTATGGGTATATTATACTATACCCACA
>JARHVA010005068.1:892500-1027500 GCA_037957365.1 Torreya grandis | reverse complement strand
CCCAGTAGCATTATTATTAGTGGTTCATTATAATAACTAGTGTACATTTTATATAGGGTTATAGCCCCAAATGGACGAGTTCTAGCCAGTATAATGAGATTGTTAAGAATTTTTTATTCATTTTTAGCATGTGAGTTATTGATTGGTTAATGTTAAAGTTTATTATTGGTCGATAATAATATGCTTACCTAATTCCCATAATAATGATTTTTCATATGATGGATCCATATGTGATATGGTAGTATATACCAATCAAAGGACTATGGGTGCAATGCCCCATATGATTATGGATCATGGTGCAATGATCTAATGGGGGTAGAATGAAAATTAGTCTTCACTTGCATGATCAGAAAGGTTATATGTTTTATTATTTTATGTTGCATCACCTTTGTAGTGATTTAATGATAATTACTTTTTGATCATAAAATATTATAAATCTTGCATAAGCAAGTGCTTGGTATTAAGATACCTCAATTCTTATTTTATGAGTTATCATGCTTATTTTGGTACTCCCTTATTATCATATTTGTATATTTAATAAATGGGAAGCAAGATAATTCTATATTGTGCTAAATCTTATCCTTGGGTCTTTAATCTTGCCTATTAGACTAAATTGGACATTGAATATGACATTAAGGATACCCAAGGCATGAATGAATCCTTCTGGCATCTTGAATCACCAAGCCATAACTACTTAGGGTGTTTGGATACTTAGATAGAGTTGAGGATCCATAGGTGGTTTGATAGGGAAGATGGGTGCCTTCTAAAATATTGGAAGGTTATTAGTGTGGACCTACACATTAATACCCCTTGAATGGTATATCATCCTCTAGGTAACCTTTTTATCTATGGAATCATCTAGCCATTTTCATCCTTACGTAAGTGTCTCTATGACATAATCCTTTTTTGGTTTTTCTACTCATCTTGTGTAGACTTAAGATGTTGCATGATGCATTATAAATTTGTGTAGTGGCTCGACACATAGTTCTGTTACATACTTTTCATAGTAACTACTAAATTTATTTGTGGGTTGTCTCAATATAAAAGTGGAATATTAAAAGGAATATGTTTAAAAAGTGGGGATGTGGAAAATTTCACATTTGATTTCCTTTGTCCATATTTAGATAGTGAGAAAAGTAGTGGTGTGCATAATTATTAAAAAAAAGCACATAATCTAAAGGTATGCATGTAACTCTTATAAATGAACTTAATAAATGGGAATGATTACTATCTTTGAGGAGACTTTTGAAGATCATAAGAAAGAGTGACTATGTAATTTAGTGGAGACATATTTTATTGACTAATTACATGACAAGAGGTAAATGTTTTATATTTTTGGTAGATAGTGGAAACATAAATAATTTGGTATCCAAATAAAGGGTGAGGAAATTATGATTTATGTGAAAATAACATATAATACCATATGGAGAGTATTTTTTGACAGATGGTATAAATGATGTTGTGAAGGAACAATACAAAGTGTAAATTATGATTGGTAGCTACACAAATAATTTTTTTTTGATGTCCTACAGATGGATTCATGCCATGTTTTATTAGTGAGGTTATGGCGTTATGATCACAAGATTTTATATGATGGGAGAGAAAATATAGTGTTATTGAATAAGTATGGATGATTTTTTAAATCAAAATCATTGAGAGGGGGTGGGTTGAATCAATGTTTAAAAACATTCTTTCAATTATACTTTAACATTATTGAACTATAAAAGCAACATAGTGATATATCAATGCATAAAGAACCATTCACATGAGTATGAAACAAGATAAAACATATATGAGTGGGAAGAAATTAAGGGGAATAAAAACCACTATGATTTATGAAAATGTCTTACTATCCTATTAAATAAAATACCAAATTTAGTTGAGCAAAAATTCAACTTGGAAAACCAACCCCAATAAAGTCAAGCACCTAGTTAAAAAGAAGCACCAATTCCCTATGTGACTTAGCATAGACTTATCCAAATCATGAATTTTGATAGAATTCACACATATTATCTTATTTTATGGTATATAACTCATTTTAATATCTCTTTCTGATCAATCATGCTATATTTTATTTGCTTATTTCATATACAACCAAATAGGCCTAAACTGCCTTTTATATATACTAGTGTCATGGTCGCACACCACTTGGTTAGCGATACACCTTAAAATTATTAGTTTGTCCACTCAATAAGTCTTAAGACATATTATGAACATGTTTTAATAATAATTTTAACCCCTTATAATCTTCCATAACTCAATTAGCCCTTACTTATCCTTTAGGTTAGATGCAGACCTAATTGCATTAGGTTTATCCTCTTAGCACTATAACTTGATCTTTTTAGGACTATATGGCCTTATAAAATAATAAAAAACAATTAAATAACTTATCCAATTGACTATATTAACCTCATCCATTATTAATTAAACATGTATCCTTTGTTCATACCATGAAATCTCCCTTAGGACAAACTACCCTATTAGGCCTGTATACCTCAAAAGTTTATCTTGAAATAATGAGGATTAAACACCCTTAAGCTACTAAAAAATGACAAATTAAACATTTATAAATATTATACATGACCTAAATATCAACAATAAATTCTTATAAAACATTCACTCAAGAGATAAAAGCTCAAAAACATCTCTACAACTTGTTTACATAGAACTACCAATTCGCCTCAAAAACTAGTCATGATGAATCAGACCTCCAACACCTATGTAGACACTTATAATGAATATTGATGAATTAAAATATTACTATGGGATATTTATAAAATCCTTAGATAGAAACTTCATAGGTTATAATGGAAAATATTTATCTAGTAGAATAATTTCTTGACCTTATAACTCAGAGTCCTATTAAAACTAGATAGGCCATTTTGTGAGTAAATTTTTCACCACATAAAATGACCTCCAAAGATTATAAAATAATTATTATGACTTATAATTAATAAATAAATTATTTAATCACTTTATTTTATCAATATATTATGCATAGACCCTCAAATTTATCTGTTCAGCTCTACCTAGGTTTTACACTATTCACACCATTAGATTTGTCTATGACTTACTTGGATGAACAAATTATAATTAAAAGATAAAACCAATATATAAATCATAATGGACATGTAAAATTATTCTCTATCCTCTTATACCATCTATTTTATTTTCTTAACCAATTCAAATTTTGAGAGCTACAACAACATCTTGATAAATATACCTATATCTATACATTTTGTCTCTCATCTAAGTAACCACCACTACCCAGAGGTACCTAGGAAAGTTTAATACATGATATAATATCTTATATAGGTATTTTAAACCATCTTGAGTTGTTTTGAACAAAATATTTCATATCATTTCATTATTAGGGATTGTGGGAGGTTAAACATAGGTTTTGGTGTTAATGATTATTCATAAAGGACTACTACTTAAATCCAAAACTAAATCCTATAGATCTTATCCAGAAACCTTACCCATATCCACTTAATATATCATACTCTCATGCTAAGGTTAAACATGCCAATGAATGTCTTAAAATTCTTCTCAAGTTTGAGATGTCATTCTATGAGCTTGAGAAGGCCTAAAGTAGTGATTCATGTACTTTTCCTTCAAATATTGACCTCAAACTTTGTGATCATACCTTAAAAAACTTATATCACCTTTTTCCATGATCTCATGTGAATACTTGCCTTGAATTATGATCTTCATACCTCATTAGGCTAAGAAAGGTATAAAAGTGGTCTAGGTGTAGACTTAGACTTAAGGTTCCACCCCTATAGACTCACCCTTAAATTATTATGAATGATTCTATACCTTAATATCATGATCAAATAATTTCAAACAATCTTCACATGCCTATGTTCATTCATTTCACCATGAGCATACCTATTCATGTCATCAATAAGCTTCCTATGCACTTGACATAAATGACCTATACCTTCCATGAATACATAATACATTATTTTCCTTCAAATTATATCTTTTTATTTATCTCATGAAAACAGTGTCTTATAACAACACTCTTCCATGCACCTTGTGTTTCACTCTATTTTTATGCTTTTCTTAGTGTTTTAAAGAAGAAGAGATAAAACTAAAAAGAGGGTAGTGGTTATGAGAACCTATTTGTTCATGTGCTCATTAAAGTCCAGACATTGTGAAGAACTCATATTTGGCTTGGGAGGATGATCTAAAAATAATAAATCACTAAGAAAACTTGTTTGTTAGATAAGTAGTTGGGTGGATTGCCTAGAGTGAGCTAGATCCTAGAAGTGAGAGCTTATTATGAGGCTATCAATCCACCTTATTTAAAAAATAAAGTTTATCAATGAAAAATAAAGGTAATTGAATTAAATAAAAGAAAATAACTGAAATTAGATACAATAATGCTTGATAAAAAGATGACTAAAATAAATCAACTTAATGTTAAAATCCAGTCTAGTCAAAAGTTATGGTTTTGATTTTATAATGTCACAAGGGCTAAGAAAAGAAGGTTTTGGTTGGGTTATTAAATGGTAAAGGGGTAAATTATAAAGGGGTAAATAATATTCAAAATGGAAAATGACAAAGGGTATAGGGGTCAAGAGGGTAAATGGTAATGGGTTAAGAGGTCAAGGTGATAAAGAGGTAAATGGGCAAGATAAGTGGGCAAGAGGGTAAATGGTGAATAAGTCAAGATGTCGAGGTGATAAAGACGTAAAGGTGTAAATATTTAAGAGGGTAAATAAAAGAAGAGGTTAAAGAGGTTATGGTTTAGAGGTCTAGAAAAGAATAATGCCAAGGGTTTATGGTTTAGAGGTCAAGAGATGAATAAATTGAAATTACAACTTGAAATGATATACCTCATGCTTGAAGATTTTGTTGATGTTGATGTTGTTGATGAAGATGGCTTACAATTTTGGTAGATTCTAGCTACTTTAAGCTCTTCTTCTCCAATATTAGTGACCTCCTTGATAATTTAACAAAACCTACAAGATTATTGCCTCCAACCAAAGACTCTCCCAATGGGTGAAAGTGGGGTTACATTTATAGAATTTCATGCCAAGAAACATGACAAAGGAGTGGAATAGTGAAATGTGGAACCATTTTTTAAGTGTGCTCATAAATGTGCATTAAGGACAAGGGAAGTGGGATTCCCACTTCAAAAAGTGTGTCTTCCACTTTGATAATGTGTCTCCTACCTTGCCAATATGTCAAAAATAAGTGGAGATAATGCCCATGGACCCAAATGAGTCCAAAATAATTCCACCAAGATTTTATATATTTTGCTAAGCACTTAAGAAGGGCTATCATGAAATTTAGTGCCATTTTCCTTATGGGTGGGTAAATGAGTTAAGGCATAAGGGTAGTGGGATTCCCACTTTGATAATGGGTCTCCCACTTGGTTGGTGTGTCTCCCACCTTGCTAATGCATCCAAAAAGGGTGGAGATAATGCCCATTTATATTTTCCAAAGCATCCAACAAGTGGGAACCCCACTTTGGACACCACTTTTATGCATGAAGATAAAATATGATGTTGAATTATGGCCCCTTAAGGAGAATTTTGCAATACTTTGGGTGGTGGATCCAATGGTAATTAATGAGGTCATTAGGCACCTTGGATAAGGGTCCTAAGTGGGGTATGATGTACCACTTCAAGCCACCTCACTTTCAAGGCATGTAACTTGCCATATGACTTTCCACATCACTATTGAGTCACCTACCATGTCACTTGCCATGTCACCATGAATGGTGATAATGAATATTAATTTTAAATAGTGACTTAGAATAATGATTTCAAATAGTAGTTTTGAATAGTACTATGTGAATAGTGATATGTGAATAATATTATTGGTTAGGGTAAGAGGGTTTGGTTAAGGGTCAAGAAGGTTTAGGTGATCCCTAGGTTGGGTCCAAAGCATTCAGACATCTAAAAATGCTTGTGTGAATTTTTCTAGTGTCTACATTTTGCCCTTTTTATGCAAATTTTAAATTAACAAGATACAAAAAAAAATGGATTGTTAATCGAAGGGCTGGTTGCCCTAAGTATAAGAGGAGGAATTCCCCCTCAAACTAGGAGTTGATGAGGAAAAGAAAAATTAGGTGTAGGTTTGATAAGTGGTTGATGGTGAGACATTAAGTGTTGAAAAAAAGATGGGATGGGCATTTGAAACACAAACATGCACATAGAATGTGACTAAGTGCAATAACCAAGATCACACACAAACTAAAGTTACTGACGTAGGTAAAAACAAGGGTCAAGTCTAAGGGATAAGTGACCAATATACCACATGACCAAAACTATGGATAGGTACACCTACTAGTCTCTTAGATATATTTAGTGTTATTCATAGGTATCCAAGCTAAGAAGTTCTCCCTTGAAAAACACAAATGGTCTAGTTGTGCACTAGGTGGTGCAATTTCAAATGTTCAAGATGGTATGATGGGTTTGTATGGTCAAAAGGACTAGGGTAAGGTCATCACTAAAATATATGAAAGTTTAGGTCAGAACAACTAACATCAAGGTGGATGAATTCTAATGGGTGGTTGGTTGGTGGTACATGGATGTGATTATGGTTTTGAGGCATGATTGAAAGCACATAAATTAAGTTATAATCAAACTAGATCTTGGAATAGAAATAAGAATAAAGAGACATACGACTACATAAACCAATGGTGAGAAGATAAGAAGAAAGACATGGTGCATCATCATTTGGTAAGGATAAAACAAAACTTGAAATTAGATTAGCCTAAGGAACATAAGACTATTTAATGTGTTTCATTACCATGATTTTATGGATAAAGGTGTTTTAAACATAGTGCGTCAAGGAAGCTCAAAATCACTTGATCTATAGAGGGTTTAAAGGGGGAATATGTGATAGGTAGTGTGAAAGGAATAGTTGGAAAGGGGAAATATACAAAAAGAGGACCCATGCACAACATACCAATACATTTAAGGAAGAAATAGATTTCGTTTTAGTAGTGAACCTAACAATATTTCATGCATTAAAGTAAGATAATAGAGGACATGAGGAAGTGTAAATGGATATGTATGTAGGAACCACATAGATTAGTGATCGCACTCTAATGAGTGAGGAGATAGAGTGTGAATGGGATAATATGAGGGAAATACAACAAAGGATGATGTGAAGGTAGATAAGGAGATGGATGAATTAAGAGCGATAATATAATGATGTCATAGATAAAGAGGAAGTTGGATAAAGATGGAAGAATCTAGACATGGAAAAGCATGAAAAAATGATCATGAAGCACAAGGAATGTATTCAAGGAGGACAAGAAAAATGAAATTAAATGGAATGGATAAATGAGAAGAAAAATAAATGGTAGAAGATGGGGGTGTGAGGAATGTACTAAAAAATAACAGATTAGGGAATTAAAAGGGAATGGGAGAGAAGGTTAGAAAACATGAAGGGTAAGGGGAGGATTAGAAATATGGGAGGCCATAAAAGGATGGAAAATAAGTCTAAAAGAGACCAAGGAAAAAATAGTGTAGTGATGAAAATGAAAAATAAGGAAACACACAAAAGAAAAGGAAATAAGAGGAAAAAGGAGTGGAATGAGGACACAAAAAGGATAATAAGAGAGTGAAGAAGCTGGTGGTATCATGACCAAGTAAGCATGGATAGGATAAATGATAATAGGAAAGGAGAGGAATAATTAATTAAATAAGATGGTGGTGTTGGAAATAATAATGGGATGGAAGATGGGAAAGGGGTTAAGAAAAATGAGGGAAAACAAAGGATGGGTGGATAAGAAGGCGAAGAGATAAGGTAGGTGGTAATCAACTTATTAGAAGAGATTGACAAGTTGAATGGGATATTAGAAGAGATTGGTAAGATAAAAAGTGGTGAGGTGGTGAAGAAATAGGGGAGAGAAAATGATAAATTAATGAGAGGAAAGGGAATAAGTAAAGTAATGGAGAAACACAAGGAAAGGGAATGAGATGAAAATAAGATATGAAGATCAGGGATGATAAGATAAAAAGGAAGGAAGAAGTAATGGGTTTGGAAAGGATATAAAGAATAGACACTCACATAGATGCAAAAGATAAGTATGTATAGATATGGAAAGAGGAAAAGGGGAATGCAAAGTTCAAAAGGCTGGAACAGATAAGAAGAAAAGGGTAATTGTGGAAGACTTCTCAAAATAAAAATACCCATTGAGAAGTTAGTTGTGGAGGAAAAAATAAGATAGAAAGGATGATAACATGAAAATAAACCAAATAAAAAGAATGTAAAATGGGAAAGGTGTGAAGTGTGGTAAACTGAAAGAAAATGGTGGCACACGTAAGAATAAAAGTGGGATGTATAAAAAATAGAAGAAATAGAAAGCATGCAAGATGCAAAATATGGGAAAGATGAAAAAAAAAACCAAGAATTGGAATGAAAATGGATTAGAAATAGTGGAAGAGAAGTAAGAAGGTGGTATCAAAGAAGAGAAATATGTAAAAATTTATTTCGATGTGCAAGAGAACAAGATGATGTGGAATTGGTGAGGAAAAAAGAGTGATGAAGACGGTATGACAAATTACCAAGGGCAAGGGGAAATGATGAGGATGGTGAAAGAAGACAAAGGAGATAGAGGGTAAGGTTGGTAAGAAATGGAGATAGGGACAAAAATATAAAAAGTGGGTGAGGGAGTGATTAATAAATCAACCGTAATAAATGTAATGAAAGGTGACAGGGAGGCCAAAAAAGTGGAGGAGATGGTGGATTTATAGGAGAAAAGAAATTTGAATGAGGAAGGTTGTCAATCCTTTTTTTAAAAGATATTGACAAGATAGAAAAATTGTTTAAAGAGATTGATAAGCTGGAGGCAAGGAGAGGGTGAGGAGATAGGTAGATGAATGAAGTAAGATATTTTAGGTAAGAAGGGAAAATAAAATGAGGGATATGGCTGAACTACCCTTAGTAACTGAGCACTACCTACATAGTCCAAAAAGACCTCAGGCCAATATAGTTCTCCTAGAAATGGGGGGAAAAACAAAGAAGAAGTATTAGATGATAATAAAATATAGGGATGCTAAGAGAAATTCAAAGCTTCTCTGATGTAGGATGCCCTAAGCAAGAGGGTGATGTTAGTAGTGTAAATTAGTGAGGAGAAAAAAGGGATGGGAATTAGTTATTAGTGGTAGACTTTCCCTTAAAATTTAAGTAGTGCCTACATAATCTGTGGACATCAGAACAATGTAGTTCAATAAGAGGAACTGAGTGGTGCTCAAATGGGTTGCCCCAATTTTATGGAATACTAAGGTGGAGAAGCGTAGTTGGGTTTTGATTTAGGTGGGTTGGTTAGGTTGGTAAGGTGGAGAAGGCAAGAGTTTAGGTAGGGGGTAGCTAAGATGACTCTAGATGCTTTAGGAAAGTGGGCACTACCTACATAATTCTATAGATGTAATATCCAACAAGAACTTTAGGAAAAATGTAGTTCTCTAAGGGTTGGTTAGTGGTGTTCAAATAGGTTATCCCAATTTGATGTACCATAAAGTTTAGAATGGATTAATGGAAAAGGTTTTTAAAATAGAGACTTGGGGTTTTGATGAAGGTGATGGTGAGGGTAGTGGATAGAGATTGGTGAATAGTCACCATAATAATCCCACATATATTAGGATGAGAAAACATGAATGGGCAAGGGAGGATAAAGAAGAGGTTAACACAATTATAATCACCACAAATGCTTATCAATGGAGTTATTCTAAAAAAGAGGTGCCTTTGTCAGGAGGTTATGCCTTCTAAAATTATGGGAGGATATAAACATAGTGATGGAACCTAATGCTATGAGCTAAATTTTATAAGATGGGCATATATCAAGAGTTGTATGGTCCCTTTGTAAAAAATTCATCATCTCTATGAGTCAAGTTTTATGGGCAGTAGTGAAGTGATGACCTACAAAGATTTTCTTTGAAGTTCTAATAGATTATACATGGTAAAAAAGTAGTGGCATGGTGAGTGATAGAGGATGGAATGTACCTAACTCAAGAGCTCTATAGCCAGTTTGGGCAAAAGGTGTCTCTGTCTACATCCTTTATCCCAATACCTCAAAATCAATGACATTGGGTTCCACTAGAAGAGGCCCTACTAGTAGGAAGATACATGACCCAGGATATTGTGTATATAGTTGAAGTGGAGGGGGGAAATGGTTGAAACAACTGAATAAGGTGAAAGTCCTAGAGTAGAATATGATTCCCATCCTATGGGGAGGAACACAAAAGAAGTGAAAAAAATATTCCCCCCATTATCTATTGACATGGGTAATGTTGTTAAGGCTATCTCAACAAGGAGGATGGCTTGACACAAATATATATTCATTGAATAATTAGTGCAATGCCTAAGTAGTGAAATAATGTATGTATGCACCTTAGATGATGTGTGTGTAAGCTGATAACTTTATATATGTTGTATGTTGCCTCGCACCCTAAATAAAATTTTACATAGTTTGTTGCAAACATGTATAGGATGTGTTGAATGTTATGGTTATGGTTATGATTATGGTTATTTTTATCTTTCTTAAGGTAAATCATACAAGGTAAAGCAATGCACAACACTAGATGGTAAAACAAATAATATAATCAAGAGACAAATGTTGTAATGAAAATATCAACTAAGCACAGTAGGATAAGAAGAGGGCATAATGCTTCATATTTGACAAGGACTAAAAATAGACCCAAAGTGGGATTGGTTTAATAAACATAAACCCTTCAAATGCTTCACATGAGCGATCATTAATGAGTTAAAAAGGTGTATTTGACCACATGATGTTAAATAAGCTCAAGAATTCCTTGCATATAGTTTAAAGGGGAGATAATTGAAAATATAGCCCTATTGTGAGACTAGCATGCCTCTTATATAACTACCTAAAGAGTCAGTTATAAATAAGTCTATGATAAAATTATGTAGATTGATCGATGTGAGAAGTCTACTTATGAAGGCTGATTGTGGCTTCTATCATATTATGCTGCTTAAGAACTGATTGTGGTTTGAAATATTTATTTCATTTTGTTTTTTATTTTGATAATGGTTATTTTACTATATTTATATATGTAGGAAGCTAATCAATGTGGGAAGCCTCCATGAAATTGCTATGCTTGACAATGCTTTACTTATGCATCCTTTAAGGGAGTGGTCTAAGTTTATGTTCTTTGTGTAGTTTTTTTGATAGTTGTCCTTCAAAGGATTAGTCTAACTTATATTTGGAAATTTAAAATAAATTTTCAATAGTTGTCCTTTGAGGGAGTAGTCTGTGATTGCTAGAAATGACCCATAAGTGATAGTGATAGGAATTTTTTTATTGTTATTGTATTTTGTTGATATTTTACTTGGAATAGACTTGCTTAGGCTGACTTAGTGGCTCGCCTTTATGAAGGTAAAAATAGAAGAAAAAGAAGGTGCATTAGGTGTTTTATGTGACAACAATCATGGGGATCCATCTTGAAAAGGGGTGGAAAGTACCATGAGAATCATGTCATAGGTATAGCTATGATACTAATTATTTAAGATAAGGTTATGCTAGTGACATCTAATCACATGATTCAGTTTTAATTAGTTATCCCTAATATAGGGAGATGAATGTAGGTGGATAATAAATAATGAGCTTAAGTTAAACAAAAAGTGGACCTAATCCTTCTTAACAAACTAATGGGTGTAGATACAAAGCATTGAGGGGCTTAGGTTCTAGGTAGCCTTTGAGAGAAGATAACTATTAAGTTTATGATTTGTACCTATGGGTTATGATATAAGGTCCAAGTTAATTGAAATCAAACTTTTCCCACTTGTTTTTCTCCATATTAATGACATGATGATTTTCCTTTAAGATGATATCTTTGATATTGAATTCACATTCTTTATGGTGCTTACTTAAGCGTACTTGGTTCCTTCTTAATAGACATGAAGATGGTTAAGTTTTGTGAGGTGATGTTAGTTGAGGAGTTCTAGTCATGCTAGATGTTATTAATGATAGTCACTCTTAGAAAGGATGTCTTGCAAGGATATGAAAAGAATGGAAATCTAGAATTTGAGAGGCAAGACTGCCTCTACTATGAAGACTAGAGAGAAAGGTGTAACACCCATAGAGGTTTGAATGCTAGTGTGATAGGATAATAAAACAAAGGGGATGCAAAAATGTCAATCCCTACTTGAAGCACTGACTATGTTGGTTAGAATTTTATTGAGGGTATTATTAGAGGCTTCCACCTATCCATTTGATTGTGGCTGGTAAGGAGAGGAAAAGCTTAACTTGATGTTGAATGCATTGCAAAGACCTTGGACTTGCTTGTTATTGAAATATTTTTCATTATCAGTGATGATATTATGGGAAAAACTAAAGCGATAGATGATGTGGGGATTGATGAAGTCAACTATCTTATTATCTTTGGTTGTGATGAGAGGAATAGCTTTCACCCACATGGTGAAATATTTAGTGGCTATGATGATGGAGCCTTTCCTTTATGAAGAATGAGGATTGATTTGCCCAATGTGATCAAGTCCCCATTATGAGAGAGGCCAAAAGTCTTTGGATACTTGGAGGCCATTAATTGGTACATAATGTAGATTAGCATATTGTTGACATTTAACACACTTCTTTACAAAATCATAATAGTCCTAGTTGAGTGTGGGCCAATAGTAGCCAAGGCAAAGGATACATTTAGTGATAGCTAGACCGCTAAAGTTTCCTTCACATATCACTTCTTTCATTTCCTTGATATCATGGGAAGCTTCATAGCTATGTGGAAATGGAGAAGGAGACCATTAAAGCCATGTTTGTAAAGGATTACCCCTAGTAGGGTGTAATGAGGGGTACTCTGAACAAAGGCTCTTCAAGTGTTCTCAAAGAGGTTGGGAGGAATGATGCCGATGTTGAGGTAGTCAAAGTTTTGTTGGTACCAAATGTCTAATTGGGATTCCTCCACACTATAAAAGGAAGGGAGGTTGGATTGGTTATAAAAGGGTGTGGTAAAATGATCAATGGTGACAAAGATTTTGGAATTGGAAGGTTGAAAAGGGATCTAGAAATCAAGGGAAGCCATTGTATCAACAAATTTATTAGTGGATAGAGGAACATATTAGATATGGTAATGATCAAATAATTCTAAGAGTACATCTACTAACTATTTGTGCTTTTGCATGACATCATTACATTGATAGAAGACATTGACCTAGTTAATCATGAGCTAGGAATAACCAAAGATATTAATTTTCTTAATTCCTAAGGCTAGAGTAGTTTAGAGACCAATGACTAGGGCTTCATACTTATCCATTTGTTGGTATGCTCAGAATTAAGCTTGAAAGAAAGAAGAAAGCGTTCAACATCAAGGGGAATGATAATAATCCTGACACCCCCCACCTCATTGAAATTTTGATTCATTGAATAACATGGTGACCTAATAGGTAAAATACACTTGAGAGAGGGTTGTGTTGGATTCATCAAGAAACTCAAGAGGAGGAGGTTGGTTATCTGTTAAAGGTGCCTTAGCCAATTGGTTAACAATGACTTGCCCCTTAATTCACTTTTACTAAAGGATCTCAATATCAAACTCTACTAAGAGCATAAGCCACTTAGTCATATGTTGGTTTTGGTATGGCTTGGAGTGCATGTACTTGAGTAGGTCAATGTTGGTTATGACATAGGTTTTATGGTTAAGAAGGTAGTGGCAGAGTTTAGTGGCCATAAAGACCAAAGATAAGCAAAGCTTCTCGGTATGGGTATACTGAGTCCTGTATTCTACCAATGTATGGCTAATGTAATATATGTCTTGCTCTCTATGTTGTTCATCTTGTTGGGCCAACATTGCCCCTAGGGAATGATTGGTGACATAGCTATAAAGGTAAAAGAGTTGGTCATCCTTGGGAGGTGGGAGGGGTGTGGATAGGTGGTGACAAAAGGTAATTTTTGAGTGAATAAAAGGCCTTTTAACAATCATTATTCCACTTGAAAGAGACATCCTTCTTCAAAATGTGGTGGAAAGGTTGGCACCAATTTGAGAGCTAGGAAATGAAATGATGAATAGACTAAATTTTCACTTTCAATATTTGAAGTTGATTAAGGTTGGTAGGATGGAGCATGTCTAAGATGGATTTGATTTTGGTAGGGTCAACTTCTATTCCTCAAAGGGAAACAATGAGGCCAAGAATCTTTCCTAACAAGACTGTAAAGATGTATTTCTTTGGGTTGAGGTAGACATGATAATGGATGAGGTGTTTGAATATGATCTTAAGAAAAACCAAGTGATCTTTTCAGAGTTTGGATTTTTTAGAAGGTCATCCACATAGTCCTCTACAATCTGATGGATGAGGTCATGGAAGATATAAGTCATGGTACATTGGTAGGTTACACTAGCATTCTTTAACCCAAAAGTCATGACTCTATAGCAAAAATTTCCCCATGGGATGGTAAATTTAGTTTTGTGTTGATCTTCAAGAGCAATCAAGATTTGATTGTAACCCAAAAACCTATCCATGAGAGATACCATATCATGGCAGGCTATAAGATTAACAAGTTGGTTAATGCTAGGTATAGAAAATTCATCCTTAGGGCAGGTGATGTTGAGGTCACAAAAGTCCATAAAAATGTGTAGTCCCCTTGTGGCTTGGTGATAGGTACTATATTTAAGACCCATTAGGGGTAGTCAATAATTTAAATGAAGTTTACAGATAGGAGATGTTGAAGTTCTTATTTGATGAGAAGGGCTATGCAAAGATGCATGCATCAAAGCTTGTACTTGATAGATTTGGCATGACTATGAGTGACTATGTTATGGGTAACAATGGTAGGATCAATCCTAGACATATCATAGTAAGACCACGTGAATGTTATGTTGTGGTCTTGGAGGAAAGATGGGAAGTCTTGAAGTTCCTTAACATTTAATGATTTCTCCAATTTGACAATATAGGGGGTGTCTAAAGTACCCAAGTTAATATCCATGGTGGATTCATTCAACATGGTCCAAGTCTCAAAAGGAAGGTATTTATGGATTAAAGAATCTAGGTTACCAAGGTAGGTGAGAATAGAATATTCATCCTAACATTGAATAATTTTAATGGTGTGTGAGACTTCCCCTATAATTCTAAGATGGGTCAAAGGTATGGTGATGGTTTCCCCCTCCTTTTGATAAGTCAGGGGTCTATAAGTGATCATGTTGATGAAAAAAAGTTAGGTGGGATGATATCTTCATCCTCATACATGAGTGGAGGTGATTTCAGTGAGGAAGGTGTATCCACTTCAAGAATGGTGATATTAGATGATTTGGGTTGCTTATTGTTAGGTAAAATTAAACCAAGGCCATGATTCTCATGTAGTTTCCTAGTCTCAATGGTGACCAGCTCATGTGGGCCCTACTCATACCACCTAAGGCTAAAGCCTTTCCAATCACATTGATGAAGGTATGTCTTGTCAAAGCTTGATTTATCTATAGAAGATAAAATAATGGTATATTGTCGAGGCAAAGAAGATGTGATAGAAACACCAAGGGGTTTGTTGAGTCCCCCATAGACAAAATGGGTTTGATAGTTTTGAGGTCCAAAGAGAATGACAATTCTTATATTTGGATCATATCCTAGCTATTTAGTGAGTTTTTCATACTCATGAGTAGGGAATGCATCAAGGGTTAAAATTTGATACTCCCTTAATGAGAGACATTAGAACATAGATTTTAAGGGTTACTCTATTGGGATTTATGAAGAAGGGATGGATGATCTAGTTGATACTTTGTTGGTGGTTAACAGTTGGGGTGTAACTATTGAAGGTGTGTTGGATGGGGGTATGATGACATCATTGGGGCAATAGGTCATGTTGTTTGTTGAGAAAGGACTTGGGCCTACTTGGGTGGTGATGACTTGACTGTCATGCTCAAATTTGATGCAATGATGAAGGGTAGAGGGAACACATGACATAGAATGAATATAAGGTCATCCCAACAAGATGTTGTATAAGAATTCCCCTTCCACAACATATAAGAGTTTAGGGAGCATGTAAGGTCAAACACAGATATGAAGGATGACATTTCCCAAGCTAGTGGCCATAGTGTCATTAAAGGAGTGAAGGTTGGCTGAGGATTCAAACATGACATTATCTAAAAAATTTATTTGGTTATAGGTGTGAGAGGCGATGATTTTAATTCTATCTCCCCTATCAATCATGACCCATTTGATATGGGTTTGATTGATGTAAGTGGTAATAAAAATTGGGGGATTTGGGTCCTTAGGGTAGATGAAAGGTCTCTCTGAATCCTTAAAGGTGACAAGATTAGAAGTTTTAAGGGCACCTAAAAAGGTGTCTAATGGTTGAGGGTCATTAGGTTATACCTAAATGGATTATAAATCCTTTATTAGTGCTTGGTGGTGATGGGGAGAGGTAGAGACTAACTCATACAAGATCATTGTTTTTAGGGTCTGATGAAATGCTTGAGGATGTCTCTCTAGATAGATATTGCATGAGGGTTAGATTGAGGGGCACCTAAAATAGACACCTTGGGTTTGGTTTAATATATATATTGTTGGGTGTGGGTTGGTTTGGATTTTAAAGAGGGGTAATTCTAAGGAATGGACACCTTAGCCTTTCCTTTATTCTTTTGTCATGATCTAGTGACCACATTGATAGTATAGATATAAGGAGGGGTTGAGGTAGTAAAGTTATCATCCTTTGATGAGAGTGGGGGAGTGGGTAAATGTTGGGTAGGTATGGTTGATGGTTGGGTTGGTATGGGTTCCATAGGAGGTTCATCTATTAATAGATCATCCTCATCATAAAGTCCATGGATGAGTGTTTAGAGAGCTTTACAATTATTTGTATCATGTTTTGGTGTGCTATGGTATAAGTAAATCAATTTGTCATTAAACTATGATGGTTTTGGGTATGAAGGGTCAAAGGGTTTTATGGGTGGTATGCTCAAAGAAGAGTTTTGCAAAAACCTCTACAAAATAGTTAAATAGGATTCAAGCAAATGTGTTAGAGGTGATAGGTTTTTGGTTTTAGGTGATATAGACTTCTTAAAAGTAGACTTCATCATGGGATTTGTTGGTGGTGGAAAGGTTTTGGTAAGTGGTTTTAGTTTGGATTATTTATTTATGGTTGGTTTGGAGGTGGATTATTTAGAGGTGGAGGGTGATTGTTTAGTGATAAGTGGGAAGGTAGAGGTATAATTGTTTGGTAAGGATGATGGGTAGTCTGATGATTTGGTAGAGGTGAGTATAAGTGGAAAAAAAGGAGAAGGTTTAGAAAATAAGGAATTGGTGATAAGGATAGTATAGGGATAGGGTCCTAAGATAGAGGGTAAGAGGGAAGGAGGTGGTATGGGTCTAGTTAGAGGTAGACGTTTGGGTAAATCCACCTTCTTGGTTGCTTTGGTTGGTGGTTTCTTTGGTGGATGAGATGGATTTAGGTCCAACTTTAAAGATAGGTGATTATGATTAAGTGTAGGAAGTATTCTTAAATCCTTGATAAGTTTGATAAGAGAAGCATGAGATGTTTTTACAGGTTTTAGTGGAGGTGATTTAGATGGTTCTCATATGGTTCTGGTAGAAGGAGTGGTAAGAATGGGTTTAAGGGTGGATGTAAGTGAGGTTGTGGATTCAAATTTGTTTTGGTAAGGGAGCCCAAGATGATTCTAGAAGGTGGCTCTATCAAGGTTGGGTTTAGAAGTAAACTCTAGACTTTGGGCTAGTCTAGAAAAGGGCTTATAGATGGGTTTGGTTGTTTGGTCATTGGTTTTAAGAATTAACCCAATAAATGGAGACATAGGGATGGTAACCTTATCCTCTTCCTCAATCAAAGGATGCAAGTTTGAGATAGATGGTTCCTTTGTGGGAAGAATACACATGGGGATTTCTTCCTTGAGAATGATTTCCATGAGATGGGTGAGTTTATTGGTAATTGGATATGAAGGTAAAATGGATGTGTGGTCCAATATGTCAGTTGAATGGGAGGTTGGTGGCTCCACTATCTTGATGAGTGGAGGAGGAGAAAGGGGTAATTCCTTTGTTTGGGTTTCCAAAAGGGGAGAAGGTAACTCCACTACCTCAACAAGTAGAGAGGGTAAGGGACAGGTAGATTGGTGAGGGGGTTCTTTATCAACAAGTTTGTCAAGAACCATGTTAATAGTATGGGTATTAGGAGATAACTCTATGTTATTTCTCTCATTCTAGGTTAGATTGTGGTTTGGAAAAGGTTGCCTAAATATATCAAGGGCTTTGTTTGGTGGTGGATTGGGCTTGTCCAATGTGAACTCCGCTTATCAATGAGGGATTAGATAAGGTTCTTAAAGGTAATGCACCTATTGATATCAAGTTTTATCATGTGATGGAAGTCACATGAATCATTCTCATTGTGCCAACTAGGTATAGGATGAGAAGAGTCAAATTATTGGGGTGGTTTAATAGGAGGAAGTTGAATGATATTATCTTTCAATAACTTCTCCAAGATAGAAGCAAGGATTATCCAAGCGGAGTTAATTGCTTTTGGTTGTTCCAAGCTTGGTTCCTTGGGTTTTTCTTTGAAGAATTAGAGGAATTTGATTGGTTTGAAGATGGTGGGGGAATGGATTTAAGGATAACTACATTCACAGTTCCTTTGCCTTTAGTATGGTATTGGTTTGGTTATTTGGTTTGGAGGAAGAGGCCTCATTGGTTTTATATGTAGAGTTATTAATCTTTAATTGTAGCCTCCCTTCATCAATGGCTCTATTCTCTAGCTTACATGTCATGGTAATAGATTCATAAAAAGTTTAGAATATTTGGACATGTATCATGGAGGAGATATGTTTGGCACATGCCCAAGAAAAGAGCTCAATGATTTCAAATTGAGGCAAGGAAAAGGAAAGTTAGTTAATTAGGCTCCTCGAATGAGCCATAAAATTAGTAATAGACTCATCCTTGAGATACTGGATGGAGTAGAGGTTGGTAATAAGAAATTTCTTAGAGATATTTATCGAGAAATGATCCAAGAATGTTTGGGCCAGTTGGGTGAAGGAGAAGATGGAATGTTTGGGTAAGGCACTATACCAATCTAAGGTCAAGCCAGCTAGAGACATGGGAAAAGTACAGAGAAGAAGGGCATCATCATAGGTGATGAGATAAACAATAATGCCTAAATGCCCTAAGGTACTATTGGGGATCCTCCTTAATTTGAAATTTGGAAAACTTGGGAAGTTCCCATTAGGGAGGATAAGGTTGGATAGGGACAGATAGGTGAATGGGTTCATTACAAATTTGGTTATAGGATAAATGGTCATGAGCCCTTGAAATAGATGATTTTAGATTAGATATTTTATCTATCAACATCTTAATAAAATTGGTTTTAGGTTGGTTAGATGCATAATTGGGTGGTAGGTTCAGTTGAGGTTGGGTGGCTATAATGTATGGATAAGAGGTGGAAGGTTGAGAAGATGCCACATATTGGTATGTGGTCATTGAAGGTTGGGATGAAGGGGGTGTGTATCCTTGTATATTAGGAAAATATTGGTATGAGGTCATGGGTTTTTTTTTATGGATTGACATGGGTTGGTTTAGAGGTATGATTGAAGGGGTAGGTTGAGGTTGAGTGGTAGTCCTTATGCTAATGGATAGAAGGGTAGAAGGTATGGAAAGTACCAAACTTTGGAGTGGGGTGGAAATTGGTGGGTTGGTATAAAAAAAAGGAAGGGTAGAAATAGGGGTTGAAGTTACCTATATAATATATAGGGTATAGGTAACAAGAAGTAAGGTTGTCCCTACTTTGGAAGTGTTGGTTGGTGTAGGAGGGGTTTGGTTATATGTGGGAATGTTGGATTAGATTTTGATGGTAGTAGTGGTTGGGATATTGGTAGAGGAAGAGGTTTTGGTGATCAAAGGTTGAGTGGAGGTAACACCAACCATAAGAGGGGAAGGAGTATCATACAATGGATCCATAGGAAGAACTAAAGCAATAGGGGTATGATTAGATAAAGTGTTAAGGCAATGTTGAAGGGCTATGGGGTTGTTGTCAAGGAATGTGGCAAAATTCACATCACCTTCAACAAATATTCAAGGCATGGTAAGAGGGGAATAATGATGAGGAGAAATCTCAAATTTTGAAATATAATCCATAGAGGAGGAGGAGGAAGAAGAGGAAGGTGGTCTTTGGTTGGTCTGATTTCTTAACTATTGTCTAGTAAAGACCATGTGAGAAACTAGGAAAGAAATGATACAAACTCACACCTCAAACATAAATCAAGAAAATAAAAGATCAAGGCATTAATTTCATAGACAAAGATTCATTAATCCTTAAAGTTTTAATTATCTCACTTTTGCTTTATGCCTTATAAAGTGTGTGACAAAAATTTGTCTTGAATAGGTCCTAGAAATAAGTCTATGTTTGGTTGTGGGTTTTGTTTAGGTGCTCAAGAGAGAAGTCTATATTAGATCAGGTACATGGCTTGGTACTTGATTATTTCACCCCTCACTTCATGATCTTATAGTATAGTTATGAATTTAGACAATATATTGATTTACAAAGTTTATACTTAGTTAGAGAGCTAAGATGGTTATCCCCTTGGTGATTAAATCCAAACAAGATTACCAGGAAAGGGTAAGGTTACCGATAGGTGATGAAATCCTAGTATGGCCTTGTCTCAAGTTTGTTTGATGTTTTATTTAGTGAAATTGGTTTGGTTTGTGTGTGATAATATTGATCGATATGATTAATTCATCATTTAAATTTTAACTATGTGAACTAAACAAACAAGTAAGCAATGGATGCAAGGTTTATTTTAAGCCTAAATGGAAAATTTTAGATTTAATTTCATGAAAACAAGAGAAAATAAGATTCACCTAAATGTATAATTAAAATTAATTCCTAATCATAGGATGAGTGATTTTTTGAATTTTTATAAGTGCAAGAAAAAAATGAAAATTTTTTACTTTTTTTATTTTTTCTATTTTTAGAAAGCAAAAGAAACTAAAACTTGAATTTTGGAAAGAAAGAAAGAAATGTTTAATTTTCATAAATGAAATTAAAATATAAATAAAATTTAATTAATGCAAATAAATTTCCTAAACATATATGAACCCATGAAAACTCTAGGGTCCCACTGGGTGTTCCAAAATGTTTCACTCTAATTTTCTTCTTTTCTTAGTGTTTTAAAGAAGAAGAGATAAAAATGAAAAGAGGGGTAGTGGTTATGAGAACCTATTTGTTAATTTGATATTTGAATTCAATATGTTTTGAAAAACTCCTCTTTGGATTAGGAAGATGATCTAAAAATAATAAATCACTAAGAAAACTTGTTTGTTAGACACGTAGTTGGGTGGATTGCCTAGTGTGAGCTAGATCAAAGAAGCGAAAGCTTCCTAGAAGGATATCAACCCAACTTATTTAAACAATAAAGTTTATCAATGAAAAATAAATGTACTTGAATTTAATAATAGAAAAAAAAATTATATACAAGAATTCTTGCTAAAAATATGACTAAAATAAAGCAACTTAATGCTAAAAGTTAGTCAAGTCAAAAGTTATGGTTTTGATTTGGTAATGTGACAAGGGATAAGAAAAGAAGGTTTTGTTTGGGTTGTTAAATGGTAAATGGGTAACTTATAAAGGGGTAAATGATAATCAAGATGTAAATGACAAAGGTTAAAGGGGTCAAGAAGGTAAATGGTAATGGATTAAGAGGTCAAGGTGATAAAGAGGTAAATGGGAAAGATAATTGGGAAAGAGGGTAAATGGTGAAGAGGTCAATAGGTCAAGGTGATAAAGAGGTAAAGTGGTAAATATTCAAGAGGTGAAATAAAACAATAAGCTAAAGTGGTTCTAGTTTGGAGGTCAAGAAAAGAAGAAGGCCAAGGGGTTATGGTTTAGAGGTCAATAGGTGAATAAATTGAAATTACAAATTTGAAATGATATACCTCATGATTGAAGATTTTGTTGTTGTTGATGAAGATGGCTTGTAATTTTGGTAGAGTATGGCTACTTCAAGCTCTTCTCCTCTAAGATGAGTCACCTCCTTGATAATTAACCAAAACTTGCAAGATGAATTCCTCCAACTAAATACTCTCCTAATGGGTGAAGGGAGGTCATATTTATAGAATTTAATGTGAAGAAACATGACAAAGGGGTGGAATAGTGAAATGTGGGACAATTTTTCAAGTGGGCATTAATTATAAGGGTGGTGGGATTCCCACTTCACAAAGTGTGTCTTTCACTTTGATAATGTGTCTCCCACCTTGCCAATATGTCCTAAATAAGTTGATATAATGCTCATAGACCCAAATGAGTCTAAAAAATTTTCCACCAATCTTTTATATCTTTTGATAAGAACTTAAAAAGGGGTCCCATTAACTTTGGCACCATTTTCTTCATATGTGGGTAAATGAGTCAAGGGATAAGGGTGGTGGGATTCCCACTTTGCTAATGGGTCTCTTACTTGTTTGGTGTGTCTCCCACCTTGATAATGGGTCCAAAATGGGTGGAGATAATTCCAATTTGTCTTTTCCAAAGCACCCAAAAAGTGGGAAACCCACTTTGGACACCACTTTTATGCATGAATACAAAAGATGATGTTTAATGATGGCCCCTTAAGGAAAAATTCACCATACTTTAGGGGTGGAACCAATGGTACTTAATGAGGCCATTAGGTACCTTGGATAATGGTCCCAAGTGGGGTATGATGTCCCACTTCAAACCACCTCACTTTCAAGCCATGTCACTTGCCATATCACTTGCCACATCACTGTTGAGTTACCTACCATATCACATGTCATGACACTTATCATGTCACCTGCCATGTCACCATAAATAGTGACATGCCATGTCATCATGAATAGTGATAGTGAATAGTAATTTTGAATAGTGACTTGGAATAATTATTTAAAATAGTATTATGTAAATATGATAGGTGAATAGTGTTGTTGGTTAGGTTAAGAGGGTTGGATTAAGGGTCAAGCAGGTTTAGGTGGTTCTTAGGGTGGGCCTGAGGCATTTAAACATCTAGAAATATTTATGTATAATTTTATAGTGTCTACACCTTGTCACATCACACACTTATAATTTTCCTTAATCATATTTGACATCAACCATCACAAGATGCACCTTTGACATCAATGACCATACTCAACAATCTTTCCCTTTCTCATTGATGGTAACCAATCTCAAAAACTTATCTCAATAGGTTGTTTCTCCTCCTTTGACATAAATAACAAAGATATGCCTACAAATTCTTGGATCACTCTTATTGTAGCCAAAACACTCAACACATAATATTATGAGTTTATGAAGAATCATACAAACATGCTCCCCCTATCTCCATGCATACCTTCTCAACACTACTCACCTACTCTTGGAGCTAATGGACCACCTGATTAGATCCCCCTAAGCACTTGACTTTTTTAATGAATTTTAGGGGAAATAATTACACCCAATTCTTTTCTTTGATGTTCAAATGTTGTCTTTAGAAGTGGCTTGGCTAGAATATCTGTAATCTAGTCCTTAGTAGATACATACTCAAGCTTGATATTTTTTCACTTACATATTCTCTTAGGAAATGATACCTGATGGTAATGTGACTTGTCCTTGAGTGTATAAATGGGTTATTTGATTCACTTATAACACTTGTATTATCACAAAATATAGGATTGGGACTATCATACTCTACTTTGTAGTCCTCTAAGGTCTGCCTCATCCATAACAATTGAGTGCAACATGAAGATGATGCAATGTACTCAGTCTCACAAGTAGATAATGGTATTGATGTCTGCTTCTTATGTATCCATGATACTAGGCATTATCCTAAGTATAAATATCTTCCACTAGTTCTCTTTTTATCATCTAAACTCCCTACCTATTTTGCATCTATATAGGCTATCAGGTTAAACTCATTTCTCTTTAAATACCACAACTCAATCTCCATAGTACCCTTGAGATACCTAAGTATCCTTTTGACTGCTTGAAAATGATTTTACTTTGGATCTTCTTTAAATCTTCCCATAAGACCTAGTACTTGCATGATGTCAGGTCAAGAGGATGTAGTGTATAAAAAACTTCCAATCATTAACACATATGATATCTAATTGAACTTTGGATATTCATCTTCCTTACTTAAATTACACCTTGTGATCATAGGCGTGATAACTAGCTTGAAATATTCCATCTCAAATTTCTTCAAAATCCCTCTTATATACTTAGCTTGTGAAATGATATACCTATTTTTGATTGAGTGATTTTTAATCTAAGGAAGAGTGATAGTTCTCCTAGTATGGACATCTTAAACTCCTTATTCATTACATATACATAGGATTTAGTCATATTCTCACTATTTCCACCAAAAATGATATCATCCACATAGCTAACCACTATTAATTGATTATTATTTTCTATCTTTATGTACATATTACTATCTACAAGTCCTCTCTTAAATCTTTGGTCTAATAGGTACTTGTCCAATCTAGAATACCAAGTTTTATGAGCTTGCTTTAGACCATAAAGATCTTTTTTCAATATACATACATAGTCCTTATTAATTTATAATGAAAAAACCTTAAGTTTTTCTATGTACACCTCCTCTTCTAAGTTCCCATTCAAAAAATCTAACTTGACATCCATTTGATACACCTTAAACCCTTTGAATCTTGCATATGTTATAAATAATTTGATAGCCTCCAATATTTCTACTGGAGAAAAGGTCTCCTCAAAATCTACCCCTTAAACTTGTGTATACCCCTTACATACCAATCTATCCTTGTTCCTAGTGACTTATCCATATCCATTCAAATTTTTCCTAAATACCCATTTTTTTCTAAAAACATTCTTATCTTTAGTCCTAGGAACTAGTTCCAAATTCTCATTATTTTCTATTTGGTCTATCTCCTCATTCATAGCACATATCCAAAACTTGTCTTTGTTTACTTCTACAAGGTTCTTAGGTTAAATATTAAACATATAGAAACATTCTCTTGATTTAGGTTACTTACCAGCTTTATCCTTGTTTGCATACCTACATCTTTTTTTTCAATGATTTGTGATTCAAGATGGTCTCTATGAATCTATCTTGAAGGACCTTTTGAATCTTGTCTTTCCTTGACTTCTTATTATTTCTCATATATATTTATTATTTATTATTCATTATTAAAGTCCAAATTCTTTTATGCATACTTTGACTAAGAGTGTGACTTCTTAGAACTTGTCTCATGAATATTCACATTAGTGCTTTCCATTATCTTCTAAAACATGATATTATAGAATCTATAGGTTGAGATTATTAATGAGTATCTCAAGAATATTCCTTCATCAAACCCAAAATAAAACTTACCCAAGTCTTCCTAATCTCTTTTTATGAATAATTTACTTTCAAACACTCTAAAGTGTTCCACATTAGTATGTCTACCTTTCCATAGTTCATAAATGGTCTTATTTCCATTAGTATTTATCTATCCTATATTCAAAATGTAGACTATAGTGTTCTCTTCCTCTCTCTAGTATCCATGAGAAAATCTTGATTTAATTAACATAGTTCTTTCCATCTCTTGAACTATTCTATTCTTTCTTTCCACTACCCCATTCTGCTGACGTGTCCTAGCTACTGAGAACTATCTCATTATTCCATGGACCTCATAGAAGTCATAAAATTCATTATACCAAGACACTCCTCTTTTGTCAAATGTTATAAATTTGATATTTTTATTATTTTTATTCTCAACTAGATCCTTGAACCCCTTGAACTTATCCAGAGCTTCTATTTTTTATTTCAAGAATGTTACCCAAGTCATTCTTGTGTAGTCATATATGAGTAACATGAAATAGCTATCTCCTTGAATAATTTGTATTATTTTATGTCCATAAAGATCAGTGTGTATTAACTATAAATGTCTTGTAGTAGAATACTCCTTAGACTTGAACCTCCTTCTAGTATACTTATAATGTTGACATGCCTTACAAAGTGGGTTTGTTGGTTTGGTGATTTTAGACAAATTATTCATAGATTTGTTATAGCTTATTTTTACCACATTATCAAATTTTAGGTGACCCAACCTTTTTTTCCATATCCAACATTCATCCATCTTTCTCATAAAGCATCTCTCCTTCTTGATCTCATTCAAGACATACAAATTATTCTCAGTCCTCTTAGCATTTGTAATTAGCCTTCTTGATTTATCTCTCCTTATATCACACCCTCTATAATGAAAGGTTAGTGTGTGTCCTTGGTTGCACATTTTACTTACACTAAGAAAGTTATGTTTCAATCCTTCCACATACATCACATTCTCTATCCTAGTCTTCCCATTGTCTAAACTAAAGAAACCCTTGCCAATAATATTGGAAGTTGTGTTATCTCCAAATCTAATTGTCCCTAAAACATTATTATTTAATGAAATGAACTTGATCTTATCCCCTCTCATGTGGCTTGAGTAACCACTATCTATATACCATTTCATTCCTTCATGTTGGATGTGAAAGGTAGTCTGAGCTATCATAGAGTCTTCTCCTTTAGTCTTCTTCTCCTCTTTCACCTTTTCTAGAGGGTATAACTTCTTGATCCACTTCTCAATGGTATGATTATATGACTGATTTTTTATTGATATTCCTCATATCCCTCATGTTCATTTCCCTTGCAATATGTCCTCTCTTATCATAATTGTAGCACTAAATTCTTGATGGTCTATTTCCCTTTAAGGTCTCACTCTCCTTATTTTCCTTTTGGTCTTATTTTAACCCAAGACTTATCTTGCCATGTGAAGGCCTCTGATTATTCAAAATATCATCAAGGAATTCTATGATCTTTTCATATTTTTTATGTTTATTCATTTTTATTGTTTCCTAATCCAAATCTCCCTTTATGGACTCCATTTATATATTAAAATTATTATATTCTTCCTCCTTAATCTTAAGAATTGAAGTTACAATCTCAATCTAATTTTCTAGTTGTTTAATGATCTCATCATGTTTATTGGTGTTGTTGCTTAGTCTATCTTCAAAGAGATTGATTTGTTCCTCATAAATCTTAACCAATGATCTTAGTTTCTAATTCTTCATTATTTAGAACTTCAACTCTTCTAGAGAACTCACTAATTATATCTCAAGGTTGAATTCAACCTCTTCTTTATCTGATTCTTCATCAATAATAAAAAATTTCCTTTTTAAATGACCTTAGTTATCTATTTATATGGCCATGAATATAGTTTCATTGTTATTATGATCATTATTATCATCATCACTATCAGATATACTTGTGTCACTTATATAAGAGGAGATACTTTCTTTTTTAGTATAGAAACTTCTCTTGTTCTTGAATGACCCTTTCTTGCCTTCATACTTCTTGAAACTCTTTTTTTCTCTTATCATGATTATATAACTTATTATCATCACCATAATGTTAATCATGCTCTCCATCATGCTCATTCTTATCTTTGTTATGGAATTTGGATGAAAATTGACCAATCATACCATAATTAAAATGTTTAAATGGAAACTTGACCTTATACTTACCTAATCCTTTCCTTAGTTTTTTTGACAAACATGGATTTTATATTGTCATCATCAATATCAGTGTTAACATCATCCTTGACATTTTTACCTTGTGACTTTTTCCTATCTTTGAATGTATATTCCTTCTTGTAAGGTCTTCCATCACTTGTTCTCATTCCATAGGTAGTCAAGATGCAATGAAGCTCATCCATCTATAGTATGTTGAGATCTTTGATTTCCTCCATAGTAGAGACTTTTGAATCAAACTTAGATGTTATGTATCTTAATAAATTTTGTATAACTATTCATTCTTCCAAATTATCTCCTAGACCTCTGATGACATTTACCACTTCATATACTCTTAACAAATAATATGTAATGTTTTCATCCTCATTCATTCTTAGACTTTCAAACTACCTTCGGTTGGTCTATAATTTTGCCAAGTTGAGTTTGGTGTCTCATTCATATATGGTTAAAAAAATTTACCAAATCCTTAAGCTTGTATCATAATGAATGAACTTTAAAAATTCTACGTTTGAAAGACTACATAGGATGCCATTCATTATCTTATAGCTATTTTCACTTGCTTTCTCACCTGCTGCATCAGTTGGTGGTCTAAGATTTTGAGTGAATCCATAAATAATAGATTTCCATAATTTATATCCAAAATAAATTATATAAGTCTTCATTTTTGTGCTCCAAAATTCATAGTTAGTCCCGCTAAATAAAGGGTCCTTTTTAGTTGACAAACCTCCTTATACTTGATGACTAAACATGCTTGTGCTTCTAGGATCTCCTTTAAGTTGTTAGGATCGATTTGAAGGACCATGCTCTGATACAAAATATTAGAAGAAAAATAATTGAAAGTGGGGTGAATAAATGTTTAAAATTTTTATTTCAATTATACTTTAATATACTTGAACTATATAAGTAACATAGTGATATAGTAATACATAAAGAACCATTCACATGAGTATGAAACAAAAAAAACACATAAATGAGTAGGAAACCATTGAGGGGAATAAAACCCACTATAATCTATAAAAATGGACTAATATCATATGAAAAAAAATAAAAAATTTATTTGAGCACCAACTCAACTTGGAGCACCAACCCCAATAAAGTTGAGCACCCACTTTACTAAGATTTAGCAAGCACCTAATTGCAAGGAAGCACCAACTCCCTAAGTGACTCAGGGCCAACTTAGCCACCTCATTAATTTTAATCACATTCACACCTATTCTCTTATTTTATTATCTATAACTCATTCCAATACATCCTACTCAATCATGCAATATTTTATTTGCTTATTTTTCATATTACCAAATAGGCCTAAATTGTCTTATATATATACTAGTCTTATCGTCACATACCACTTTGTTGGTCACACACCTTAAACTTCTTATGTCAAACACTAAATAGGTCTTAAAACATATTATGAACATTTTTTAATAACAATTTGAACCCATTTTGGTTTTTAATAACACAATTAGGCCTTACATTTAATTTAGGCCACATGGAGACCTAATTGCATTAGGTATGTCCTCTTTGTAATAAAACTTAATCTTATTAGCCCATATGGCCTTATATAATAATAAAAAATCATTAAATAACTCATAAAATGAACTCTAGTAACATACTCCATGCTTTATTAGACCTATATCCTTCATTCATACCATGAAATCTTCTTTAGGACAAACTACCCTATTAGGCATGTGCACCTTAAAAGTTTATCTTACAATAATGAAGATTAAATACCCTTAAGCTACTCAAATATGAAAAATGAAACATTTAAATAGATTATACATGACCTAATTTTCATCATCAATTGATTGGAAACCCTTTAATTATGAGATAAAGGCTCAAGAACATCTCTATAACTCGCTTACTCAGAACTGCCAATTCACCTTAAAAACTAGCCATGATGGAAAAGACCTCCAACATATGTGTATACACTTGTCATGAATCTTGATTCATAAAAACATTCATACGAGATCTTTAAAACATCCTTATATAGAAAATTAATATGGTCTATTGTTAAACATTGGTCTTCTAAAACAATTTCTTGACCTTATATCTCACAGTCCTATTTGAACCAAATAGGCCATTTTGTGAGCAACTTTTTCACAACATACACTGACCTCAAAATTTTATATAATAATTATCATGAATTATAATTCATAAATAACTTATTTATGCCCTGTATTTCATCAATCTATTAGTCACATACCTTTAAATTTATGTCTTCATATTGTCTAAGTTTTACACTATTCACACCATTAGGTCTTTCTATGACTGACTTAATTGGATGACCAAATTAGAACACTTGAAGGATATAATATATATATAAATAATCATTTACATTTAAAATTATTATCTATCTTATTCTAACATCCATTTTATGTTCTTTACCAATTAAACTTTTGAGAGTCACTATAACTTCTTGATAAATAGGCTTGTATCTATACATTTTATCTCTCATCTAACTAACCACCACCTTTAAGTACATGGGAGAGTTCACTACATGATATAATATCTTATATATTAATTTTAATCCATACTAGTTTTTTTTAATAGAATATTTCATATCAGGTCCTTATTAGGGTTTTAAGGAGGTTTAACACAAGTTTTGGTGTTAACGATTATTCATAAAGGACTCTCACTTAAATTTAGAACTAATTATTTCACCTATATATCTTATCTAGGACCCTTCCCTATCTCTCTTTAATAGCTCAAACTCCCATTTAGAGGTTACATGTGCCAACAAATGTCTGAAAGTGCTTCTCAGGTTTGAGACCTCATTCTATGATCTTGAGAAGGCTTGAAATAGTGATTCATGCACCTTTACTTAAAATATTAACCTTAAAATTTGTGTTCATACCTAAAACAACATATTTCACCATTTTCCATGATTTCATGTGCTTAATTTCCTTAAAATATGATCTTTATATGCCATTGGGTTAGGTAGGGTTTGGAAGTGATCTAGGTGCAGACTTAAACTGAAGTTCCTACCCCTATAGGGTCACCATGAAACTATCATGACTGATTATATACCCTAATATCATGATAAAAAAATACAAACAACCTTCACATGACTATTTTTATTCATTTCACCATGCACATACCTCTTCATGTCATGATTAGGCTTGTTATACATGTAACATTAGTGACATGTGCCTTCCATGCAGACATAATACATTAGTTTCTTTAAAATTATATATTTATCTTTAAATCATGAAAAAATTATATAATAAAAATTCTCTTCCATTCACCTTGTCACATCACACATTTCCAACTATCCTTAATCATATTTTACATCCACCTTCATTAGATGCACCTTTAACATCAATGACAATACTCAACAATGAGTCTATATCCTAAATCTAGTGAAGATAGATAACAAGGAGGATGATCACCAAAGTCATTTACTTGTGTGAAGAATAAAATATAATTTATAATATATAAATTATGTCAAGGTACAAAAAAAAACACTTAAGGGAAGGTTGACGAGAGTGTTAACAAAAATTGCAAGATCATTTCAATGGGTAATGTCATAATAGAGGATTAGAAGAATGGATTACACAAAGTAGAGATAGGAGGTCAAGATATGGTGAATTAGATCCTGAAAAATAGTGAGATGAAATTATTTTAGAGGAGGAAGTAGTTTTATAACCTGGTTATTCATCTAAGAAAATTGTAAGGTAAGATTCATCTTGCACAGCACAAAGGCATGCCAAGAGCTTTTTATAGACTAAAAATTTATGGGTTTATGACTTAACCTAGGTGTTTTATAACTATGATCAAACATTTATTATAGATGTGTATGATATAGGATCATCTATTATCATGTGTAATCTTGAATCAACCAAAAACATGAGTAGTTAATTGATAATATGTTTTCAAGCATCGGGGTTCTTATTTGAGTCACTGTAAGTTATGATTATTTTACATAGTCATGTTTGGATGGATCTATTTATTTTTAATCTTAGTGAAGTATTTTATTTCCACATCTCATAATATTGGCATTATGGTATCCAAAATAAAGCATATGATTTAACTTTTTTTATAGATTTAGTAGACTCAATTTTAGATCTTGGTAGAGACACAAAAGTTAATATTTAAGGTAAAAAAATTTACTTATGAGAACTCATTATACACTCTTAGATCATGCCTCATTCCACATTCTTTTAACTACCATTACTTTACTTTTATATAGATGAACATTTTCTCCAAGAAATTAATGATCTAAAAATATCCCTATAAAACATCCTAGACAACCTAAGCTCACTTTCAGACTTATCCACACTTCCAATTTAGATATATTTACTCTTTAGAAAAGATCCATACTTTTAGAATATCCTTCTCCTTGGTACTATATAATTTAGTTTCATCTTCCCACAAAATAATTATTAATTTTTAGAATTAAATTTTTTGAAATAGGTCATCCCACACAATTAACAATACCCATTTAAATGAATTCCTAATTGATCAATATAAAGCCACATTTCAATCCATTTTTCACATAAGAGGATCATATATGAAAAACCATAAGAACATCTAAATGCACATTAAGAAAAAAATGCCTATTATTACCAGTTTAGAGTTTGCATTAACCTAGTATTTCACACACACATGAAAGGTCATAACATAAATGCATCATGATTACACAAAAAAATATCATTTTTATACTAATATTTCACACACACCAATGTAACTGGGATAATTACAAGGCATTTGATCTCTCTTTGAAGTATTGGTGTGTATGTAGTGATCAACACATGGAGTGTTGAGGTCAAGCATAATTTTAAACTCTAACACATTTTTACCTTATCATTACATTCATCCTCTTAGGTCATGGAGATAGGGTTTTATTAAACAAAATGTGCATAGTGGCTTCTAGAACTAATTGATATCTAACACATATTCAAATAGGACATATAGGTGCAATTAAACCTATAATATTAGTCACAAATAATAAACCATCAAGGATTTATGTGTGTGTTAAGAACACCATTGCACTATGCCCTTGTATAGTTATAGCAGTCTTGTCTAGAGAATGAGGGAATATTGTACGTAATTAAACCACATAGATCCTCCATGTTAGTTTTATAGTTTCTATCTTATTCCTATACTATTGGATTCTATCTAAGTAATTTATCTTTGTTATTTCCACTTTTAACATATTTCCAAATTTAATAAATTAAAAATAAATGAATGATTAATTTATGCATATATTATACATCCTACTTTAATGTAGTTAACAGTATTTAATTAAGATATAACATCTAGTATTTTAAATTTTTTGAGAAAACATATTGGCGAACCCACTTATTATTCAACATTGATAAAACCCTAGCCTCCCTTAGGATTTCATTTTATCTCTAGAATCCATGTTATGGTTTTAAATTTCAAGTATTCTAATTTTCATACCAACAATTATCGTAATGTCCAAATCAATCTATTAATTATTGGTTTAGATCTTTGTAATTACATTTTCATGTATCATGTCAATAATATGTAAAATTATTAAGTTGTATGTAAATACATGGATGCATAATTTAATGGTCAAAATAAAATCCCATATTAGTTAAGAGTCAAATAACGAATAATTCCGTAATGCTTATTATTTTGTAGACCATTTTGAGTTGCCATATATTAATACTAGGAGTTAGATGGATCATATAATTCCTTTTTCCCCTCCTACTCCTAAACACAATGAATATCTATGCTCATACCCCCCCTCTACCATTCACCCTGGGCTTATAGTAGACCATGTGGTCTAATTTGTTATCACTAGATGAGGTAGGATGCTTAAATAGGTAAGGAAAGAGGAAGAAATTTAGGAAATTACACCCCAATATAATAATCCTAAAGGGTATGATATTATTTATCACATAAGGAATACACCATATAAGACTTATATGTTATAATTTATTCAAAAAATTACTATCTTCAAGGACATATTATATCAGGCATTGAATCAGACATTCATGCCTTGTGACACTAAGCCTTATTGTTTTGCATATGTTGTGAATACCTTGAAAGATGTTAAGGACGTAATATATTTTAGAAATTAGGATTTTTCTATATATTATACTATTGATCAAAATTTTCCTTTATTTATACAATTTCAAATTAAAAAATACAACAATAAAAATGGTTTTAATTGATAATGGTTTAGGGTTAAATATTTACAATCTCACATTATTATGAATATTGGGTACTAAAGTGGCTTCTCTTTGAAATATATATAATATTATCAAAGAATTTAATGACGTGCCTTGCCAAACTCTAGGTAATGTATCACATTAGGGTCCAAGACTTTATCTAATTAGTTATAAGTAATGCCAAAAAATCTTGTGTATGATTTACTAGTGGGTAGGCCATGGATACATACAATGGAAGTTGTAATCTATACTTTACATAGGTGAGAAAATTTATACATGATGGGAATTTATATACATTCCCTATAAATAATCATCCATTCAAATATTATAAGACTAAATAGTCTACTATTGAGAATCAATCATAGTCTGGGGCACCTCCATCTACTCTAGTACCACCATAAGAAATTCTAGTTATAGAAAAAAATGCATGCATAAGAGGTTGGTGAATCTAGTGAACAAAGTCCACCTTTATAATCTATGAATACTTCAACTCAACAAAATGTACCTATAAAAGTTGATCAAGATGATAATGTAAAGGAAATACCTCTACTAATTAATTTGGAGAATCCTAACTTCATATCTATAAAGGATGTTGATGATGATTTTGATTCTAGTTATAATGATTATACAAATACAATACCCATGAACAATGATGAATATTTATGTGGTCTAAATTTTACACTAGTTGGACAAAGGGAATAAAAATATGATTCAAAGGTAACTATCCTAGTGCATATCAACAAAGGAAATTAATAACTTCAGATATTAATAAAAGGAAATAATATTTGTGTCGATGTAGATACTACACATCGTACTATTTGAATATGTGTACCATGGACTAATATATTTTTAAAATATAATATTATCATAGAAAAAATTATACAATACATAAATCAATGCATTACATGTATTAATATATTATCATTTACAAATTCAATCAATAATGTGGAGTTCATGGAAACATAGTTATTAATTAGAATACAAGCAAACATTGCACATAATAGACCACATGTGATGTTACAAATACATATAATAAATTACATTGCAAATATTATGACATATATACTAGTAGATTATCAAATTAAGAGGGAATCCCTTTTGTCATTTTCATAGAATAATAGGGAATTATACTTATTGTAGACATTAAATATGAGTTATATAACACTTAAGTCATCTGTATACTTATAAAATATCTATCATTGATACACCCTTTAGTTTTAAGACCTTCCCACTATGAAAGGCTCATGTTTACTATCTTTTATGACAAAATTCTCATCTCTTAGTCTGAACACTATTATTCTGATGACTAGGTTTTCTATACTATGCAAAATGATCTAAACCTAATTATTATCCTTCTTTTAATCTTTTGGACCTATAACTATTTTCTAGCTTCCTTGACACTTACATCCCAACAAGATGCCTATGTTGATGCAAGTGTCCCATTTCAAACTAAGTGTTTAGTTCTCAAATTTCATCCAATTTAAAAATGAAATGTATCATAAAGGTCGACCTAAGTTCTTTATTGTAGGATATTTTAAAAATGGATTGGTCTATATATAATGTCAACTGATATTCATTCCTCACCTAGTAAATAATATAAACTCATAAGGTAACTTATCAAGATCACTCAATATATCATTCAAGAGATCAAATCTTCCTTACTCATCTTTATTTACATATTAGACGTAGGATTGGTACCCCCATAAGTATGAATTATTAAAATAACATCCCATGCTCCATATCTTACATTTTAAAAGTGAGGCCACTCTATGTACTTTCTTAACACATATTACATCCTTAAGCACATGTAAACCAACATGTAGTGGAGAACTAAATAAGTCTAAGGCCCTCTCATTGGGTCATATCAAAACCATGTTCCACTATCCCATTATTTTGATATTCACTCCAAGGGTGGGGAGGTTAGGGTTTGATCATTGGTAAAGAGACAACATGTGTGCATGATCTATATACATAATAAGAAAGGAGATATAAAAACATGAAGGCTCTAGGTGGTCTCATATATATCTAGTTATTATTTCGCACTACACACATGCATCTAACTCAGACCCTAATGTCAATGAAATCAACTAGATATGAAACAAGTGTACAAGGCCATGTAGTGAATAATTCTAGATTAGGATGATTATTACAAAACCCTGATCTAGTTCACATCTAGCCTATTTCAATCGAGATTAGCATGCACGTAGTAAACCATGTAAGTAATCTTGCTTCTAATTTATTTCAATATCAATAAATAGATGTACTTTATATTTTTATCATATCTCAGTATTGTAAATTTATAACATTGATTATCTATGTTTTCACATTAGTTATATTGATATATATTTGTTTTTCACCTTTTTACTTATTCATTTTTTGTATTCTTAACCCAACTTACCCTTATACGATCTATTTATGGTTAAACATTTATCCCACCAAAGACAACAAGTTAATATGTAAGGATGATAGTCAAAAAAATTTAATTATGATATTTATTATGATTTTGTATTAGTGGTAAGGCTGTGGAAAATATATTATTTTATTGTGGTTTTACCCAGTGAAATTTTAATTTTTTATTCAATACAATATCTCTACATGCATAGACTAGGGATTAGGCATACAATAATTGTGAGGTGGGTTAATATTTAATCTATTTCTATGCATGAATGATATAAGAATGTTTTATATGTCTAGTTTTTACTACTTATATATATATACAATAAGATTTAAGGTGAAAAAAATTATGCATGGTTGTTTGTATCCTCATGGCACAAATCACCGATTTGTGAAGATGAGAGATATAAACTTTAAAATATTTTTTTGTTGTTATTTTGTTTGTTTTATACTATCAGTATAATATTTTTATTTCTTTAAGATGAAATTGGAGACTGTAAAGGGGTTTTATATAGTTTTTTGCATGTCATTTTGGTTTTGAAATGCCATGTATTTTTGATAGATCGACATGAATATAGTATAGTTTGGGTACTTTTAAAAAAAAAGGTTTATAGAATAAAATATTTGGTATGTTTGCCATTGGTGATGCATTTTTTTGAATTCCTTTGTAGGTTTTAAGTGCTATGTATTTTTGATAGCTTAAGGTGAATCGATCAAAGTTTCACCTTATATTAATTATGATTTCATCTTTTTTATTTTTTTCATAAGGTTTTTAATGGAATATACCTATGTATAGTTATCTCTATCATTATGGTGGAAAGGATAAATTTACAAGGGTAGGAGGCATAAATTTCAAAATGATTTTTTTAGTGTGTAATATGTCAGTGATAATTGAAAATGAAGTTTCGATAGTAGTTTTGAACTAACACCGACTAGGTGGAGATATGGAAGTTTGACACATATCTATAAATTTAATTAATGTTTATTATGATTTTGTGTTGTTTAAAGGATTATTGGTTTTCCACCAATTAGGTGAAAATAGATAAAGTCAATAGGTTTGTAAATTTAAGTAGACATTTATTGTGATTTTTTATTAGTGGCAACATTGTGTAAAAGCTATTATTATTTTGGGGGATTTCATACAAACTAAGGATTGGCCATACAATGATTGTGAAGTGAGTTAAGCTTAAATTTGTTACTTTGGATGAATGTGAAAAAAACAAATTTTATTTTTAGGTTTGATTATTAACACTAATACAATCTTTATTTTTTTAATATGGTTTTTGATAGAAAATATTTGTATAACTATTGACATGTAGGTTTAGTTCGTATGAGTTTATCTGTATGAGTGGGATGATAATATTTTATTGATGCTAATACATGTTTTTGTATTAAGGTTTTTTTGGAAAATTTGTGTGGTTGGGTGTACCTATCCTCATGGAAGAAAACATTGATTTATAAAGTTGAGATCCATAAAGATGGAAACTATTTTTTGTTATTTGGTGTGTTGGCCATTGATAATATAATATTTAATTTATTCTTAAAGATGCCAATGGAGATTGAAAATGTTTTTTTATAATGAATTCAAAATTCCATGTATATTTGATAGTTTGACATGGATAATCTAGAGTTTTTTTATGTGCTAATTGTATATTTTTATAAAGGTTTGTGGTATAAAATTTATGTATAGCTGTCATTGTGATTGTTACAAAAATGGTAAATGATTTATAGTTATGATTGGTTATATTGGTCATTTATCATGCTGCCTTTATAACTTTTTAAGGTGATAGTCGATCTTGAAAATAGGGTTTACATATTTTTTCATGCTATTATGGGTTTAAAATATCATGTAATTTTGATAGTTTTATGTTCATAAACCAAAGTTTGAGCATGTGGTCATTTTTTGGTCTCTTTTAATTTTTCTTCTTCATATGGGTGAGAATCATAAAACTTAAAATTATTTTTTATTTTTTAAGTTAGTTTTTTTATTAGATAATTACCAGGTGGTATATATAGAAGGTTGGCAAGTGAATAAGTGTAATTAATCACATTTTTACTATAGAGTGAAACATGCTCTTTGCTTATTCAAGGAGACAACAAAGGGTTAATTTTTTGGATTTTTTAGTTATGATTTCATTTGTTTACCATTGTTAATGCAATATTTTTTGATGTTTAAGATGAAAATATAGATTATAAAGGGGTATTTTTCATAGCTTAACACACATAGTTTTCATAGTATTGTATAGTTGTGTTTGTCATTATTTAGAAACGAATGAAAGATTATCTTGATTCCTTATTACATCTCCAATTTTATTTTAAATATTTAATAATTATTTTGAGGTTTATAGTTATATTTATGAGTTAAAAATCAGTTTTTGGTTTGTGGTGATTTTTAGGTTTTATGCAAGATAAGGTTCTAGGTTTGACATTGATATCATTTTTATAAGGTTCATGGTGGAAAATATATATGGATAGTCTTCTTTGTCATTGTGATATAAATATTTTATTTGTAATGATGAGATGCATAATTATTGAAATCATTTTTTTATCGATAGATTCATCATGTAAACATTAAGAGGTCAATTTTTTCCCAAGAATAAAGTTTTTGGGAGAAAATATATGTGTATATTTTTCTTTTTTTTTGTGATTGAAATGTTTGGTTTGAAATGGTAAGAAAATTTTGAATGGCATATAATGAAACAAAATAAATATCTATAGAATTCATTCACTACTGTCTAAAAATGTAACCATGTTATTAGTTTAATTTAATGGTGTGGTAACCTTCTGTATATGTCACCTAGTCACTATTGGACTGATAGATCCATGTAAATGACCCTTTTGATCATGATAAAATCATATTCATCCTCCACCTTAAAATTCACACCATTTATTTCCAAATTATGTTTAAGTTTTGTTATACATATAATAACCATATAATTTAAAATAACATTTTACATTATAATGCATGATTATATAGACAATATATTACTAGTGAATGGAAAAAATGAGGAAAGTTCTTGAGAGAATGCCTTGAATAATCATGATCTAAGGTTAAAGTGATGGTTTGAAACTCAAATAACTATAATATTGTTTCTTGATTAGAGGTGCATAAGGAAATAATTATGTAGTATAAATTAATTTCTATTTGAGGCAGTTTTCCATTAACTATATCTAAAAATGTTTATTTAATCATGCATAACAATTTTTTATTTATGTAATTATATGGTTATTGAGTTTTTTTTAACCGCATTTGTTTTTAAATTAATGAAACATGGTTATTTCATTTTTTTTGAGGGACTACATACTACAAAGAGAAAAAATAAAGGCATGCCATTAATGTTTCTTCTCAATTATGTTGTGCTATTTTTTATTTTTATTTTTAACATGTAAATATGGAATGAAAAACTAACATTATTTTCATTCCAAGGCAAAGGGAAAATAAAATTTATTTTGTTGGTGGAAGATAAAATTAAATATTGAAGCAAATAAAAAATTGAAAAAAATGTTAATAACTTTAATCTAAAGAAAACATTATTTTAAAAAAAAAATTGATACTTGTTTATTTGGTTTTGAATGTTTCCCTTTTTTTTGGAATTGTGTTTGAAAATATTTTGAAATAAAATAAATATTACATTGAAAAAATGGAACTTGTAGTTAATTTTTTTTATATAAAATCAATCCATTCCTTATTCATTTATGCATATGTTCCGATTTGAATGTTCTTTTTGTCCATATATCAATACCATCATACTCATGTCAATTAGTAAATATGTATTCAACTTTTTTCCTAAATTTATTTTATTATTTGATTTAAAAAATATTTTAATAACAAAGGTGTGTAGTATTTTCAATACAAGTGGAAAAGGTAAAACATTCAACTATATGCACTTTTCTAAATGTGGAAACCCTTAAAACACTAAATTTAAGATTATAAAGTTACCAAAAAAATAAACATCTATATGTATGTGAACTTCATAACCTCAAAGATGTGAAAAAATATATTTAAATTCCATTTTCAATGTCCTCTATCATTCTAAATAAATGAAAATATTTTATTTCCAACGATGAACAAACCAAATCTTAACCATAAATCATTTCAAGGTTTTAATGTTTCAATGTTTAAAATGCAAATTCTATTATTACATTGACCATTATAAGAACCATAAACCATTCAAAACATGTTTTACAAGAATTAAATCATTGCATGTTATCAAATAACATTATTATATAAAAAAATAAAGACACAATCAATTATTATTTTTAGTTCAAAAGATAACATGAAGTAAATCATGACCCTATAGACGTACAAAAAATATATGACATGAAGACATGAATTGATTTTTAAAAAATGACATCATTATAAAAAAAAATGTGAACCAAATAAAATATATTCATTGCATGATGCAAAAACACTAGTTAGACTTTATATCCCATCATAATGAATGCATGCTAGTCTATATCCTATGTGTTTTAAGTTATCAAAACTAATTAGGAAACATTATTTCATTGTTGATGAGCTCATACGTAGATAATATACTTTTTTTAAATGTCATTAATAATAGTATTAGTTTGGTTGAATAACACATTGAACAAACCTTTATATCTTGATATGCACATTAAAATATATCTTTAAAAAAATTATGTCATCCAATGTACTAAATAAAATTTTCATAATTCTATAAAATATAGATTTAACTCGACATTTATTGCATGTCAAATCTTGCATTAGTTGAGATAAAATTATTTTTAAATATAGGTATGGTGATTATATACTAGAACCTTTTAATATATTTAATAGGATTTATAATCTATATACCCTATCTAAACTAGAAAAAAATTCCATCCATGTGCATCTTAGGTGGAGGTTTCAAAGGTGGAATGGAACCTATTAAATAACTCTTACTTTGAGAAAGCTAGTGACATAAATCTTAATTTAGTAGTTACATCTAAATCTGATCATATTTTTTATTTACAGAATGTTGAGCATAAATGTGACATTTAAGGATAAAATAATGGCTTTTTGAATGATGTTTTATAAATAATCCATGGTAAATATAAATGACTATTTGAAACTAATATTTCTCTATAATTATCTTTGAGTGGGCAAATTCTTTTAAATAATAACTATAGTGGCATATCAAATCTTGAGATTAAATGTTTTATTGAAGATAACATGAAAGATATGTTGGTAAATCTTTAAGATTATATTTATTAAGGAATTTAAAAATATGAAAGATAAATTAGTTGAATGGCATATCAGTTCCTCTAAAGATATCCAAATTCCATTGAGATTTAAAAAGAAAGACGTTGATTTCAAGATAATTGCTTCTTTTTCCACAACTTATCTATCCAAGATAATGGTAGGTATATTCAAATTCTAATTTTAAAAAGAACCTAATTTTTCCATCTTAGATGAACAATTAACTAAATCATCTAAATAATTTTTATGTGGTTAGAAACTCTTTTGATATTTTAGTTTGGAATGAGGGGAAGAATATCTATCTACTCAAAATCCTTATGAACTTTCCTAGTCTAATCATGGATCAATTATTCAATCAATGTTTGGATCATCTCTTGAATATCTTTGTTGTCATGGGTCTACTTTTACAAGTTTACTATGGAAAAAAAATTATGTTATAAGACAAATTTATCCATAGCTGAGACTACCTTCCCCATATTTGACACTATTTTATTGATCCCCTAGGGGTAAACAATGTAGACCACTAGGATATAAAGTCATGGAAAACAAACCATCCATGCGCTTTCATCTAAATAGATAGTTAAAAACCTTTTCACTTGTATCCATGTTGCAAATAAAAAATGGAATAATAAATTAATGTGGAAACTAAACCTTGAGTCCAAATGGGCTTGATATTCGATATTCATGTTCACCATATACCTAAGCCTAAGCTAGGTAATTTTATCTATACAATGTTAACCTGAACTTATCTTATCAAGGAATGTTATTTTCTACTTGTATTGTGTTTCACCTTAATTTATCTATGACTTTAATTATGAACATGATTCAATAAAGAGAATCATTATTCTTCCTTTTCATGTAATTGTGTTTGACAAACAACTAATATTTTTAGGCCTTAAAGGGTTAGAATCATTGAAGGTGGATACTATTTTGCTATATCATTTATTTTTTCATGATATGGAAAGGAATAAAATAAACTATCTTATGATTCTCAATTTATATATGGATCTCTTTATGTGTTTAATGTATTTTGATTATTTTAATACTTATTATAATACTCCAAGGCATAAGGATAACCTACCTATAAGAGGAGGGTCTTATCATGAATTTAATAACTTTATTATTAAAAAGTAGAGTTATTGAGTAAAATGGAATCAAGGTGATAATAAATAATTATATAAACCTCTTTGTATGGAATAGTAATTTATTAGGCTTACATCTTGTGGTTCCTTATTTTTGTGTGTTGTCTTATGCTCGATAGCTACTTTGGCCATAACTTGTTTTTACACCTATTTTTATATTTATGGGTGCCTTGTGGGGACATTGTTATTTTCATCAATGGTTTATGATGTAGTTTCAATGTTTGACTTCATGACATTTTGATAACTTAGTCACCCATTATTTTAGCTAACCAATCTTAAGGTACACATTAACATGATTATCTATCTAAAAATAATGTCATATAAATAATATAAAGGTATCCCTAGGGTGGTTGTGATCTATGTAATTGTAGTCTTTAACCAATATTAATAACATTTTTATAAATAACACATTAGAATTTAGTTTAGATTACATGCATTTAGTAATGTCATTTGTATCCATTTTGTGCACTTGGTACTATCTATACTAGTAAATAAATTTTGACTCTCATTAGACATGTTTTGATTAGACTATATATTTATTTTATATTTATATTGAGATTTGTACATGTCTTATTTTGGATGACTTTTTTGATGAATCATGACATGCATATAATTTTTTCTTATTGTATCCTGAGATTTTAATCATAGATGTTAGTGATTGTTTCTTGTTTTTTGGACTTAAATCAATTCTCTTTATGATTCTTGTTATTTAGATAACATGATGTCCTACCCTTATTATTATTATTATTATTATTATTATTATTATTATTATTATTATTATTATTATTATTATTATTATTATTATTATTATTATTATTATTATGTAAGTATTAAACATCTATAATATAGAATTGTTATTTATTTTATGTGTGTATGTTGTTTAAAATCACTTTAATTAACTTTTTATATATAATTTACTAATATTCCAGTTATAGTTATAGATTGCTTTGACTACATTGAAAATTTTATTCTTTCTCTATTGTGATATGACTCAACATATAGATGAAGGTGTTGAGGATTTATAAATATTATTGATTAGTAATGATATTGTTAGAATAATTATGATTAAAATACATGGTTAATATTCATACTTATTTAAGTATGAGCTATCTTATATATGATGTTTAATTTGTATAGACTAACCATGTGGTTTTTGAATTGAACTGAATGATTGAAGAAGATTTTTATAGTATGTTACACTATCATGTACACATGCATTATTGGTCAATAATCCAATGACATATTAGATGCATGGTGTTTTTAGTGGTGAATCTTCAATAATCTACAAATATTCCATTTTTTGAAGTCAGCATTTGGTGATTTTTGTGGAGTGTTTGGGAGGGTGGGATCGCTTGAATTTTTGGTGTGAAAGTTAATTTTGAGGAGAGGTTCACCCATATCTGAATATAAATTTCATCATATAAATGTAATTTGATGGCACCAAAATCCAATCTTGAGGTATTATTCATATATCGTCAAGTGGATAAGGGAAGTCTATGGGTTGGTACATGCAGGATGTCTATTGGTGGATGCTCAAATCCTCTAGATAAACACACGAGAAATGCCTACCATTGGATTCTTGAAATATACCAGTGAATACTCATAACACATTGATGTACATTCAAATCCTACTAGTAGGCACATGTAGCCTACTGGCATATGCTTGCAACCTACTAACAGATGCTTATAGCCTACTGGCAGATGCCTATAGACTACTAGTGGATATTCATAGCCTATTGGAGAATGCTTATATCCTACCAGTGGATACCTATATCCTACTGGTGAATGATCATAGGCTACCATTGGATGCCCATAGGCAATCAACATATGCCCATAGACTACTAATGGATACTCATAGCCTACTAATGGATGCCAATAGGCTGTCAATGAATCCCCATGGCCTAACATTGGATGGTCATAGCTTATAGGCCGATGTAGCATCATGGAATGCCCATAGATTCATAGACTAGTGACATCCAAATATGGGGATAATTATCCTACATTCACAAGGATGGGGGATAATAATCCCACGTGCATGCATAAATACTCTTCTCTTAACCTTTTATAGTCACCTAGTCATGTGGTGAACACATAGTGCTAGTGTTATTTTGTACATCCTAGACATGCACTTATATCATGTTAGCATTCACCAACATGATGTGGATGAGTGTTTAGACTCTGTGAAAAAACCCAATGCATGATGTGTGTGGATGAAGGTCAACACATAATGTGTATGAGTGTCAGCACCATGATGTGGTGTTTGGCATCCATTGACATATTTCTCATGACTATATACATTATGTAGACATTTGTTTACATGATGTAAATGTTTGATATCATCAACTTGGTATTCATTGTGTTGTATAAGAATCTACTTGTGCACTAGGGGCATTCACTCACATCATTATATGCCTTTTAAATTGATTTGACACCATTGTGAATCCATTCACCTCGGTACCTCCATGGATTTTTTAATATGGCCTACTAAAATAAACCCTAGTTAGATGCTGATAAGAGGTGTGCTAATATGATGCCTATGAGTAACTAAGAGTTTTGATGTATTCTAGTTATCATAGATTTATAAGGGGATAAATGGTTACTTATCCATTAATAACTCTCCTCCCACATTTTTAAATATCAACATGAATATTTATTTCTCTGAGTAGATGGGTATCCTGCTTATGAGAATAGAAGATGTTAATTATATTATATGGTTATCTTACTATAGGTTTTATTTCCTTCATTCACCTATGAAGACCATGTGGGAGTATCAAGTATATTACATGTTAGCTATAGTATATGGGTATCTTTCTATGATATATATTTCCTATTTTACTTGTTGATATCGAATGTGGTCCTAGGTAGACCAAATGTTAGATATAAATTATGGGTATCATAATATTAGTTTCATGTTCCATTTTAGTTACAAATAAATAATGATATTATAGGTCAAACATATGTTAGCTTTAGAAGATCAGTATCCTTCTATAAGTTGTATTTCATGTCCTACTTGTTGATAGTGATTAGAGTACCAAGTAAATAGAGATGGGTATTATGACTCTTCAACAAAGCTATATATCTTCCTAGTTTCCTTCCAGTGACTCACTACGAAGGATTGAACTATATTTTTAGAGGATTATGGACGTGATTGATATAATTTATCTTAGTTTTTACATATATATTGTCTATGGACATATCAAGATGATTTGTATAGTATGATTGGTTATATTACAGAGGTAGTTCATTATTATTTTTTAATTACCATAATATATATAGGACATGATTTATATAATTTATCTTAGTTTTTACATATATATTGGCTACGAACATATCAAGATGATTTGTATAGTATGATTAGTTGTATTACAGAAGTAGTTCATTATTATTTTTTAATTATATATATATATATATATATATATATATATAATTTGGCTAGATATTATTTATCTAACCATGAATGAAGTTATGTGGTTGTATATTTTCAAGGCATGATATTCCTAGCCCCTTATATAGTGGTTGATTATATATTTTTGGAGAATTATGGACATGATAAATATCCTTCATCTTAATTTTATTTTATAGATTTATTATGCACCTTTTCAAATATTAAATATTGCATGTTTATTTATTATAGACTATTTTTATCTCATTATTATTGTTTTGTTTTCATAAATGTGCTTACATATTAGTTCTTTAACCATGAATGAAGCTATGTGATTGTATATTTGTGGGCATGTTTTTTCTAACCCATTATGTAATGGTTGACATTTTATGAACCTAATTGTGGGGATAATCATGTAATGACTCAAAAATATGATCATTTTTTGTAACCAATGATAAACATTGAGATACATGTCATGGTGGACTCCATAGAACTATTAGGCTATATCTTGAGATGGGAAACTTTGAATTATTATTATATTAATTTATCATGTATGAACATTTTTTCAAGCGATGTGATCATGAAGTTGACAGGTGTTAATATATAATTGGTCTAAAATAAGTGGACCAAACACCCATTTCCCACTCCTAACCTATACATGACATAAGGGCCATGGAAAAAAAGCTTAGAATTTATGCCTAGTTTTTATGTGCATATAGTTATTATTCAAACTTGAGAACATTATTTCCTAATGATAGAATTTATAAAACACCTATTTTCCTTATGTATGAGCTTGTACCCATTCTAGTAAATGTGTTATTGAAATTTACCTTGAGATCTAAAATTTTAAATTTCTAAAATTGTACTATTTCCTTTTCATTAACTAAATTTTAGGTGTCTTGGTATGTGTATATATTTGTGACATTCTAAGAAGCCCTCAGACCAAAATTTAGGCATTATAGGTTGATTGAATACATGGTACTTCATGGTAAATATTTTAAACATATTCCTCCATGGTTAGTTATGAATGACATCAACCTTCACTGCTTTTGTTCAAAATGCATCTAATCTAACTAACTTTGAATTTTAACAGAGAGGAAGAATTATATAAAAATGGGAATTGTATAGAAAAAAGGACCCATCTTAAGAATGTGAATTCCTTTAGAATAAAGTCCATTTTATTTAGTTATAACTAATTTTGTATGAAGATACATGCGTGTAAGTGATCCTAATATAAAGACTAAATTTAGAGTCAATAAGGGTAGCAATTTTGTGAAATTATAACACTAGTTATGGTTAATTATTTGAATGATTTTAGGGAAATTGTATTCCTGCCAATTTTTAATTGTTTTAAGTGATTTTAATTTGTTTTCCCTCTATTTTCCATTTACTTAAATTTCCTCAAGTTTGTCTTGTTTATTCATGAATGGATGTTTGACTAGTTCTGAGGCTTAATTATAATAACCACAAATATATTTTTATAATATTGGGATAAAAAACTATCGTATAAGGTTTTCAACTAGAGTTAGCATGAAAAATGTAATGAGATCCATAATTGTATTATAACTAACATATAAACTAAACCAATTCCATAAATTAACAATGACATCATTAGGAAGCATTTTAACCACTTGGTATTTAGATAGAGGTGAGTCAGTGTATGAAAACTCATACACATCTTTCCATGTACTTTCTATGTGGCCTTCACTATAAATTCATCACTAACTTATACACTTACTTGAGTACTTGCACAATTTATCAAACAAATGTTACCTCATTAGATAAACCAAAAAAGTTTAGTAAATAATTGTAAAAGGTGAAAAAAATCCAATGGAATAATCACCATACTAAGTTTTCATAATAAATATATACCAAACTTATAGGCATCTGAAAATGATCATTGTAATGACTATTTCCAAAATTAATACAAAGCTTTGGAATGCTTTATTAAAGTCACAAACAAGCATATGATAAGATTGACATAATCTTGATAGGTAGCTTAAGGAGATTATATTACTAGTTTCTTTATCGATTAAAGGAATAAGTGTACAATAAGAGTCTAACTAATTAAGGTGGTGTTTTTAAAGTCTCTTAAGATGTTTTAACAATCATGCTTGAGTTCGCTTTTGGAAAAAATTTATCAATTTCACAAGGCAGGTTAGCCTCATGTTACAATACATATTTGGTTGACATTTTCAAGTTAATACATGCTTTATTATTCATCCATTTAAGTTTAATCAAACCTTATTTTAGGTTATGCACACATAACTTCAAATTCCACTATTTTTTATTTCTTCATGAGTTTGAAGAACTCTATGTAATTTTATTAAGTTTATTTCTTAATCCTTAATCACTTAAGTTAATTATAAATCATATTAGATCGATGTAATTTAGATTAAGTGTTTCTTTAATGCCAATGCATTAAGTCTTAGAAACATTCATCTAGATTTTACCAACTTGAAGCTTAATTTTTTAGAGCTCAAAACATTATTTCTTACAATTCTATAATAAAGACAATTCTTGTTATTAAAATGAAATAGGAACTTAATAGCATTGCATATGTCATTTATAAATAAATAATATGTATTCCTCAATTTCATCATGATTCATTTATAATAACCATGGGAATTTATGTTCTTGACTTACTCATCTATTTACAAGCTTGTTTGGAGATTATTTTACTTAACTTATAATATGTATGAGATTAATGCATGAGTAATTATAACATAAGTTTTTAGATATTCAAAACATCATTTACAATAGTTGTATAAGGTTTTCATAATAGTCATATCACTTGAATAGTGATATTCTTAATTCCATTTAGAATGATATGAATAATTAAGAAAGGGAGGTCTAATAATCTCAAAAAACTTTTTTTAAAACACCAAACTAAGACTAACTTCATAAATAGATCACAAAGTCATATTTTATAATGATTATGTTCATAATAATCCTTATGAATTTATTGAACTATAATAACTTTTTGGAATTACTTAAAATGATATTAATAAATAATCTATCTTAAAAAATGTAGATTCTTATATATTAAGGTATTTCTAAAGTCTTTTTATAGTCTAATAAAAGCATATCACAATTATCTATTAACTAAAATTGTACAAGTAGTATATCAATATAATTTATTCATACTTAACATAACTCTTTAACTTCTATATATCATTTAATATACACAATATTCACATAATTTATCTCAATTGAATCTCATAAACTTAATTCAAAAAAATTATCTAATCATAATCAATGCCCAACTAACTAAATGCCTTCTTCATGAGATGGGACAACTAAGAGTGTTCACCAGTCATATTAACCTTAAAATCTTCACACCCACTTATTATTATTATAATAATTTAAGTAGATTAATTTGTTCAAATTTTGTAAAGGGTTGCATCAACATAACCAAATTAGGCATAACAAATTGAGGTTTAAATGAGAATATGCCTACAATAAAGACTCAAGTCCAAATGATACCAAACTAATGAATATGTAATTTCAACCCACACAGTTATATTAGTTTTATCTTTATTCCTAAGGTATTATTAAATAATCATGAATCTATGAAATAGCTTTTCAATAATTTTACTTATTCAATTCCACCATATAAAATTTCACCAAGGTAATATTTCCAAATTCTCTAGATGTAACAACAAGATTCCTTAAATCTGTATATGTGGCAACATAATGAGTGGATTAATAAAATAAAAGATCAACCTACATTTTATAATTACAACCAACCTGAATATAACTAACCTAATTATGTAATTTGAAAATAGAAATGACATTACATATCATAATTACAAACAATAAATATAATCATTGAAGGTAAGTATTAAAAACTTAATCAACTCATTTTAAAAAATGATCTTCTTCACTTCAAAATAAATACTCAAAAATAATGTGCATCCATAAGAAATATAAATTAAGAAATCTATGCATGTAAGAATAATGAATCAAAACCACCTTTTCAATCCCATTAAGCCCAACCATAAGTGGCCCTAGATAACCCCATCCATCAGTTGGGTGTGGTTTAGGCCAGTCAAGAAAAGTGAGTAAGATTAAAAGTGAAATTTGAGCTTGACACAACATAAATACATGATGAAAACATTTAAACAACACGTTTTCCATTCTTGGTCAACAACACTAACACTTTTGTAGTTATTTCAACTATTGTAGCTAATGTTAGAGCATTTAAGATTTAAATATTAAGAGTGCAATCCATGTCATTACACCTACAATCCCTAATTCTTCATTTTGGTACAACACTTACAATAAATTTAATTGTATTACTACTAGTAACCTTGAATACAAAAACTATTCATTAAATATTTCCATCTCAATAAAATAAAATTTAATGACTCAAATAGATTTAAAAACTAATATTAAATATTGTGCACAAAATAACATCCAGTACCCCTCAATAAGAGATAATAAAAAATTATGATAGTATAAATAAAATACCAGATTTCAACTCAAGTTCTTATGCCACATAAAACATTCACCCATCTAGTGTAAATAATGTTAACCACACTATTAAAAGTGAACAACATCAAATAACATAAAATGTCAACTTAATGTTGACAAATAGAGTCAATTATAATCATGATAGAAGATTCTAAGGTCATTATCAATAATTGGTAATGATAATACAAAGATAATTCAATAATACAAATGTTTGAATTTAAACAATTTAAAGCTCATGATGTCTTCATATCATCAAAATAATCTTTAACCTCAAGTCAAACAATCATGACTAAAATGAAATTGAAAGACCAAATCAGGTTTACAACATAAGTCAAAAAACTTCATAATAACCAAATGTAATATCCTAGGTTTCTAATTTTTTCTTAAAACCTAATAAAATAATATCTTATGAAAACCTATATGGTCTTATAACCCTTTTTGAAAATTAAATAACTTAATTGTATTCTTCTAAGGTTGCAACCTATCCATAATGCACAAGTTTTTATTTCATTTATAAAAGAGAATTGACCCAATTTTGAAAATCCCAAAAGGGGTTAAAAATTTACCAAAAACCACTAAAAATATGCATGGCCTTAGCTTAAATGGCATTATAATATGAATAAAACAAATATAGGTTAAACCTATACCAACAACATAGGGTTTATTAAACAAAAAGTACACGTTTATGTTAACTAATCCCTAGTTAAGTAATAAAATACTACGTACCCATTTCCTTTACGTAAATGATAAAAATCAGGTCACTTTAAAAACCCAAAATAAAGATTAATACAAAACTTAATTGAGTTGTAGTCAATAAAAATGTATATGGATGGCATGTTTTCTTGACTCCTTACCTTTCCAGGACTTCCAACTTTTTCATGCATGAAAAAACAAGTCAAATCCTTTTATGGAAAACCAATGCAATTAAAACTCCTCCATTTTCTCCACATGGCTAACAAGAAAACAAAATTTATAAAGTTTAAACTTTTTAATAAGTTAAAAAAGTCCCTGTAACTTAATTTTTTCTAATTTGTCTTGGCTTCCATGCACTAAAAGTTTTAGTAGAGTTTCCATATGTGTTGGGCTCTCCAAATGAAAAACATACAAAAAACCAAACAAGAACCCTATTATGGTTAGCAAGTTTCTCAACTTTTCTACCTTGAGTGGATAGATAATGCCACCATCCAGTGTTTTAAAACAACATTGACTAATGCTTAGTCTCAAAGGTTTGTGGACCTTTCTTCTTATCTAGCCAAGCCAATACTTAATCAATTCAACATTACCAACAAGGATTACCATAAATCTATGACATAAATGAAAAAAATACATTGATCAAGACCAAATCAGAAATATTTAATACATTTCAAGAGTATCAAGGTTAAATACCCATTTTCAACTTAATAAAAATATGCAATCAGACTAAATTAAAGATAAATAACACAATGGAATATGACTATGACATTCCAAGTAATGTTGACAAGTGTCAAGTTATACAAAGAGTCAAAATCAAAATTAAATAGATAAATTCACAAGCAAGAATTCAAAACTAACTCAAGACCCAATCCTGATATACATTCAAATCCAAACCAAGACAAACACTTGATAATTTAAGTTAAGCATAAATAACTCAAAATAATTCATAAAAGAGACAAAGTTTAGTTATTGCATTTTAAGTTTACTATTTCAATTTATTTCTAACTTTTTCATTTTACATGACTGTTTGGGTCTAAATGCAACTTAGATCATGTCCATGTACCTATAGTCACATAATAGACCATCATTAATATATAGACATATAAGAGTAATAAATGCAATAACAACATCAAATAATAATACAACTAAACTAAATAATAAATTAGCAACTCATTAAACATGAATATTTAATGCTAAAATGAAAGTGCATATCAAATATCTATATCAATAAACATTATAATGGATCAAATAGTAGATCATATAACTATATCACAAAAGTAATTTAAGTAACCATGTCTCAAATAGTTCATAAAAACCACTAATAAAAAATGAAATAAGTACAAAATATAGGGTCATGACATCCTCCCCCACTTGAAAAAGAGTCTTCCTAATGATCAAAATAACCAAAGATGGTGTTGGTTTAACAAAATCTCATCTTCCTAAGTAACACTCCTTTCAGATAAAGGATCCCATTAAACTAATTTTGAGAAATATCATGATTTCATAGTCTAACACTATGACAGTCCAAGATCCTCACAAGATCTAATTGCATCTTTTCTTCTTCCAAAACTTGAATATAAGTCCAATGCAAAACATGAGAAGGATCAAACATGTATTTTCTCAATGATTTTACATGAAAAACATCATGAATTAAGGATAGAGAAGGAGGAAGGGATAGTTGATAAGAAACATGACTATTTTTCTCCAAAATTTCAAAGGATCCAATAAATTAAAGAGCTAATTTGACATAATTACCAAACTTAACTGAATTTTTATGTGGTCTACTACATATAAAAACTTTATCTCCAACTTCAAGTTCTCATGGTGACATCTTCAAATATGCAGAGCTCTTTTGTCTATTAGAGGCAGCTTTAATATTTTTCCCTGTGATTTCCATTTTCCTATCATACTCTTTTTAAAAACATCATTACCAACAATAGTTATGTTTTCTACACTTTGCCAACTAAGTGAATTCCAAGACTTACATCCATATAGATCCTCAAAAAGAGCCATTTTAATCATAGAATGGCATGTGTTATTGTAATAAAATTAAACTAAGTGTAAATAATTTTCTAATCACCTTGTTTGTCCATCACATACTTTATTAACCTATCTTCAACAACTTGATTTAATATTTGTATTTGACCATCCATTTCTAGGTGTTAAGATGATCTAAAGTTCAATATTATACCAAAATCAACAATCAATGTTTTCCAAAATATTTAAGTAATAAGTTTATTTCTATTAGAGATAATAATTTTTGACATGCCTTTTAACTATACTATTTATTTTTAAAACTATTCAATAAACATAGATGCATCATCACATAAATTTCTAGTAAGGAAATGACCAACTTTAGTAAATTTATCTATTACAACTAGAATAGTATCATGTTTCCTTTGAAATTTTGGCAAACCAACTATGAAACAAGAGAAATAATAGCCCACTTACTTCATGGAACATCATGAGGATACAACAGTCCTCCTATATGACAATGTTCAAATTTCACGCACTGACACTCTAGAAATTTTATCACAAAGTCAATAACTTCATGTTTCAAACTAGGCTAATAATATAGTCATTTTGGCTTGTGTTATCTTTATGACACTAGATGATAAAAATGAGGTGTTGCATGCACTTATTTTAGTCAAATCTTCTTTAAGTCACCAGAATTGGGCACATAAATTCTATTTTTTTTATCTAATTAAACCATCATAATCAACATAAAAATTAAAAAAATTATTTTTTATAGACTCGTTATCCAAACTCACACTTACATCTTGGCAAAATTCATCAGAACACTATTTTTATTTAATTTTAGTTCTAAAATTATTATGCATAATAGATAAGGTAATGAGATACATGCATTGATTGAGTGAATTAGCAACATTATTCTCCTTACCTTTCACATAAGAGATATTCATATCAAAATTACTCAGTAATTCCATCCATCTACACTGCCATCTATTCAGATCATTGTAGGAAAACAAATATTTTAGGCTACAATGATTATATTTTACTTCAAAATTATTACCTAGAATTTTTGTTCTCATTACTTCAAAGCATATATGATGACATCAAGCTCAAGGTCAAGAGTGGTGTAATTTTTCTCATGGTCTTTTAGTTTTTGTTACTCATAATCGAAAACTAAATAAGTTAACATACCACCCAAGCCTTTTTTGGATGCATCAATCCAAATTTCAAAATTTCCATTAGGATCTAACATAATAAGTATAGGTATAGTTGTTAATAGATCTTAATCTTTTTAAAAAATTATTCACACTAGGAGGTCTAAGCTAAATTTTTACCCTTGCACTGCAAAGAATTTATTAGACTAACTATATTGGAAAAAATTCAACAAACCTTTTTTAATAGCCAATCAATCCCATAAAGCTGTGTAATTTATGTATGTTTTTAGAACCAGACCATTCTTAGATAACCTTAATATTAGCTAGATAAAAAACAATACTAGCCTAAGATATTATGTGACCCAAATAGTGGATCTCAAATTGAAAGAAATTAAACTTAGATAACTTACCATATAATTCATGTTTCCTTAGTATTTACAGCATTACATGTAAATGGTGTTCGTGTTCACTTGTATTCTTAGAATAGATGAGTATGTCATCAATAAAAACTAGAACAAACTTGTCTATAAAATATATGAATAAGATATTCTTTAAATTGATATATTTAGTAGTTGTATTAGTTAAATCAAAGGGAATTATCATAAACTCATAATGTCCATACCAAGTTATGAAAGTGGTCTTATGGATGTCTTCATCCTTGATTTTCAACTGGTGAGATCCTAATCTCAAGTCCATCCTTCATTTGATCAAATAGATTATTTGTCTTGGGAAAAGGATATAGATTGTTAATAGTAACATTGTTAAGCATGTGGTAGTCAATACACAATTGAAAGGTTTCATCCTTATTTTTCAAAAGGACCATATGTGCACTCCAAGGTGATGCACTTGGCCTAATGCTACCATTTTTAAACAAATCTTGAAAATATACCATGTTCATGTGAGAAGGTTCTTTAGTACAGGGGTTACCCCTAACATTACATCAATAAAAAATTCAAGTTTTCTTTTTAAAGGAAAATGAAACATTTTTTTATAGAAAAACATTAGAAAATTCTTTAAAAAATGGAAATTCTTGAAATGTTGTTTTAGTTATAGGTGTTTTTTATTTCATTTATACAACATATAGCTTACAACCCTTTCTTACTTCTTTCTTCAGTTGTAAAGTTGATAGCATCTTGTATACTTTAGATTTCATCAACCCTTGTATCACTACTAAATTATTTGTATCATCATAAAAATTTACCACTTTATTATAGTAGTATAGATTAGCTTTATGTTGTTACAACCAATCTATACCTATAATGATGTCATAAGAACCAAGAGGATCTAGGAAAAGGTTAACTTTAGTCTAAAAATTGTTTGAGTCTAATCTTACTTGCTCAAGACATTTAGAAACTAACACCCTTTTACCTAAACCAAACTCAACATCCCAACCTTCCCTTAATGTCAAAATATTCATTTTAATATTATTTATTATCTTAGGATTATCAAAGTTATCAGTTTCTCTTGAATCAAACAAAATATAAATATTTTTAAATTTACCACTAAGTTTAATATGGGTGGCTTGAAAATCTATAGTTCTACTATCCACCATTGCATACACCCTTTGGTTAGCTAATTGAACTAATTTTAGTTTGGGATAGTCCTTGTGATAATGATTATCACTACATTCTTAACACATTATAGTCCTTTGGGGTGACACAAGAATGGTATTTGTCCTAGTGATAGGCACATTTTGAGTTCCTTGGGTCTAATTTATCTTTAAAGTTACAACCTTAGAAAAATTCTAATTTTTGAAGTATTTATTCAACCCTTAAAACTATTTAAAGCCATTTTTAATTATGATAAATCTATGATTTTGATCAAATTTCTTAAAATTCTTGGAGGAAGGGGTAGATTATTGATTTTAGATTGATTTCTATTATATTTAAAACATTACCTCACCTTTTGATGAGCTTTCTCCTTATCTTATACCCTATGATTAGATTCAATGGAAATAAACAAAGTCTTTACGTTAGTCATATTGACATCATATATCAATATTTACTTCAACCCCAACTTGAAATTAATTACATTAGTTTCTTCATCATGCATGTACTTAACATGATACGTTAGGTTCAAAAAATTATTTTCATACTCATTTACTAACATATTTTCTTGATTTAATAGATGAAAATCGGTTATTTTCTATTCTTTAAAGTTTGAGTCAAGATACCTCTTCCTAAACTACCTTTCAAAACTAGGCCAAGTAAGATTCATTGGTTAGTAACCCTCTAAAATGTAGACACCTTGTTTTGGGCACAACTATGTTCCAACTAGAATTCTAATTGATTTCTACCAAATAGTGTAAATTAAGCCTAAGAATCACTAAAAGTCCTAAATTCATGTGCACATCAAACAATAATGCTCAGAATCATGTTGAGGTGTCCCTATTTGGGGTATTATCCTATACACAATAATAACCTTTCATTAATTCATCTCTAGTCAATTTGTGACATACCAAATTGATAGTTTAGCATTTTGACCCATTAAGCAAGTCACTTGAACAATTCCTAAAGTCTAAAAATGCTAAGCAAAATTAATTAAATAAGCAAATCAAATTAAATGCTTAAGTGAAATTTAAATGTGCAATTAGTGAAAATTAATTTTGTAAAAAAGAAATTTCAATAAAAATAAGGTCATGATGATGTCATCATCCTCAAAGTCAAGGAATTAAAAATATATTCCCTAAATACTTAAATTTATAAATGAAGAGCCATGCCTAATAAATGGGATCTCTATTCCAAATATTAATTTCATGTTCCCTCCTTAACTCAACTAGGGTTAGTTTGAACTCAACCACAGTTAACTCTCACCTAACTTCACTTGGGTTGTAGTTAGTTTGAATGTTTATATATACAAGACCTTACTCATTATTCAACAAGCTTATTTTGTGCAAGTTTGTGATGATAAAATACCTTTAATATGTTCTTTTTATATAGTGTTATCATGTCTATTTTTTAATCCAATCCAAGCCAAATCCAAAGTCAAGCTCAACATTATCAAGGTGACAAGGAGAGATGATGCAAGAAGCACCATTACCAAATAGTCTTTGATCACACAACCGAGCACATTGATTCATGGCTAATAAAAAAATTCTTTTTATCAAAGAAGTTAAACATTATTTGTTTTATCTTCATTTGATAGTTACTTGTATATTTCTCTAGATCTTTAAGTGTCTAGGTTATAGGTGTAAGTTTTATTAGTACATTTTAGTTTTATTTTAGTCATATTAACATGACACTAATATTACCTCTTAGATTAATATTGATCACATAATGGCATGTACAATGAGACACACACCCCATAAATCTCTTATATCTACCTTTTAAGATGTTTTACTAACTATATTCATGACAAATTTTTGAATTTAGCTACCAAAAATGTGAAGTTTGACTCTCGACTGAGCTGATGGATTGGAGAAGATTAAAACAAATTAGTTTCAATCATCAGGATTGATGTCAATAAATATGTATTAGACATGATTTATGCATTAAAAACATTGTCAAATAATAAACTAGAAACATCATAAAATTTAAAGTTTTACTTATTTCTCTTACTTTTCTTGGTACTCAACAAAGTGTTTACTATTTGTTTAGAATTCTTCTTGTAGGACACGGAAATGTTTTAGGTTTTAAGACATTGTTTTTAATCATTTATTTGTTAAAAAATGTTTTTATTTATTATGTTTACAGGAATCGATGATGATTACATAGAATTAGCATTGATTGTAGGAATTGACCATGATCCCTGTGGATCATTAATGATTCTCTATGGTTTTATTTTTTGAAAAATATATGAGTTAAAAATTGTATTTTTTATTTAGATAACTTACAAGAATATAATATTGGATCAAACACAAATCAATCCCCTAACTTGTTTTCAAGAAATGAAACCAAGTAAGAGGAAGTTTAAATGTTTTAAACAACTTTTCATGTTTTGCACAAGCCAAATTTTACAAAGGTTGAAAATACATTCAATTTTTATTAAGTTTTTTTAATTCACTAAAATAATTTGTTTTTAGAATTTTACAATATTTTATAAGTTCAAACATGGCCAAAGGACCAACATTTTCCTAAACATTTTTATTTGGTGATTAAAATGAATCTACATCTTTAGTTAGAACTCCTAAAAGCTTTTTTGATTCTTGTTTGTTATTTTTAAACATTTAGATTAAATTATATTTGTTTTGGTAAATCACAAACTCTAACATGTATACTCTCCCCCCATCTGCTTTAGGAAATTCTAATGATCAAAAGTGCTTAGTTTATTACCCTTGTTTATAGAGTGTGTCATAAATAATGTCATGGATGCTATCCCCAAGCTCCAAGTGACTTGGGTGATTTAAAAGTGACATATAAATCTCTCCCTTTTAATTTTTTTTATTCACTTGGATTGTGGGAGGGATTTCATAGCCTACCCAAAAAAAATTTAAGGGTATGTTTACCTAATTTTTCATCTCTTACCATCGTACCAACCCTACTCCATGATGGGGTATACAAATTAGGGCACATGATATTGGGATTGTCTAGGGGCTAAGCAAGCTAGCCTCTTTGATCCTAATAAAAACATATGTTAGGTCTGGCTAAACATCAGACTCTAGTAATTAGTACATGGATGGAGTCACTCTGTAAAGTAATAGACCCTTGCATACTAAGTTAGATAGTATGAAACTAATTGACATGATTTCACCCCTTGTGTTAGCCACACTTGGGACCATCTAGAATTCATGTAAATTATAGATTTTAGATAAATCCCCATTTTCCACAAATTATATGCCAAATGCCAAGTGATTCTCACTCAAAGTTTGTGTCACATATCAATTCTTAAGAGATAGAGGGTAATAAAAACTTGGTCTATACCTATACTTTCTTTTTTGGATTAACACTTAACTATTTACAAGCATTGGTATATCAGTCAAAACTTTGGTTGAAGATATGCACACCCATGTTAGTTATAGGGAATAGGATAATCCATGTGTGCTAATTCTATTCTTATTTTATTTACATTACATATTTTTAGATTAAAATTGTTTGTATTATCATGTCAAAACAAAGTCCAAAACCAATCACATGTTTATACACCACTTTAGCCTAAGAGGAGTTATTTTTCCCATTTGATACCACACCTTTTGCCTTATACATTATCTAAAACATTTGTGTGTGTGTGATTTTTTAAATGGGAATCTTTAAGATACCTATTTCATCTTAAATTTTTGCCTTGGGTTTTTGAAACATAAACCATTGTCATACCTTGTAAGTGAGGAGCATCATTATGATGATCATATTATTTCATAACTTTTGTCTTGTGTCAAATTAAGTTTAAACCCATTTATGACTTTGGTCTATAATTTTTATCATTATGCCATCCATTTAGGTTTATAATGTTTTCTATTTGAGAACCTAAATATTCTAAACCAAGGTAAAAATTTGTCTTTTGAAGTTAAGATTCAAACATTGAGTAGTTTAGACCTATGCCTTGATTAATTTTGGCTTAGGTGATTACCTCTTACTTTTGAATTTTAAAACTTAGACTAATTCCTTAATTACTTTAAATATATTTTTACGTAGATTTGGGAAGTGGTCTCTTTTTCATGTGCCCTGAGTCTATTTATTGTCTTGAACTAAGGTCAAAACTCTCTTTTCAATTAAAACCTTAAGCATGACTAGCTTACATTTGAGTATTAATTATCACTTGGGATTGAATGTTTTACTCATCATTTTTTATTTTTTCTTACTTGAGATTGAATTTCCCAATTAATTTTTGGTGTGTACCTAGAGTGAATGTCTTCTACTAATGGTCAACTTTGTGTTTAAATCAATATGCCTAGTTTGAGTCCAAGTGTTTTTAATTATTAGATTAATTACCTTGAAATTTTTTACATTAGAACAAATGTGTGTTTTTGATTCTATAATTGTTCCTTATTTCCAAATATCTAGCATTTGCCTTTCCATTTTAAACCTAGTTGTTTAAACTCTAACTTTGTGCCTCATTTCCAAAGACCTATAATTTACCTTTCATTTTTTAGGCCTTGTTGTTTAAATTCTATCTTTGTGCCTTGTTTCCAAAGACCTAAAATTTAAATTTAATTTTTAAGACCTAGTTTTTTTTAAAGTCTATATTTGTGTCTTATTTCCAAATACCTAGTATTTGCCTTAGTTTTTAGATTTTATTCATGACTTTTTGGGTCTAGCTTTGTGCCTTATTTCCAAATACCTAGCAACATTTTTTATTTTTAGACCTAGATTATATTTTTTTGAAACACTTTGTTGAAACTAGGATTCAATATCACCAGTCATTTGACCAGTTGTGTGTAAAACATTAGAACTTAGAGGCATTTGAGACCAAGCTCATTGTCGATAATTTTGTAGAGGAGATCCATTCTAGGCCAAGTTTAAACCATTTATAGTAATATACCAACTACTTATTCCAAGTCCCATTATGTTTGAAAATAAGACTTATTCCTAGAACAATGCCACTTTCCAATCTAGACCTATACCAAGACCACTTTCATAGTCCAAGACCACCCTCTCTGGGCTAATTACCAAACCCAATCATGTTGATTATCATATGTTGAGATCATCCTTCTTTGGACCAATTAAAATCTCAAATTTAATTTTTTAATGATAATAGAACCTAAACACCTACCTATTCCAGTAACCCTCCTTTGGTTTGCACTAGAAATTAAGCTCTATAGTTCCTAAGCCACAAGGATTACCATTCTAGGCCCTCACCCTTTGACCTACATCAATAGCCAAGCTTTGTAGTGCTAAAGGATTAACACTCTAGATCCTCTTCCTTTGGATTGTGTTAATAAAAAATATTTGTAATGCCTATTAATTACCACTCCAAGCCCTCTTCTTTTAGCTTACATCAGCAACCAAGATCCATAGTTCCCATTCATTACCATTTCAAGCCCTCTTCTTTTGGCTTGCATTAGTAACCAAGCTCCACAATGCCCATTCATTACCATTCTAGGCCCTCTTCCTTTGGCTTGTGTCATCAACCAAGCTTCAAAATGCCCATTCATTACCATTCTAGTCCCTTCTAAATCTAGTAACTCATTATCATAACAAGGTTACAATATTACAATTAGATAGGTCATAGTTACCATCCTTGACACATAGCCAACCTTTGTTCAGCCCATCTTTGATGAGCCTATTTATAAAGAGCTCATTATTGAACCATAAGTCATCCTTCATCCATTACCAACCTTCTTCCACTTTAAAAAATTTTAGTCGGTCTTCAAACCACAACGAAGCCAATCATTACCAGAGCCATCATTTAAAGATCAAGATGTGTCTAGATCTAATATTTTATAACTAAAACCAAGGCCAAGATAACCAACCAAATGATGATGTTTTTGTTGAAACACCTTTTTATAACTATTTAACCTATGTTTAATCACCCTTTCATCATTAACTTATTTCTAAGGAGGCTCACTTTGAAAATCCAGTCTTTTTAGAGTTTTCTATTGAATATTTACCTTTGGTTGAGGAGTCTCACTCTAACAAGCCAACCTTTTTTAGTCACACTTAATGATTATAATCATCTTTGGGTAAATAATTATCTTGACCATTGATCTATTTTTAATAATCCTCATTTTGATAAGCCAGTATCTATGGAGATGCATGTTGGCCATTTTTATTTTGTCGAGAAGCCTTATTTTGACAAGCCAATTTTTATGAAATCCTTATTAATTGAGCCTATTTATGAAGAGCCCATTGTTCAACCCTAGGCCATTACTTGTCCAAATAAAAAATTCAACATATCATCTTTATCATAATACCATATGAATAATCAACATCAAATTTACGTTCTATTTTTAAACTGATATCATATTTAGCATTATATATAAAATCAACATTAGTCTCAACATCATATTCAAAGTCCCTTTATTTAGACTCAGATTCAAAATCAAAATACATTCATGTTTTTATAATATTGGTTATGCATGCCTTATAAATCAATTTAAATATATTTGTGGTCCTTCCATGGTTTTTGAGTATGATTCCTTCAACATTGACACAAGTTCCCCTAGTATGTTCTATGATTATTATGATACCTCTTCCCATTCCATTACCATTCCACATGCCATTATCACCAACCAACGTAGCCACTATATTGACATTTCACATCCCACAAGTGTCAATTGGGACTGATAGAAACACACCTTATTGAAATGCATCCATAGAGGCATACCAATTGCAAAATATTATAGGGACCAAGACCAAATTCATGTATAAGAATAACAATCTCCTAGTGAAACCTTTTTAGAGGCACTAGGGGAAATCAAAGTCCAAACTTAGTATCTTCTAATCAAACCTTGTTTAAGGTACTATAAGATAATAAAATTAAAAAATTAGCATTCCTTAGTGAAACATTCTTAGAGGTGATATGGGATAATCAAGACAATTTTATTGGTGAAAACCTCTTCAAGGTGCCAATAGCTGAGCATAATAGTTCTTCACTACATAAAGAATACATTATCAAAGATAACATTTGTATAGCTTGCAATATGTATCATAATCATATGGTAGCTACTCTTATGGCTAAACCATGAAAAACTCTAGTGGTCTTATCGAGAGCATATTCAGAAGTCTTCAGCCTTACCACAACCAAGATTATGTTGAATTTATAATCAAAAATATTATGTGTCTAAAAATATTGATCTTCATTTGTTTCCAAACCATTATACATTCCATTATGATCCATCTCCTCTTTGATAAATCAAGCCTTTTATCCACTATTTATCCATATATACCATCCCTAGATACACTTTTATTTATAGAGGTTATGAAGACATATTATCTCTAATTTTGGAGGAAATAGAATCAATGATTAATGATGATCACAATAATGTTGTTAGAGTCTAAATCAGAAGTAAGTTCTTGACATAATATCTATTCAGAAGAGGTGTGGGATAGCAATTTACATAATTGACTATTTTTTTTTTATTATATGTTAATTAGGATGTGCATCTCCACATTAGTAGGAATAACATAACCATTTACCTTTCCTTTTCATTTACCTTGCCTATTCATTTGACTTACCTTGCCATTTACCTTATCTTTCCATTTATCTTTCCTTTTTCATTTTCCATTCATCTTTCCATACCTTTAGACTCTGCAAGCAGTGCTCAATTTATATTGAGGTCATCTTGGTCACCCTTTACCAATGTTCTCATCATTTTGAGATTAACCTAATTCAATGCACTCACCATTTTATGAGTAATATCTTGTCAATCTCTAATGAGTTAAGATACCATAAATATTCCAAAAACATTCAAAATATTTCAAAATCTTAAAATGTAGAAAAAATGGCTTATAATCTCTTAGAGAGATATAAATCCTCAGAATCCAAAAAGATCTATCTTGTCTAAACCTAGTTACCAATCCTTGATATTTTATATAGGACCAAGTTAATATTAGGTGTCAATTCACACTTTTAAGACAAGCTCACAACTTTATCCCTATTGGGGAAACACCAATGTGAGTAGATTATACTAGGATATCTTATCCCCACATGTTGTTCCTTTACAAATATCTTTACTTGGGGCCACCATTTTTTTATCATTCCATTAAGTCTTCACACGTAGGTATTGACTTGGTTGACAATAGGATGCTTTCTATTACTTTTACTTTCAATATTTTTTGTGTTTGTTTTCTTAGTTGTTTATTTTCACTAATTGTTATGCCTTAACTTAGTCTATATGCATTCATTGGGTGAATCCTTGTGGATTGTACTTTATTCCATTTGTATACATGAACATGTATATCATGGTTTTTATCTTTGATATGTTATTTTCATTTGTTTATTATATTGGGAGTCAGTCCTTATGTACATTATGGCTAGTTCATCATGGTGTTTAATATCATGATGAATACCATCATGTGATACCAAAAAAACAATAGTATCATAAAAAAATTCTCCTTGTTCACCTTGAAAAATCTTCCCACCCTCTCTGATCAAATTAAACCATTAAACATTCTAGTTGCATCAATGCTAATAAGGATGAGCATATTTGTATTGGTAGGTACAACTAAATTATTCACATTGATCAATTATTATTATTATATTCTATTTCTCATTTTATTTTCTCACTTTTTGGTGAACTACACTGGCCTAAGTATATTTAGACTATGTAGGTGGTTTTTGGATACATGATGTATCTTAGGTCAGCTTGGAAACCTTTTTTCTTCCAATCATCTCTCTCATCACTTTGTGCATCCTCATGTGCCTAGTTGTTTGTAGCTTCTACAGTCATTATACATTGCATCTACATTTGCATCCACTTATCTTTAATTTATGTAATAGGTTGTATCTTTGAGTTATGCTTTTGAATCTACCCTACTAGGGCACAACCAATTTATCTTGATCAAATATTCCCTACTAGTGAAAAATAATTATGCAATCTAGGTTGTTAGGATGATTATAACTACATTTGGGAAAATCATTAATTTTGACTCATCTACCCTATTGGGGCACATGCACATGCCATTGATTATCACTTTTTTTGGTTAAATCAATGTCTCAACCTCTATTATTGATTATGACTACCTTTAGGCAAATGAGTACTTTTAAATTAATGTGTGTAAGCATTATCTCGATTGGATTAATCTCACCCATGGGTTAATTTCATTTCTTCTTCTTACTTATTTTTTAGGGACTGTCCATCAATCGTATGAGTCAAGCACTTCCTCCATACGGCATAATAGGATTCCAAAACTTTATTTGGATCATCATTCCATAATTTCATGGTTTTTTATTCTTATACAAGGTATTTAATGACTTTTTCATTATTTGATAATACATTAATATTCCTATAACTTTTAATGCCTTCTCAAATAGGGGTAAACTATAGATACCTTATTTTGGCCACAACTATGTTCCAATCAAAATTTAGATTGATTTCTACCAAAGAGTGTAAGTTAAGCCTAATAATCATTAAATGTCTCACATTCATTTACAAATCAGACATTAGTCCTCAGAATCATGTTGAGGCATCCCTATTTAGGTTATTATCCTATATGCATGAGTAACCTCTTATAGATTCATCTCTAGTCAACTTGCGACCTAGTAAATTGATAGTTTGGCCTTTGAACCCATTAAGAGAGGCACTTAAACAATTATTAAAGTTAAAAAATTCTAATAAGAATGAATTAAAAATCAAATTTAATTCTTAAGTGAAATTTCCATGTGCAATTAGTGAAATTGAATTTTGTAAAAAAGAAATTTTAATAAAAATGAGGTTATGATTATGTCATCATCCTCAAAGTCAAGGAATTGAAAATATATTACCTAAAGCCTTGGATTAAAAAATGGAGAGCCATTTTTAATAAATGGGATCTATATCCCAAATATTAATTGCATATTCCCTCAAATAAACTAGGGTTAGTTTGAATTCAACCATGGTTAACTCTAACCTAAGTACACTTGGGTTAGAGTATTTTAGAAGGATGTAATTACAAGGACTCACCCATTATTCAAAAATCTTATTTTATGTAAGGTTATGATTCTAAAATATCTTCAATAAGCTCATTTGGTATAGTGTTATCATTCCCATATATTAAGCCAAGCCAAGTTAAACCCAAACCCAAACCCAACATTGTCAAGGTGACAAGGAGAGATGATGCAAGGAGAATCATTTCCAAAGAATATTTGATCACACAATTGAGCACATAAATTCATGACCAACATATAACTCTTGCACTCAAATAAGGTAAACATTATTTGTTTTATCTTATTTTTATAGTTACTTGTATAGTTCTCTAGCTCCTTGAGTGTCTAGGATAGAGGTGTAAGTTTTATTAGTGTGTTTTTATTTGACTCTGATCATAATAACATGTAACTAATCTCCTCACTTATATTATTATTGATCACACATGCCACATGGATAAATAAGAGGTCATCACTATATAATATATTAAAATTATTAATATAATAAAATATAAGAGATATGTAATAATATTCATTTATAAATATATTAAAATATATATTATATAATGTAATGAAATATTCAAACATATAAATCAAATATATATATATATATATATATATATATATATATATATATATATATATATATATATATATAATAAAAAAATGTAAGAATAACAATGGGTAGATGCTCAGTTTGGTACCTACGCATAACCAATGACTCAATAGGTGTATGCTTATTTTTATTCATCCAGGTAACAATTACATGTTATTCATCTATTCATCTATTATCTATTGAGTTCCTACTTCTATTCTTTGCTCATGATGGCATTCATCTTCCTCCATTCTCTGTTGAGGCTCCTCCTTTGTTCTTCCCCTATCCTCTTTTTATATATATTATTACTAGTTTAGCCTTACATATATTAATATATGCACAATAAATCATAACTAAGAAAACAAAATAAACTTTTAAAAACATATATGTGTTAGGAAAGGTCTGCCAAAATAGGGTTATGTGTATGGTTGATTTGTATTGGCATCAAGTTTATATTTCAAGCATTTCTTTATAGCACTCCACTTATCACAGTCTCTTCATCTCTAAATAATGGTGAAATTTGTCTATAAAATATTATATTTCTTTATCAACATAATCATATTTATTACGTGTTTTGAGTATGTTGGGGAGTAATATGATAAAATTTTTGGTTTATCTTTACCATTTGTAAATATGGATTTTGGATGAGGGAAGGCAGTGTAAAGATAGCCTATGAAAGATCGAACTATTTTAAAACATATCACACCTACCCACACATGTCAGCAAAGGAGAAGACACAAAAAAATTAAGTTTTTAGGTCTCATCTGAAATGAATCTAGGGATACTTTGTCAAATAAAACACCTCTAGTGTAAATATAGAAATTACACTTCTAAATAATAATTTGCATGCTTAAATACAAATAAGAGACAATAATTATCTTAGTTAATGATTCACAAACAAGTATAATTAGTACAGGTGTAGAAGTGGACTATTTGAATATCTAGATGCCATCATTATATTCCATAAATTAGCTTTGTGTCATTTTAGACATTACCATAAAAATAGGGACACTAATGGTGACACTTATATCTATAACAAAGTATAGGTCCTTTCTTGGAAATTCTACCTACACTTTTTAATGTTACTATTGCCTTCTAGATTATCTATGTGGATCTCACACATAGGTTTTTGATATCAATATGTAGCTCAAAATCCTATGTCCTTCGACTAGGGCATGTGATATTACAAAATAAAGATTAGTAGGCTCAATTAAAGTAATGATGAATTTAAAGACCCTTCTATCAATGAGCATTTCCTACATAGCCATATACTTTAAAGAGGGATTTATATCGATGTAATTTTCCACCTTATGTGGGATTATGTGTGAACAATGGTGTATTATGCTATATGTGAATACATGTAGTAATAAAGCTTGTAACTTTAAAAATACCTCTCATGGGTTAATTTATTAATACTTAAGACCTATAAAAAGACTACTACTATTTCTAATTTAGAAATAGGGAAGAATAGGTTAGTAGGATTTAGTTTTTCAAATGATTTAGTGATAACTAATAGGTGTTTGCTTGGTAATTTTTAGATATTAACTTGATCATGATAAATGGTCTTTGTTTTATATTTATACCACACTTTTTGAAAATAATATTCTAAAGGGTTAACTAAGACAAATAGGTCAACCCATGTACATGTAAACATGTTTACAAATTTGAGTGTTTGTAAGGTATGGTTTCACTAGCATTAGATATAGGACATTAACATCGATTCTAGGGTCCAAGTTTGAATGGTAGTGTTATAGAGAATATATAAATATTTAAGATATGTAGTTGACATTTAAGGACATATACTAGGTTTTAAGCATTATGTTGGCTACATGTTATCTAAGTAATTAAAATATCATATGTAGATCATAAGATACAAATTTAGGCATAGTGAGATAGTGAACACGAGCCTTTTAGTAGTATGAAAGTTAAGAATTAAAGGATAGATCCTAGAGTGATATTTGTAAAGTGTGCAAGACTAGTTTATCATGTAAAATATAGATTTGAGTACCTACACTACCCAAAATGTACGTGCTTAATTAAAGAGCATATTTTTAATAAAAGGAACCATCCTTGAAGAGAGGGTATGTCCACTTACTTTTGTAATTAAATGCATGATAAAAGATTTATTTGAAAGGTTTTGAGTTTTACACTAAAATTCATAATATAAGATTTATATAAAAGGATTTAATTTTGGATGAATTCATATACACCATTTCATTAGAATAATATTGACAAGTATACCATTCTCCAGTTTATTGATGTTATCTAAGTAATCATATGCCATTGAAAAAAAATTATGTCAATCCCTATGAAAAAATTGACACTTTTTTTAATGCCAAAACCTAAAAATATAATAGTGTATGAAGGAGGCCATAGGAAGTATAATTCATGATGAATCTCTCATAAATTATTATGAATTAACCCAACCCAATTTTGGTGTACTCTTTAGGATGTAAACTCAAAGAGATTAAAGTGAAAATAATTAATGTATAGAAAATTAATAAAAAATATGTCCATAGGAAAAAATAAGTTGTATATATATTTCCCACTGAAATTTCATCTCATGTCAAAAAAATTAACGTATAATATGATGCTTCAAAGAAACGGTGTCGAAAAAACATAAATAATGACTATAAATAATGCTATAAAACATTAAATAAATTAACATACCTACCTTTACTTTTGTATATATTTTTAATAAGATGACCATCTGGTATTAATAGGATGCATTGGCATTGATTCAAGGGCACCGTATCAACTTGTATAATAATTTAAGCCCACAAATCAAATTATCAAATTGATCTCTATAAAAAAACAAGTAAAATTGCACCAAGTTCCTAAAAAAATTTATGTATTTCACTCTGGTGATCATATCTATAAACCTATGATTGCATTTGCATATGTTTGATTAATTTAAAAATTAATTCATAGTTGTCATAAGAAAATAAATGATAAATTTTGTCCAAACTGAACATACCAGCTAATTATGTTCAACGCTTTACATTTTTATATATAAATTTAAATTTATATCCCATTAATATTATTTATAGTTATATTTAAAAATATACATTTTTATCTTGTGCATTCAATTTCATTAATAATAAGTTAGTTTAAAATTTATAAAATAATAATTATGAATTATATATATAATTAATTTTGATTACAAATCTTACAAGTATTTAATATTGAATTAAAAATAAAACTTATTTTTAAAATATATTTTAATACTATATTATTTTAATTTGTTAAAAAATAAATTACAAACAATTGCTTAAACAAAATAAAAACTACTAATAACAAAAAATATCAATCATCCAAACACAAATAAAATTTGAATTCATATATATAGATGATCTTTAGAGATTAAAATCATTAAAAATATTATACAATATAAAATTCCCTAATATTTTAAAAAACTTGTTAATGATTCAAATAAATCAATATAAACTAAAACATAAATTGTTTAAAGGATATATTCATCTTATTTATTAAAACATTAGAAAAACATACAAAACATCAAATTTTATTTTTAATTCAAAGTTTTATAATAATAATTGTTTCATAATTTCCTTGAAAATACAGTATACCTCAAATTCAAAAAGTATATGTGTGCCATTGTTTATAATTAAAATTTTATTAATTAGTTATTATTTTGTACATACCACTTAGTTTTGGTGGAATAACACATCCCTATTGATATCATTTATTTCCTGCGATGTAGTTTTAAAAACATGAGCCACCTTGTTAGTAGTAAATAAATGTGATCACATTCATTATCTAATTTTTAATATGTAATAGATTATTGATAATATTTAGGTCCTAGAATTTTGTTGCATAAAAACATTCCACTTATGAGTAGTGTTGACCAAATTTTACCCTAGGTCAAATTGGTTCAACCTCCCCTACATTTTAAAACTTTTCATAAGGTCTTCTAGGTTTGAAAATAGTCACCATGGTCATAAATGAGGTCAAGTCATATTTTGAGGGTCATAAAACATGTTTAGTCTTTGTCATATTTGTTCACTTGTCCTAATGTCATTTTATGCCACCTTTTGGTTATTTTAATGAATTATACAATTTTACACAAAATTAAAAATGTGTCAAGAATAAATCTAATGTATTTCTTGTCATAAAATGTTAGAAGATAGTTTTGAAACTAAAAATTTGTAGGTTCAATGTAAAAACAAGATCACCTATAAAAAGCGTAGTTTTAGATGTAAAAATTGAAGTGGCTCATCTAGCACATGTAATTGGTTCAAAAAGGTGTCTTGATATCTCCAAAGGTAATTTCCAAGCTCAAGTAGTTTTAATAGGTCCAAAATTGGTGAAAACTAGTTTTTCTCTCCTATTGCTCTCTTGGACAGGTTAGAAAGGGTCAATGGTTTTCTTTTGGTATGGACTGGAGAAGAAGAGTTGGAGTGATTTAACTTGGGGGATATTATAAATAATTATGATATTTTATTTAATGGTCATGGTTTTAATATTTATGGTCTATGCTATATCAATAATCATTAATATTGTTAGCTCCTCCATACTGCCTATGCAATACCAATGGCTCAGTTTTCTCATTTGATTGCATTGGTCTATGTGAATCAAGTGGTGTATGTGGACTTGCATAACATGTTCATAATTTTTATGTTTAATTCAACTAGTTTGGTATGTGTGGTCATAGGAGGATAGGTATAAATATCTCATTATTTAAGAAGTGAGCACCATTGAGAAATAAGAATTTTATTAGTTGTAGAGCTTATTCTCCTATGAGTGGCTTTAGGTCAAGGATAATACATTTGTTTTCAACCTCATAGAGTATTGTTTATTATATTATATATTTAATTTGCGTATTAAAGAGGATCATGGATGGAAATCGAGGTCTAGGATACTTGATATATTTAAGTAACCATGAAGTAGGCACCTACAAGTTGTTATATGAAACTAGTCATGTTCAGACCTAAAAGAGTGACCAAAGGATGTTTACAAACATTTTATCTTATTTTGGATTCTCAAAACTAATTAATGTATTAGGATAAGATCATAGATTAAGTGGTGAGGCAATTACATATAATCAAACCTAGGTGAAAACTATATAACTGAATAAAGTTGCAATGCGAAAGCTTACCTTAAATTCTCTGAAAAGATACTTTGTTTTATACAATGTCACCTCATGATGGAGGTATATGAGTTATAGGTAAGCCTAATGGTTTCATTTTATCAACTTAGGTTTAGAGGTATCATCTTAACTCAGATAAGGTTGCTAGATCAAAATATAATGATGGTTGAGTGGGGTTTCAACTCAGTGAAGTTTCCAATGAAAACACTCAAATAACTATAGTGCCATTTAGACTAAATTATCTTGCAACTTGTAGACCTATAGTACATTGGTGATAGAGATATGATAGCATGTGAAGGAAAAATTGAGTCTATTTGAGTGTTAAATGGTCCTAGTAACCTCATAGGAAACTAAAAGTGGGAAACATACTACTCAAAAACATATCACCACCTACAAGAATATTTCATACCCTCTAATGAACACTTACAAATTGAATTAATGACTAAAAACTAGCCTATTAAAATTTAGAATGTAGATTTAAAAGTTTAACATAGGTGTAAAATGAAATTGACAAATTGAAACTATATACAATCAAAATTGCATGGTGCACATGAATCAATCTTGGATTGGATAAGATAAATCACACCTACACTTCTGATTGGGTTACACAATTGTTAAGTAGGAGCATGAAAAATATGAGGATCCACTAGACCTGATAAGGGATCACTTGTATCATCTGTCATAACACATCATACTAGGTAGGGTTATAAAGCCTACAATCTAACACAATCACACAAAAACCTTAAAAGAGTCCTATGGTTTCTATATTCACTTATGATAATAAACAAAAAAGTAAACTAATGTAATAACAAGAAAATTAAACTAGTCTAGTGCACACCAAAGCTTGTGGAAAAATGTGAAGGGTTAGAACAAAACAAATAAATATGACTAAAATAAACATGTATAAGAGACATATACTGATGTCAATGTATGTGAAATCCTAATACATGGGAGAGAAGAATACATACTGCACTAGCTATCTACTCTTACAAAGGATAAATAAAGTTAGGAATACTTACCTTTGAAGATGAACCTGTCGAGTCTCAACCTCTCCCTTAGCCAATGGTGCTCCACAAGAGATTATTGTGACTTATAAGGACAATAAGGATAAATCAACTCTAGGCAAAATGACCTACCTAAGAATCCAAAAAAATTCTCCACAAGACAAGATCAGAGCTCCAAAAGAAAGTATTGAACCCTAAATCTTTATTCCTCAAGTAGAATGGTCAATAAGAAGATGTTAATTCATACTTCTTCACTTAAATCAAAACTCTATATGAAATGGTAAGGAATGACCTTGTATATATAGTAGTATCTCACACTAAAGACTTTCGAACATATCAGTTGTTCTAGGTTGATTAGGTCATCTTAGCACATTATCAATCTAATTCCTAAAGTTTGGGCTAGGTCGGTTGAGATGCAAAGAAAAAATGAAAGGCAAAGTATCCCTAGAATAAGTGAGGTCAACCAAGTTGACCTGCTTACTATATAGGTCAAAAGGGAAATAAAGTAAGAAATGAGGGATAAATCATGACAAATGGTGGGAATAGATAAGAAAGAGATAAATAAGCTTAGGGTTCAAGGTTTTAAGAGGCAACAGTGTAGATAACAAGTGGTAAAAGGACAAACAATCTTATGAATCACCAAAGGTCTACCCATCCCTTTCCTAATGCACCCCATAAGACATGTACTAAGAGAGATTGAGACTCATTAGGTTCTTATAAAATTTGAAGTGTTAGTAATCAATAAAAGTGTGACAATATTATGTGTATACATATGCCCCAACCAAATCTCATCACGTGCCATGTAAGTGCAACATGGGATGGTGCTTCAAGATAGAACATGATGACACCTAATGTTAATGCTAAGTAAAGTACAATAAGAATAAAATAAGATAAAATAAAGTATAGAATTGAAAAATACATACCTTTAACTTACCTTAGTGCCATAAATAAATAAGAAGACTACAAGAAAGTGAAGGTGTCCAATGTAAATCACACTAGGTGAACCTATAGAAGTTAGTGCAAAAATAGCCAAAAATCAAAAAAAATAGAAGATAGGCATATAATAGTGGAAAATAATATCTACATCATCAAAAATATAACACATTTTATTATTTACAAAATAGTTGAATAGAAACAAAGGTATGAGAAAAAGAAGGAATCTAAAGGAAAATAAATGAAGAATTTGAATTACTAAAAAATAGTTTCAAATATGAAAAAGAGAATTCATTTTGTTATTTTGTATTGTAAGAGAAGAGAAAAATCGCTTTAGAGAGAAAACAAGTTAGAATGATGAGGGAATGACATGTTAGATGAGAGGGAGCTCTAGGAGCTAGAGTAGGTGAACTAAAGGTATGCATCTAAGAATCTCAAACCATATTTTTAAATTTGAAATGAAGTGAATTTTGATAAAATTGAATTTTAAGCATTTATATATTATAAAATGAACAAAATTAGATTTTAAGGGAGAGAAATAGGAAGATGGGAAATGGGTTGGAAGGAATTTGGGAAAAATCTAAAAAAAAGGCAAGTTTTTGGCAAAATGTGCTAGGTCGACACACTAAACCTACTAGGTCAACTAGGTTGACCTAGTAGATTAAATTAGGCTAAAATCCATGTGGTCAACCTAGAGGGTACAGGTCGACCTAGCACATTCTGGAACCAAAAACCTAGTGTGGGGTATCTAGTTCGTCCATAAGGGCCAAAATGGAAACTTAGCACTAGAGAAAGGAGGATAAGAAGGAAAATAAGAAATAAAAAAAATAGGAAAGTTTTTGGTCAAACTATGTTGACTAGAGAACTAGAGAAAGCATCAAAAAGCATGTACAAAGCTAAAAGAGAGCTAGAATGGTTTAAAATGACCAAAGAAGGGCAAGGGGGACCAAAATAGGCTAAGATAGATAAAAATGAATAAATTATACTTATTTATGATTAAAAATAGAGTGTATAAAGAATGTATTGTGATTATACATGACATGGAGGAACTAATACATCCTTTATTATTTCTTGATTGTAGACAAGATGATGGGTCTAAAGATTTTTAGACATCTCTTGGTTACCAAACTTGTTGGAGAGATTGAAAAATGGAGATAAGGCTAGACTGATATCCATAGGTCTAGGAGGTATAAAAGATATGTGTAGGATACCCTTGAGCATAAACATGTTAGTCATGTTCCTTAGTTTCTAGGAATGACTAACTAACACCTTCATATGGGAGGTGGATGGGGATGTGATAGAGGTAGCTATCACACTAGAGAATGTCCATGCCATCCTCAGGCTACCTATGTGACCACATGGATACCAAATAGTAGAGAGGAAAGTAGAGCCTTAGCCATGTGGGTTATAGGGTTAGAGATGATATTACTGAGGTAGAGAGTGAGCATGGATGATGTCTATACATCATAGATTCTAGATCTCTAGAAGGTGGTGATAGTCCTTGTGACATAGTGGGTGCTCTATCACAAGTCAGATGGCAAGGAACCATTATAAAAGATAGTCTTGAGTAGGATGATGTTGGAGGAGTGAGAGTTATACAATCTAGGCTCTACCATCTAATTCTAGCTCTTGCATGATCTATATGAGATGTTGGTCATAGGGAAGAAGACTATGGGACCAATCATAGTACTAACAACATGGATATATGAGATATTTCTTATGTATTAGTAGTTGGGTTGCCCCATGTGATTGATGATAGGTCACCTCAAGTGAGGAGATGGAGAGAGGATTGGGTAGTGTAGGTTATGCCCCACATGATATCACTATAGATGGTGAGATGCACTGACATAGTATCATGACCATATGAGTAGCTAGTGACTACCTAAGAGAGCTGGCACATAGTTAGACTAGTGTTAAAGAGGATAGATGTGATAGAACACTACAAATGGTAGAGAGAGCCACATCTGGTGGCAAGGGTGATAAGATAAATGGGTCTACCTCATCCAACAACATCGATAATCATGCCTAATTAGTGGACTCAGCATTTAAGGGAGACATGAGGGAAGAGGGGATTTAGACCACTAATATTGAGGCCAACACTATGTCCACACTGAGAGTGACCATGTAGTAGTCAGGCATGATGAGGGGTAGAACAAGAGGAAGAGGTGGAGGTAGTGAAACTAGATATACCACCATTAGCTCAATAAAGAGATGTACTATGGCCATCAAGGAAATGACATCAATAGAGGTAGGAGGAGAGAGTGAAGAACATCATCATCCTTGGTGAGTCAGTAGAGGAGCCATAGGAGACACATATGAGTGAGAGACCACTTAGGCATAGGATAAGATGGACATGAGCCATGAAAGTTGAGTTTGAGCTAAGGAGGTAGCCTATAGAGGAGGTACTAAGAGGTCACATAGACAAGAAGATTGTGTTAGGCAATCACATGGATGGCAAGACCATAGTAGTTGAGAAATAGATAGGTAATAAAAATATGATTGATTTATTTCTTAATATTTGAACTCAAAGATAGATAGATAGATAGATAGATAGATAGATAGATAGATAGATAGATAGATATATAGATATTGAGAGATATGAAAGTGATCTAATATCCATCTGGTGTGTTTTTGTAGGCATACCTGAGGATAAGGAGGAGAAATGGGGGTCCCTAGTTAAGGGAGAACTCCATGATGTCATATATGAGAATCTACATCCATATGACCCCATGACACTGGAAAATGCAACTGTACCATCTATTATAGCTCAAGCGAGTTGGTTTATACTATTAGGAGAGCTCATGAGGTAGATATAGATGTAGAGAGAGGACACAACCATGAATAGAGATGGGTGTAGGAGAGAGCTAGGGTCGGAAGGACCTAACCAATGAGAGTGTTATGCATCTAGATACAATGCCACAGATGATGTAGGCATATACAGTGATGTAAACAAAACTGATGCATGCACATATAGTAACCTAGACTAAGTTGGTGTAGGCACAGGTGTAGATAGCACATTTGTAGGGATAGGTAGATGGATTGAGATCTCAGAATACCTCACTAAAACATACCATTTGGAGGATTCAGACCAAGGCCTCATTAGGCAGCATGGCTAGGTCATGAGATAGATAGGATGGAGCCCATCCCTAGAGCTGGAGCATTGCTTATGGTTGTATATGTTGTATCAAAATCTTGAGATATATATATATATATATATATATATATATATATATATGATGTATCATTTTGTCTTACTGATGTGATTGTGTATGTGGTCACTATGGTTGTTATTATCCTTATGATGGCTGTGTATGTGGATGTTTTGGATAATTCCTTTCTATCACATGTATTTAGCTTTGTTGTATATTTTATAGGAAATATATGTGATTTGGTTTATTTTATTATCATTATGAGAAACACATTCATGTTTACAAAAAAATAAACATGCAAATAGACATGGAAAAATATATTCAATCAAAAATGCTCTACACACTAAATCAAGCTAAGAAATGTGTAATAACATGAAAAATGACTAAGTATAAAGAACCAAGAAATGGAAAACAAGATAGTAAAAAGGGTATTTGTTTTCAAACCAAAGATTAAATATTTTTTCATCAAATTAAAAAAAGTACAATCATACTATATCATGTTGGGAAGTATGGAAAATAAAGTAATAAAATGGAAGGTATGCAGAAGGTCACACAAGGTAAAAAAAAATTGAAAAGTCAATGAAAATTTGGTATTAAATTTATCACACTAATTCAAGATAAGAAGTATGACAAAATTTAATAAATTGTTGAAATCTTACATGCACCCAAAAAATAAGAAAATAAGAGGTGAAATAAAAATGAAGTAAGCATAAAACATAATATTTCAAGCTGGGAAACATGTCAAATGATGTGTAACTTCATAATCAATCAAATCTTATCTCAAACTTAACACATGTTATTTTATGGTGACTTGATTGTTGGAAAACTTTGTGAGAAGGGTTACATCCTATCCATAGTCTTAGACTATAACTTGACAAAGGGAACACCACATGGGGTGGAATAATCATGAGAAACCAAGTACATGGGCAATAAGGGTAATAGGATAAAACACTCATAAATGAAAAACCCAAAAGGATGGCAAAATAGCATTAGCAAGCATAATAATAATATTCGATTGAAATTCAAAAGGGATGGTAATTTTGTGAGGATTTTTTGGTTCCTATCCATGGTTTTATGCTACAATTCACAAAAAGAAAGACCCAAGGGGTGTGATAAAAAAGCAAGACAATATTTCTCAAGAGGAAATATGAGGAAAGGGGATGAAAAAGGGAGTGTTAAAAGTAAAGACTTAGGCATATTAAGAGAAGACCTTAGGATATAAGAGGCATACTAAGAAAATGAGAAGACACTAAGTGACTAGTGGTCGTCTATGTACAAAGGAAAAATATTTCTTATAGACACAAATATTTGTAGGTAGATAAGTGTGCTACTGAGATCAGCTCATGAAGGTAGATTGTTACAATGAAAAGTAAAATGGACCCACCTTCCCATGATGTGTTCCCCACTCCTCAAGACCCCTTACAGATCCATCAGTCTACTACAAGTATTGGGTGCTTACAAGATAAAGTATGTATCACTAGAATTTTTTTTAAGTTCTCCTATTCCAATCTACTGGCCTACCGCACCTCAAAGGATTTTGGCTCTATGCAAAGCTGACTGTAGAGTTTGAGATTCGATTGGAGATAGGAGATGTGCTTAAATCACATCTTTTAGTGTGATTATAATTTTTATAATATTGGATATTTTTCCTTTTGATATCATTGACTTTTGTTTAAACAATTTGGCTTTGAATTTTCTTTTTTTAATATTTTTCCTCCATATGGATTTGGAATGACCAATCATAAGAGAGATAGTGATACACATGAATGAGATTTAGACTAAGGTTAAAGGAATCTAAGTAACCAAAGACAAAAGATTGAATAAGATACTTAGGCTTGATAATGAACAAATATGTGATCTCAAATCTCAATGATGCATATGATTAGTTTGTGGAAAAAGGAAGAAAGGAAAAGGGAGATCCAAAGGTGGACCAATAAAAATAAATAGTAATGAGAAAGATTGCTTTCTAACTGATCACATCTTAAAAGGAGATAATAACCAAAGGGAATAGGGTAAAAACAACCAAGTCACCATGACAATTATCTGTAAAAAAAAAAGATAAGAAAATAAACAATCATGAAGTTACAAGGCAACAGTAAGCTAAATATGGTGATTTTGTGAGGATCTATTGGGTCCTATCCATGATCTTATAAATCAACTCACAAAATAAATATCTAAGGGATGCAACAATATTAAACTAAAAATATAAATCAATGATAAGAAAGAACAAACATATGCAAAAAAATATAGAATATAAAATTAACAAGAAATATAGTACAAAAAAGACGATAATGATATAAGATAAGCAAGAATTTTACATAGTGCCAAATGATATAATTAGATACATAAAAAGAAATAAAAAATGGAGCACACATCAAATCCAAATATAAATGTATAAGTACCATGCATGTACTCATAATTATTGGTAAATCTATCCACACATATTATCCAACACATCAAATAAATCTCTATGAAGTTAGATACTAACTACTGGTAATGTGTTGTCAATATTTGCGGAATATTAGGTAAATACTTATTTTCTAATCTCCTTGACTTAAAAAGTAGGAATACTCATTTGATCATGTTGAGGAAGTAAATTGAGCAAAGGATGATTATAATAATGTGTGAGAATAATATCTATGGGAGAAGGAAGAGTCACTGGTGGAGAAGGAACCATAGGTGGAGGCATAAAAAGAAACCACAAGAGGTGTAACTATGGGAAAGAAGGGGGAACCTTCTTGTGATAATGACATATGGGATGAATAGTAAATATTCTAAGGATAGCTATAATATGATCCTTAAGATGTTATTGAAGGATATGATAATGATCAGTATGATGTGTGCCACATTGGTGCCATATACAATACCTCTCACCATACTTAGGTATATAGTTAAGAATAATCTTTGGAAGAGGTATGGTGATGTCTATGGATGGGGAAAAAGGATTCAAGGTATCAATATATTATTGTAACTTATGACATATATTTTCATAACTTATGACAATGGGTAGAATAATGATTATCTATCCCATGAAAGTAACAGATATGCTTGTGAGTGTGTTTAGGAGAAACACTCACAGGAGAATATATAACAAGTGTAGAAGAATAGGGAGATGACTAATCACCCCATTTGGTGGTAAAATGATCTATCTTAGGAAAATAAATCAAACCATCACCAAAAGGAGGTGATTATGGAGAAGGAATATAACTAGTCTTAACAAGAAGAGAACTAGTGAAAGAAGCAAGAGTAGGCTCACCAATAGTTGAAGAAGCAATAATAACTAGTTCTAACATAGGTTCCATTGTAGGAGGAACACTATCAATAGAAGGTATAATAATGGTATAACTAACCTTAGGAGTAAACCAATTATAGGAATCAGGTAACCTAGAAAAACATTAAGGGCTAGTCATAGCACAATCCATGAGCATAGTCCTACGGGGCTCCTTAAAAACTAGAGGTGTTGGTGCCATCTCTAATCTATGATAAAAAGGAAAAATACAATAATAAATAACTAAAAAAATTGAAACATGAGAGGATACATTAAAATACTTAATTAAATAAGAACAATAACACACAATCTTGACATCATGGGCTTAGACAAGACCACCTAATAAAGGATCATCTAAAGAATAGCCATCATCATAATCATGTGAATGAACATCGATGACACAAGTCAAAATATTTTTTTCATGGAAGGAAGCATGGTGAATATAATGATTAGTCTTGGATAAGTCTATAGGAATGCCATCATAAGGAGGTTTATGAGAATGAGGTTACAAAGAAGTAAGAAGTTGTGAGATGAGATGAGGCATGGATCAGAAGTTTTGATGTTGAGATTAATCTCACCAGGCTCATCATCATCAAAGTCTAAAAGGTTAGGAGGAATATTACCAATAAGATTAGAATACCCATTGTATCCTTTGGTTAAAATGACAAGAAAATTTAGATTCTATGACTCATGAAATGGAATGCTAGGTAAAAGCTCAAGAGTAGGCATCTTAAAGACACCACAATCTTAGAATTGTTCAAAATTCCAAGGGTTAGTATCTCCTTAAATCCTATAAATGGATTTATTATGAGGGAATTTAACACATTGGTAGGCATAAGAAGTGATATCTTACATATGATGATTCCATGGCCTACCATTCCAGATGTTATAAGAAAGAGGAAAGTTAAAGATCATCACCTTCACATGAATGGTTATAGGTGAGATAGTAATGGGAAGCCACAGACACACGAGAGGATTTATTTTCATTCTATAATATCCTTGGTAGGTAGTAAATGTGGAATTAATATTGCATTAAAAATATCTAAGGGTTTTAATGAAATCAAAATAAGCAACACAAGTGCTAGAACCTTCATCAATCAAAGCTTGCTTAACTTGGATATCATCGATTTGGATGCTAATAAATAGGCTAAGATCATCTGCATGAAGTATAATCTTGTTGGGAATCATATATGTGATGGGAAATTTTAATGAAAGAGAAGTGTTGATAGTTTCATCAATATTGATAGACATTTCTTCACATTATTGCAATATACTATCCTCAGAACCAGATAAGGTTGCCTCCCATCCCACTAAGGGAGGATGAGGGACATTCATCTCAAATAATAGTTACATAAGATGGTTTAGATGATGGGGAGATGTCCACATGAGTTTAATAAATGTAACTTCAGAAGGGATATTAGTGAGCTCCGTAATGGGATCCCGCACATAATGGTTAAAGTCTTCAAAGGGAGGAGCTGAAGAGAATTGAAATTTGTGTCGATAAGAATGAGAAGTTTTATAAGAAGGTTGTAAATCATGTTGAGATGATGAACTAATAGGTTTAACTTGATATTGATAAGTATAATATGTGTTAATTGTAGGTTGATTAATTTGGAAGGAGAAGATGATGGAAGAGTGGTAGAAATAGCATCAGATGTGTTATCCAAAGGAGAATCATAATTTAGATCTTCATCAAAGGTTATAAGATCTTCTTTCCCAAAATAATTTAAATGGTTTTTATAAGAATATTGGATAACATGGCATGCTTGAGAATGAGGCAGGGTGTAGATTAGCTAATAATCAATGAAAGCCACTACTATTTGCATATCAGTCATGCTAACCACACTTTCTTCAAAAATTGATTATGTAAGACTTTATACATTATTAGAGTAAGAGATGGGCTTGCCTTGGTTTTATTGAATTGGTTTATTGATTAGGTAAAGTATCATTGTAAATAACTAAATGAGCATTTTCTTGATTCAAGGCTTGAGCTTTATTATGAATTTTGTATTCTTTGAAAGCATGCTCATAATCTTATTGACATTGGCACGTGATAGAATCATAGTCAAAATTAGGTCCAAGAAGAAAGTCCATAGCTAAATTACGAATATATCCATATGTTTCATGAGAATGACCCCAACTAGCATGAAACAAACAAAATTTGCTAGGATCATACCAGGTTTTCATAGGATGAGTATGGTCAATTTAATGAGGAAGAGGCCTAGGTAGACATTTATGAAATTCAGCTAATGAAAGAGGTTTATGAACATTATTGTTATTTGTTGAGAAATGAGGATTAGTAAATTTTTGAGAAGAGGAAGCTGGTTCTGAAGAAGGGGTAGGAACAATAGCTTGAACATGGTGAATGGTAACATATGAATCAAAAACATTATCACTGGTAACATTGTAATTTTTATTTTTAACTAATATACGAGAACCCATGGAAGGTTGGGGTGGCTCGAATTGATGCATAAGGAAATATTGTCATTTACCTTGATCAATATCTTCTTCTAAAGTGTATGAAGAAAGGGTATGGACTCAATAGTGTAATTTGGGGTAAAGAGAATTTGTAAAGAGATGAAAAATATTATCATTGGTCATATTATGTTCGCATTTGTTTGATAAAGTCTTCCATCATTTAACAAATGCTTGGGTGGTTTAATCTTTGCTTTGCTTGAAATTGATGAGATGGGCCAAAGTATTTTCAAGAAGATCACTAGTTTAGAATTCTTGAACTAAAGCATTCACTAAATCCTCCAAACTAGTAATGGAATGAGGCATAAGTTGATTGTATCAATCCAAGGCATCACCTATGAGGGTCTTAACAAGGAGATTGGTAGAAACAAAGGTGTTTAATTAAACCCAATCTTTATAAATATTATTGAATGTTTTAAGATGAAGAGAAGGATCAATTGATCGATTATAAGATATTGTAGGTGTTATACCTCCTATACAATGTTAGTAATTTGAGTAGTGAGAGGTTCATTTTGTAGATGCTCGATAGTGTTATTGATTAAAGGATGTTGAGGAATAAGATTGCCTTTATAATCTCAAAGAAGATAAGGAGTAACACTTTGGTTATGTGTGCCTCAAGCCATTGGTTATGGTTGCATTTGAAGATGAAGAAGGTGATTTTGAATTCTCATGATTTTATTTGTGTTATGGGCTTGGAAATCATTTATTTGATTTAGAGTTTACAATATAAGTTGGTGAGTTTGAATAATATTACTAGAATATTTGGTTTTGGTATTAGTGGCTTGAGTACCACTATTGGTGTTGTTGAGAGCTTTAGATGAATGATGAGAATGAGAGGCACTAGTGGCAAATCTTGTTTATGTAGAAAAATATGGACTAGTGAATGGAAGAGAAGAAGAATCCCTAGAAGCATGAGTGCCTTTGGCAGCAAACGATGAAATAGTGGAAGGATTAAGGATAGTGGATCTTAAGAGAGGTCTACTAGATGTATAAACAACCATGGTATTTGAGATACTAGGCATGGAGGTAGAATAAAGCAAAGAAGAATAAGAAGCATGATAAGAGGTCATGATAAAAGGGAGAGGTTGTGAAGCAAAGAAATTAGTATTACTAAATCCATTTGAGAATGTAGAATGTGGTGAGTGAGGTTCATTACCTTAACCAGTAATCATGATATTGTAAATGGTATATGGATTTTTCAATTTATGTTGGGGAAATTAGTTAATAAATAAAAGCATTTTGGGAGTATACTCTAACTTAGGTTGGTTTTCTAGGAGTAAAGAAGAATTATGTTGTAAAGAGGTATCATGAGGGAACCCATAATCCATTGTGCGAGTTGTAATATGGACATTACTATCATTTACAAAAGGAATTCTACTTTATCTATGGGAAACCCTATGAGTATTAGTGAATTCCACCATGCCTGTTGTTTAAGATTTAGTGTTTTCACCCAATAAGAAATCCATGATGAAAGAGGAAGGAAATTAAGATGAGAAAATAAAGGATTCAAAAAGTGATAGAAACAAAGTTAAGTTGATCCAATTTACCTAGTACAAAATAGGGACAATAAAGTTGGATAAGTTCCATAGAACCATCCCATGATAGAGAGAAGAAGCTAACAGAAAGGGGAAAAGGCTTGAAAACTATGTTAGGTCAACTTGATTGACCTAGTACAGTGCACATTAGCTATAAAAACTGCTAGGTCAACTAGGTCAACCTAGTGTAGTTGATATAGGTATAAAATCAAAGCCTAGGATAGTGCAGAGTCAATCTAGTTGATGTAGCATAGCAAAAAAGAAAAGAGAAAGGATTGCTGAAAAAATGAAATGAGATATGCCTGTAGCTAGTCTATAAAAGTAGATACTAAAATTAAATACATAGTCAATTGAATTTACATTGGCTAATCCAATTGATACACATACACAAATTATAATTTTGAAATAAGAGTATAGAGTAGTGTAGAAATAGAGAAATAGAAATTGACCTTGGTGTTTTGGAGATGAAAATAGAATAGATAACTGACCTCTAACCTTGGAGAGAACTAAACCAATCTGTATAACTGATTTGAGTTGGTCGACCAAGTGAGATAGGAACCTACTATAAAATCTAAAAAAGTGTGCTAAGTCGACTTGATTGAGCTAGTAGACTAAACTAGATGTCTTAAAATGTGCTAAGTCGAGTTGGTCAACCTAGTTAACTAGATTTTAAATCTAAAAGTCTAGAATAATGCATATTTAAGCTTACCTATGGTTAATAGAGTAAGTTATTTATTACCGAGGGTAAAATTTATTTACCTTGGTTAATTTATTTTATTGTTGAGAATTTCTCAACAATATATTTGTTCGTAGTATGAGAAAACAAATAGTTTGTTTTCTCTATTTTGTAATCATTACAAATAGTTTGTTAACATGAAACAAACTATTTGTATTATAAATACTTTGCATTATATGAGAAATTAACGAGAGATTATTAAGAATATACAGAGAAATTTGTGGATTATCACCTATTTTTTAGGTGTGACAAATTTATTTATTCTCTGAAAATATTTGCAGGTTATTTGTTGTGGGTTCTCTCTCCTGGATTGATCCTGTGGATCCTGTGCATCTCTTGCTCATTCTTTCATGGTATCAGAGCTTGGAGTTCCAGTTGAAGATCCTCTTCCCTGAAATTTTCATCTTTTAACACATTCAAAAATATTATTTTATTGATGTGTTACAGATATTTTTAATTCTCTCAAATTCTGGTTCTTATTTACTAGTTTTTTTTGGAAAATTCTGTACTTTATGCTCATTACATGACCGTACAGATTCCAAAAATCATATTTTTTTTCATGAGGACGTAGGAAATCAAGTCAGGAATCCATTTCAATTTGAATTTTCGCATTTGGATTAGGACGTACAGCTCTTTCATTCAAAAATTTGCAGACTGGTCCCTGTTGGCAGACTGCAGTAACTGTCCGTTTTTCTGATGTGGCAGATCGTACGGTGGAATTTTTTCAAATCTGAGACCTGTTAATGAAATCTGACTCTTATATCTTTCTATCCATTTAAATTTTTATGAATTTGGATCATGCCGTACAACGTTTTGGAAGCCAACAACAGGAAATTAAAAACTGTTTTTTGCCTGCTGTATATCCGTACGGATTTATCTTTTTTGAACGCCTTATGCTGCATAAAATCCAAATTTGTAAATTCCATGTGATAGCAGACATCAAAATATTTCATTTCATGCTGATAAGGACGGATTTGGAGCAGGCCGTACAGTCCTTTTGACAGATCCAGTGGAGCCATTCTGCATTGCTGAAAGGTGTTTTTTTTCCTGAACTGTGTTTACAATTTTTCTCAAATATTTCTCTGACCACCACGCCTTGCTGGAAAAAGAGTTTATTTTTGATAAAACCAAAAATTATTCAGCTGATATCTCACATGTGTGAGTCATTTTTGGCCTTTTTTTAATTAATTATTTTAATTTTTAGTGGTTTAAATGCAAATCTCTAGCTTTGAAAGTTCAAATTTGACTTTGCTAAAGCGGCTAGAGATATTTTGTTAAAAATTTGTAGGGAGGAGGTCTTGGGGTCAAATTCCCCTACATTTTTTTTTGCATAAAAGCCATTTTTTAATTTTGTATAAGCCAAGGCTAAATTTTTTTTCGTCGGGAGACGTTAAATTGTAACGGGAGGGGTGTTTTTTTTGAGGAAAAACAAATGTCTAGATTGTTCTTGTCAACTTCATCATCTTCCTCGGGAATGGAATCTCGATTGTTTGAATCTCTAAATTCTACAAATTACCATGTTTGGAAGCCAAAAATGCAACAACTCCTTCAATCAAAGGGCTTATGGAGAATTTTTTCTGAAACGACACCTGCAGCATTCACCACTGAAAAAGACAAATATGCATATGGATGTAAGCAGGATGAGGCTCTTGGATTGATTTGCCTCAACGTATCAGATAATCTTCAATTTCACATTGCAGATGCTACTACGCCAAAAGAGGTATGGGAAAAATTTAAAAACCTATTTGGCAAAGTTAATGAGTTTAAAATTTTGCAATTAGATGCAGAATTGAGTACTCTCTCTCCATCAGATTTCCCTTCAATAGATGAATTCTCGGCAAAATTCAAATTTATAAGGTCATAGTTGAAAGCTGGTGACAAGGATAAAAGTGATCAGGAGTGCATTTTCATGATTTTGTCAAAGTTGAAAGGACCATATAGTGTTTTTTCCTCTGCTTTTTATACTATGATGGATACATTAGGTGATGAATTCAAATGGCCTTCCTTTAAAGTTTTTTGTGAAAGATTGACTAGGGAGCAAACAAAATTAATGGCCTTAGATGCTCTACCTGGTCCTAGTCATGCTCTAGTTGCTAATTCTTCTAAAGGAAAACCTTCACCTAAGTCTAAAAAGCAAGCACCTTCAAATAACCCTCCAGAGTCCACCACCCAATCGCCTCATCATTCTAAATCTACTAAGACCAAAAAGTCCTTTAAGCAAAAGAAGAAAACATTTGGTCCATGTAATTTTTGTGGTGGTCCTAATCATGATGAAAGTAGATGTTTTAAGAAGATGGAAGCATTAGAGGCAGCGGTTAGACAACACAAAATTTCCATTCCGTCTCCATCTCCTTCTACTTCTGCAGGAAAAGGGAAAGCACTTTCAGCCAGGGCTATATCTTCATGTCAGGATCAGTGGATTTTTGACTCAGGGGCTTCTCACCATCTCACACATTCTAAAGATCTATTGTCTTCTCTTACAGATTGAAGTACATCACATATTGTTATGGGTAACCCCTCACAGATTGAAGTTTTGGGATCAGGTACTGTTGATAAACAGGATGGATGTTTTAACAATGTATTACTTGTACCCCAAATCTCTTCTAATCTTCTCTCTGTATATCAAATATGTAATTCTGGTACTGGTAAAACTGTGGAGTTTACTTCACATGATGTTGTAAGAAGAGAATGTAATGATCCTAGTGAGATAGTTGCTACAGGTACAGCAGACCATACTGCAAGACTCTATACTTTTGATAAGTTTGAGTCTTTTATGTCTTCTGGTTCTTCACTTATAGCACATGGTAATAATCTCAGGAAATTGTGGCATGAGAGATTAGGACATTTGAGTTATGGATATATGCAACAAATGAGTACAAAACATCTTGTAAAAGGCCTTCCTAAGGTCTCTTGTATTGATGGGGTGTGTCCTGGTTGTCTAGTTGGTAAACAGCACCAGGATCCATTTCCAGTTGGTAAGGCCACACGTGCAAATGCACCCTTAGAGTTGGTTCATAGTGATTTGATGACTTTTCCAACTCGTTCTTTTTCAGGGGCTAAATATGCACTCACATTCATTGATGATTTCACTCGTAAAACTTGGGTATATTTTCTCAAGTTGAAAAGTGAAGCTTTTGAGACTTTTAAGGCCTTCAAAGCCTTTGTTGAAAAATAATCATCTCTTCCTCTTAAGAAGATACGCACTGACAATGGGGGGGAATATGACAGTAATGCTTTCTATGATTTTTGTATTGAGCATGGGATACAACATCAGTTCACTGTACCACACACTCCTCAACAAAATGGTGTAGCAGAGAGGAAGAATCGAACATTGAAAGAGATGGCTAATTGTATGATTCACTCTAAAAATTTGGGTCCACAATATTGGGCTGAAGCTGTAAATTGTGCAAACTACATTCAAAACCGTATGCCTCATAAAGCTGTGCAAAATATGACACCAGAAGAAGCTTGGTCTGGGATCAAGCCTGATATTTCAAATTTTCACATCTTTGGGAGTCAAGCATGGGCATTCATTCCTGATGACAAACGTAAAGCATTGGAGAAGAAAAGCCAACCACTCATTTTTGTTGGTTATTGTGAAGATGTAAAATCCTACCGTCTTTTTGATCCTGTCACACATGATGTGTTGTTTCGACTGGATGTTCAGGTTGATGAGCTACCCACTCCACAGGAGTGTACATCTAGTTCTTCTTCTCCCCCTCCTTCTACTGAGGATAGTGAGGATTTGCTTTCTATTGTTGATGATGATGATGATGCACTTATTCAGCCACCACAGCCATCTTCTTCACCACCTTTGCCTAAATGGGCAAAGAGCACTCTACATGCAGCTGGTTCTTTTGTTGGTGATCCATCTGATTCTCGTCGCACTCGCTCACAGACATCTGGTGTTGCTTTTTTGGGACAAGCTTGTACAGATGATCCAGTTTTGTTTTCTGAGGCTATTGGTATACCCGAGTGGGATGTTGCTATGTATGATGAGTATTCTTCATTAATGAAGAATGATACTTGGGATCTTGTCCCTCTTCCTAAGGGAAGAAAACTTGTAAAATGTAAATGGGTCTATAGGACAAAATATGCTGTAGATGGATTAGTAGATAAGTACAAAGCTAGATTAGTAGCTAAGGGTTTTTCACAGGTTGAAGGGGTTGATTACTCTGAGACCTTTGCCCCTGTAGCTAAGATGGATTCTATTCGGCTTGTACTCTCTCTTGCTGCTTCACATTCTTGGTCTATTTTTCAGATGGATGTGAAGAGTGCTTTCTTGCATGGTGATCTCCACGAGGAGATCTATATGGAGCAGCCTCCAAGATTTGTGCAGGACTCATCATTGGTTTGTAGACTCCGTCGTTCTCTTTATGGTCTCAAACAAGCTCCTAGAGCTTGGTATGAGAAGATGGATAGTTTTCTTTTGAGTTCTGGTTTTATTCGTTGTGAGTCGGATCACAATGTATACATCCTGAAGCAAGGTGAGGAGCTTGTCATTTTGGTTTTGTATGTTGATGATCTCATCCTCACTGGCAGTTCAGATTCCTTGATACATGACATCAAGGACAAGTTGGCAGATAGGTTTGATATGACAGATCTGGGACTTCTACATTATTTTCTTGGTCTTCAAGTTTTTCAATCTTCTAAGGGCATTTCTATTGGACAACAGAAGTATGCGACAGATATTCTTCATCGATTTGGAATGGTTGATTGTAAGCCTGCACCCACTCCATATCAGTCAGGTATTGTGTTGTCTACCACTTGTATGACTCCTCTTGTTGATTCCACTTTGTATCGGCAACTTGTAGGTAGTCTTTTATACCTGACTCATACCCGTCCTGACATCACATTTGCTGTGAACCTTGTCTCTCGGTTCTCACATGAGCCTCATGAGAGTCATTGGCAAGCAGCCAAGTGTATTTTGCGCTACATTCGGGGCACCACTCACTTTGGTATACATTACACACCACAGAGTTCTACACAGCTTATTGGATACACTGACTCTGATTGGGCTGGTGATGTTGACACTCGCAAGTCCACTTGTGGATTTGTTTTCACACTTGGTTCAGGTCCAGTTGCTTGGGCATGCAAAAAGCAGACTGCTATTGCATTGTCCTCTACTGAGGCTGAGTATCGAGGTGCTGTCAAAGCTAGTCAGGAGATACTTTGGCTTCGACAGTTGCTTGGAGAGTTTGGCTTCACACAGCAGGGTCCTACTACTCTTTGGTGTGATAACCAAAGTGCGATTGCTATTTCACGCAATCCTGTTGAGCATCAGCGGACAAAACACATTGAGATTCACATGCACTTCATTCGACATCTTATTCAGGATGGAGTTCTTTCTTTGGAGTTTGTGCCTACAGCTGAGCAGATTGCAGACATCTTCACTAAACCTTTGGCTTCTCCTCGTTATCTTCAGTTGCGAGCGATGCTTGGGGTGAAGGAAGTTGTCCTTGGGGGGGATTTCCCATGAAGTCCTTCCTTCCTTTATTTTTCATATATTTTGATTGGTTTGTACATGGGTACCTTATCAGGCCTAGTAGCCGGGACCCATCCTTGTTTGTCATTCTCCCTATGTTTCGCTTAAGGGAGGGTGTTGGAATAATGCATATTTAAGCTTACCTATGGTTAATAGGGTAAGTTATTTATTACCGAGGGTAAAATTTATTTACCTTGGTTAATTTATTTTATTGTTGAGAATTTCTCAACAATATATTTGTTCGTAGTATGAGAAAACAAATAGTTTGTTTTCTCTATTTTGTAATCATTACAAATAGTTTGTTAACATGAAACAAACTATTTGTATTATAAATACTTTGCATTATATGAGAAATTAACGAGAGATTATTAAGAATATACAGAGAAATTTGTGGATTATCACCTATTTTTTAGGTGTGACAAATTTATTTATTCTCTGGAAATATTTGCAGGTTATTTGTTGTGGGTTCTCTCTCCTGGATTGATCCTGTGGATCCTGTGCATCTCCTGCTCATTCTTTCATATAAAACCTACACTTTGAATCCTAAATAAGAACCTACTATAAAGTGGCTAAAAATGTGATAGGTCAACCTAGTCGACCTAGTATACTAAAAAGAATGTCTAAAAAATGCTAGAAACTTGTGTTGGGTCAAGCTAGTTGATCTAGTTGCTTATTCTTACACAAAAAAAAATAGTTGAGTCAACATAATTGAGCCAACAAGTTAAAATATATGATAGAAAAGATGGAAAAAATAATGAAATAAGTGAAAGAAACCCTATAAGGGTTTAATTCACATCGGGTTCACTAGAATGTATGTAATCAAAATTACATGGTGTGCATGAATCAATCCTAGATTACATAAGATAGATCACACCTACACTTTCGATTGGGGCACACACTTGTTAAGTGTGAGCATGACCAATATGAGGATCATCTAGACCTGATTAAGGGATCACTTGTATCATCTATCACAACACATCATGCTAGGTAGGGTTCCAAAGCCTACATTCTAACATAATCGTACAACCCTAAAAGAGTCTTATGGTTTCTATATTCACTTATGATAATAAAAAATAAAGTAAACTAATCTAATAACAAGAAAATTAAACTAATCTAGTGCATATCAAAGCTTTTGGCACAATTTGAAGGATTAAAATAAAACAAATAAATAAAACTAAACTAAACATGTATAGGATACATACTCATGTCAATGTATTTAGAATCCTAATACATGTGAGAGAAGAATACATACTACATTTTCTATCTATTCTTAAAAGGGAGAAATAAAGTTAGGAATACTTACCTTTGAATATGAGCCTACTGAATTTGAACCTCTCCCTTGACTAATGGTGCTTCACAAGAGATTTTTGTGGCTTATAAGGACAACTAGGATAGATCAACTCTAGGCTACATGACCTACCCAATCATCCAAAAGAATTCTCCACAAGATAATATCAGAGCTCCAAAAGAAAGTATTGAACCCTAAATATTTATTCCTCAAGTATAATGGTTAATAATTAAATTTTTGTTTACATTTATTAACTTATTTCAACTCTCTATATGAAATGATAAGGAATTACATTTTATATGTAGTAGTATCTCACCCTAAAGACTTTCAAACATGTCAGTTGTGCTAGGTCGATTGGGTCGACCTAGCGCATTATTAGGTTAATACCTAAAGTTTGTGGTAGGTTAGTTAGGATGAAAATCAAAAAGGAAAGGCAAAGTATCCCCAAAAAAAGCTAGGTTGACTAGGTTGACCAAGCTTATTGAATAGGTCAAAAGGGAAATAAGGTAAGAAATGAGGGATAAAACATGACAAATGATGTGAATAGATAAGAAAGAGAGAAATAAGTTTAGGGTTCAAGGTTTTAGGAGGAAAGAGTGTATATATCAAGTGGAAAAAATAACAAAAATATTATGAAGCACCAAATTTCTATCCACCCCTTTCTTGGTTCACCCCTTAAGGCATGCACTTAGAGAGATTGAGACTCGGTAGGTTCTTGCAAGATATGAAGTGTCAGTAATCAATAAAAGTGTGAAAATATTTTGTGTATACAAAAAATAATCTTAGATTGATGATATCACACTCCATGTGATTATCATAGATAAAGGAAAAATAGATAATTTTGATCAAACTGGTTCAAAACCTCATACTCGATCTAGGCTTCTAAACCTTGCACACAGTCATAGTCCTAGAAGCTTGTCTTGAGAATTTGAGATGTTGAAGGATCTAGAGGCATGATATTGATTTGAAACATGATATAATGGGTCATTATGATTTATTAAATATATCCATGATCTCCTTCAGTTCAAACTAATAGGTGAAGTGTTTCTTTTTGTCTTAGATTAGAGGCACTCCATGAGCAACATAATTTGCAAACCTAGTGCATGGATACTAAAAAAGATGAATTTAAAATTTGAGTGATTACGGGATTATTTATAAGGTTTAATTAAGGGTGAATAAATGTTTCTAATGACCTAAAACCACTAGTACCACTCATAAATGTTCACATACTCTAAAACATAGTTTATGCCTACTAGGCCTATGAACTAGGCATGAACCATCAAGTGCCTAATGTCATTAATATGACTATATGATATTCTCAAGTAATTTTAAATAATTAATGAGAGAGTGGAGGGTTTATATGAATCATTTTTTTGTAGAGAATAACTCAAATTTATCATTTTTGGCTTTAGTTTGTCTCAAAGGTGTTTAGAATGCATAGTGAGAGCTTGAGAGCCAACTTCTTTCATGTATATCTATATGGAACATGTGCATGGTGTCTCAATAAATTAGGTAAAGTTGAGGGGGGTCCCATAATTTAACTCATTAGCATTGGTTCGAGTGTTAAGGGCTTAAACTTTATGAATCATTATTAAGAACCTAAATGACCTAAAACCCTCATAACAACTTGATGAGAAAGATGTGAAGATAAATGCATTTAAAGGGTTCAATTTATATGTAAGATGATTTATACCTAATTTTCACTCTCCCAATCTCTATACCACTCATTTTTTTTTTACTATCAATTGTATAGATGAGGCAAATTCTATGTTTTCTACAAGTTTTGAGGATAATTGAAGTTATAGAAGTGAATAAATAGATGAAAGTCTTTGTGGAAGATATTTAGAGATGTATTATAAATATTCATACCTTGTTCTTACCTTAGAAATGCATGAAAAATCCTCTGCTAAACTGACTATTGCAGTTAGTCTTGGACAAAATAGTGAGGAGGGTAGTTACCAAGTTGAAGATGAGAATTGTTGTTTGGAGTTATTTTGAGGTCTACATGATAGACCAAAGGAAAAATAAGTTATGAAAAGGCGTCTTACATACCTAAAAAAATATCCTTGAGTGTTTGTAAGTCATTATAGTGACAAGTGTGAGAATTGAGGCCTAGAAGGCTAATGAGTGACTACAAATGAGTGACAACAAGTGGAAAGGGGAAGACCATCATTTGAGGGGTCTATAATGACTTGAAAAAATAATGATTTCATCTTATCAAGTTGGATTATATTTTTCAATGACTTACAAGGTAGTTCTATGTAGTTAAGTAGACTCCTCATCAAGAAGGAAATTTTAAGAAATATAATGGAGTGTCCCTACACTAACTTCAAGAAGATGTCATTTTTATGATCGAAACTTATCCAAGAGGATGTCATGATATATTCTCCAACTCCTTCTCTTGTGTTTTAATTGGTCCCCAAGACTTGATACTTGGCATGGTGGATGTTCATCATCACACTTTCTATATCCTCTCCTATGCTTTATATATTAAAGCCAATTTGTCTTTGTAAAGAATCCATAATTGGTATGGTGAAGCCCTACTAGTTTTGACATATTATTTTGTCTTTGAATAAAGTTTTATCAAGTTGGTTTAGTCTCTAAAATTATTTCCTAAGTATGTCAAGTAGTTTTTTTGGATGGCAAGTGATGATTGTTTCTCCTTGCTTCCATTATGCTCTTGTATGCATTTTGTGAGTAATACTTCTTCTAACAAGTCTCATTAATTTCAAATATTTGTTAGGTGTTTTTTTACATGTGAAGAGATATTAGTAGTGTCTGATATTAGACCTATTATTCACCCAAATTTATAAATGTGTATCAATTTACCTCCATGTGGAAACACTTATACTAGAAGAACCTTTAGTTGAGATTAGTTTTAACAATCTACCCTCATAGTACAATTTTTTAAGTATGTTGGTGGAGATATCCTTGGTGTATCACCTCTACTAGTATAGGTTACTTATATGTTTCCTTCTTCCCTTTTCACCCCCAATAAATGATTATATTAGTGTAGTTGATATCCTAAATAGTTAGATCAAGGGAGATAGACCTTAAATTAGAGATCTATTTCTTGAAGAAATCTTCTTATGCATAGATATAGTTCCATGTTATCCCAAATTTGGTAAGATTTGTTTGAATTATCTATGGTGCATATTTGGGATATAAAACTTTTGGAACTCCTAGTTGGACATGAAGTCTACTAAGGTTGTTCAAGGTGGATTTTGGTCTTGATAACAAGAGGTTTTAATAGTCTACTTATTGCAATATATGGTAACTCTAATAATTGACTCTTGGTGGAATACTATTGCATTGTTTCATTCCTATGGTAAACACAAGATCTCTCATTAAAGGCATTATTTTTGAGTTCCAAGAGATTCCTCATTATTCATACAAATCAAATAGATTTACTAACACCCATCCTTACCTAAGAAGATCATACCTTGCTCATAGACCTATAATAAAGTTTTTGATTGGCCCATTTTTGAAAAATCTTAAATATATCATGGAAAGGAACCTACATAGTTTTTATTTTAAAGGCTATAGTCCTCTAAATCTTATGAATTATGATTAAATCCCCATATATACCCTCAAAAGTGTCCCTTCATATACTAGTGACACTATCATTACCCCTATTGAACATATTAGAAATATTACTAACTTTTGTAGTATACATCACGTCATTGAGGAAAACATAAAAATTAGATTTTTTGATATCTCTTTCAAATGGAAATATCTTTATTGGTATGTTACTTTTTATCATATATCTATCATCACATGGGGTGAGTTGGGTGATGCTTTGAGGACAAGGTTTGAGGGCACGAGTGATAACTTGTCATTGGCTAAGACGCTGATCAACATATGGATAACACCTTAAGAAAAGATCAATTAATTTAAAACAATGTTTTGGAAGACATGGGATAGTATCCCAATATTTGTAAGACCCACTTCTCATCATTCTTTCTTTTATTCTCTTAAGGCTTTTTATAGTTATATTTTCATGATGGTACAATCTGTGTGAGGTAAACATTTCCTAATGCATGTGAAGTAGCCACTAGAGCTAAGAATTATTTAATTCAAGATGGGAAGAGTTAAAAAATACCCCATATGCCTATATTACATAATTTTCAAACCCCTACACTTGTTGTTGCTCCCATACCTACACCAAAATATAATCCGAATTGCCCTAGTCAGTCAAGTAAGTGTAATGAGGTAGAAATAAAGGGGGATATTGAGAAATAGATTTGAGGGCTTAAGAGGATCATATAATAAAAATATGTTAATCATTTTCAAATCCATTACAAAAATAATTAGTCCTATCCAAACTATCAAGGCAATAGACCACCCTTTCAAGGTCATCCTCAAGGTCAAGGGAAACTAGTTCAAGCAAAGCCATTTAATGGATATAATCCCAATGATCCCTCCACCTCAATAGAGTTAATTCCTACTAAAAATTATTTTGATCCAGATCATGATGGTTATAATTCATGGGATAAACCTCATGATCCATCTATCTATGTCAATGAGTCCTTGAATCAAGCTTTCATGGAAAATTTTGGAACAATGCCATCCATGACTCAAGATGAGGTACCTAATGGAGGAAAGAATAATGGAAATAGTAATAAATTTGGGTCTACTTTAGTAAATTATTATAAATATGACTCATTTTATTTGAATTACCAAGGGAAATAAAGCAAATACTAAAGTCTTATAGCAATAAACATAAGGGCAAAGAGAAAGGAAATTGAAGAGGTTCAATGGGTTTTTAATGGTTCATCAATGAATGTTCAAAAATAGTAAAGGGTAGGTATGTATAATTCAGTCAAAAATGCATAATTATATTAAATAATTTAGAATTCTAAGAACTCTTTCACACCTCAAAATTTTCAATGTAGAGGTAGCACCATTCCTACTAGTGTACAAGCTAAGGTTAGTGGTTCTTTCACTAACATTATAGATTAGATGAAAAGGGCTCCTATGAAAGTATAAATGTGGGATACACTTGGAATACCTAGACAAGAAGACATTATTTAAGAAGAGCTATCCAAATTAATCTTGGAAACTAAACAACCTAGTGATAAAGAGGCAACCTTGATAAACACATTGAAGCATAGTAAAGGAAAGACAAGTAAAGTGTAGAAAGTATACAAACCTCCTCCTTTCTATATCTCTATCATCATTGGAGATGATTTTGTCCAAAATTGATTTATTGATAATGGAATTATTAATTTAGTTATGCTGAAATAAGTAGCTAATAAATTGAATTTTAAGTATGAGCTTCATCTCAAGGGAGTACTACAAATAGATGGGTTAGTTGTCAAGACAATTGTCATAATCAAAGGTTTTTGAAATTGGTCTTAATGTTTGACCTAATTTCACTATTACTCAATATGTTGTGGTTGTATATGTGCCATCTCACTTTTCCTTCTTTTGTCAAGATATTTTACTACTAAAATTAGAGGATATTTGACTTCGTATTGGTCCTATATGGAATTTAAAAATAGGTATGGTGATAAAGTGTCAATCAAATATGAACATCTATCTTATTTTCATGTAGATCCATATGTTCCTTATACATATAACATGAATTAAAATATTAGTGATGAAGAAAATCCAAGTGATCAAGAACCTCTAACACTTATTAATGTCATAGTTAACTTTTACCTTGATGAAGGGGGAGTTGAGAAGTATGGTTTTGAAGAAACTATCCTTGGTACATACATTCTCCATGAAGATTGTGATGTATCTCTTGAGGTAGATTCTAATAACACTTTAGAATAAGATGCATGGAGAAACTACCTTTTGCACATAGATTATGATGTTCATATCCCTAATGTGATAAAGCATGATAGTCCTAGTGAGCATTCATTTCTTATTGCCAAAGAGGAGGATGTCCATGAACATGAACCTCAAGAAGAGGTAAATGATATGTGGTAACAATTCAATTCCATAGTGTAGGAGTTTAAGGAGGTAAGAAGGTATGCAACTCTTTAAAAATAATACAATTCTAATGATGAGGTCAATCATGTACCAAATTATTATAAGGAAGACAATGAGGTCTTTAGAAATAAAAAATTAACCATGGCATACCATGAAGTGTTTTATGAGAAAAAATAAGACAACCTTTATGAATCCCAACAATAAACATATCACTATTCAAACACACTTGGAGTTGGGAAAGGTTTCATGACTCCCAATGATCAAATTAGAGAGTGCCAAGTAGACATGATAGAAGTCAATCAAGATGTAAATTCAAACTATCTTTTAAGGAAGCTATATGGAGTGTTTATGAGGTTTCCAAGTGATACACTTGCAGTTAAAAAAATTCTAAATATGGTAAGTCATTTGACTATCTTCATAAGTAAGTTTTCATTGACAAGCACTCATTATATGATGATTTGTTTTCATGGAATAGTTTTTATTATATAATCATTGTCTTTTACACTAGTTGAATTAATTATGGATTTATTCTTCACCTCAAGTTTTTTTAGGTCTTTTACATATTAGGATCGGTGTGCATTTTTATTTGAGTTGTTTATGTGTTTTCCCTAAGTGATTACAGGGCACAAGTGTATGTTTTGGTGTTTTGTTTTGTGTGTTTATTTCTTTTTGTTTTTAGTGTGAGTTATGAGTCTTTTGAAATTAATATCAATGTCAATTTTAGTATATGCATGACTCCTCTACCCAATGACAGGTCAAGGCAATTCACCCTTAGCATAATTGGCATGATACCAACTAAAAGTCACCAAAATGTTGACCAAATTACACTGTATGTCAAATTGGGTCAACCCCTCCTAAATTTTAAAACTTTTCATAAGGTATTATAGGTTTGAAAATGGTCACCATGGTCCTAAATGAGGTCAAGTCATATTTTGAGGGTCATAAAACATGTTTAATTTTTGTCATGTTTGTTCGCTTGTCTTAATGTCATTTGATGCCACCTTTTGGTAATTTTAATTAATTATACAATTTTACACAAAATTAAAAATGTGTCAAGAAGCAATATAATGTACTTACTATTAGATTATGTCAAAAGATATTTTTGAAACTAAAAATTTGTGGGTTCAACATAAAAATAAGATCACCTACAAAAAGGATAAGTTTAGATGTTGAACGGATTGATGTGACTCTTATATAATGTGTGATTACTTCAGGAAGGTGTATTTAGATCCCCTTAGGTCATTTCTAGGCTCAATTAGTTTTAATAGGTCCAAAACTAGTGAAAATCAAATTTTCTCTCTTATCACTCTCTTGGACAAGTTAAAGAGGGTCAATAATTTTATTTTGGTATGGACTGGAGAACAAGAGATAGATTCAGTTCACTTGGGGGATGTTATGAGTCCTTATGATATTAAATTTCATGTTCATGGTTTAAATATTGATGTTTAATGTTGTATGAACAATCGTTAAGATTGTTAGAATCTAAACTACTTATGCAATCTCAATGGCTCAATTTTCTCATCTAATTTCATTGGTTTCTATAAACCAAGTGGTGTATGTGGACTTACAGAGCATGTTCATCCTTTCTATGTTCACTTCAGCTAGTTTGGAAAGTGTTCTAATAGGATGATAGGCAAAAGTATCTCATTATTATAGAATTGAGCACCATTGAGAACTAAGAATAGTGGTTTATTAGTTTTAGAGATTATTATCCTATGAGTGGCTTTATTTCAAGGCTAATAAAAAATTTTAAACCTCAAAAAGCATGGTTGATCATATTATCCATTGAAGGTTTGTATTGAAGAGGATCATGGATTTAAAGTGAGGTTTATGACACTTGATATAGTTAAGTAACCCTAAATAGGCACCTAAAAGTTTATATATGAAACTAGTCATGTTTAGACCTAAAAGAGGGACCAAAGCATGTTTGGAAAATTTTGAGCTCATTTTGGCATCTCAAAACCAATTCATAGATTAGGAGAAGATCACGGTGTAAGTGGTGAGGCCATTGCATATAGTCAAACCTAGGTGTAAGTTATAGAATTGAAGAAAGTTTTAATAAGAAGGTTTACCTTAAATTCTATAAAAAAAACTTTGCTCTATACAATGTCACCTCATGATGGAGGTCTACAAGGTCCAGGAAAGCCAAATGGTTTCATTATAGTAGCCTAGGCCTAGAGGTAGTATATTAACTCAAATAATATTTTTAGATCAAAAGATAATTATGGTTGAGTTTGGTTTCAACTCAATCAAGTATACAATGAAAACATGTAGATAACTACAGTGCCATTGAGACCAAATGAGACTAAAACTTGAAGACCTATAGTGCATTGCTGATAGAGAGATGATAGCATGTGAAGGTATAAATAAGTCTATCTAAGTGTGAAATGGTCATAGTGACCTTAGAAGAAACCAACCATGCAAAAAATAGTAAAAATTACATATCACCACCTAAAATAATCTCTAATACCCCCTAATGATCACCTACAATTTGAAGTGATGATTGTAGACTAGCCTAAGCAAATGGAGAATGTAGGTTTATAAATCTAACAAAGCTATAATATGACATGTCCACATTGAATCCACTATCAAAGTGATGATATCACACTCCATGTGATTCTTATAGATAAAGGAAAAGTAGATAACTTTGAACAAACTGGCTCAAAAATTGATACTCAGTTTAGGCTTCTAAACCCTACACACAGTCATAGTCCTAGAAGCTAGTCCTTATAATTTGACATGTTGAGGGTTTTAGAGGTATGATCTAGATTTTAAAATTGATATATAGGGTCATTATGAGATATTAAATACCTATATTATCTCCTTTATGTCAAATTAATAGGGGAATTTCTCTTTGTTTTTATAACTCCACCATTCAGTACATTGTACTTGTTGTAGACACATTGGTTCATCAGTTTTAGCCTAGCTCTAGTTGATATTTCACTTGTTGATAGAGATTATTATTATTACTTAGATATATGATGTTTATTATCATGATTATTGGTTATGAATAGTTCATTTTTTAGTATATGTTTATGCTTAATTCACTAATGACATATTTCATATTTTGTTTATATCAGATTTTAATGTTATTTGATATATATTCTTCAAGCAGATACTATTGATGCCATGTTTTGATGAATGCAGGAACCTAGATGATGATTTAGGCTTGGTGGTTGGATTTGGAAACCAAGGAAAATAATAAATAAAGTGAGAGAACTAATGAGTAGTCGAATGTGATTCTAAAAATTAAAATTAGTCTTGATAGAAATCTAAAGCCACTATTAGTCTTTGAGTCATTTTAGTCATTATGGTTTAACTTCTTTATTATTTTGTTAGTGTTGTTTTCTATTTTGATATTCATTACATATTATTTTGTTGGATTCATGGGCTTAGTTTGGTTGTCTCTTTTGTATACGATAGTTTTATATTTCACCTCTTGCTTGAGCTTAGTTATTTGATCCCAGTACTTGAGCATCTTTGGTCTCTTGTGAGTTGATCTCCTTGTGATCAAATCAGAACCTTTCAACTTTATAACCCTTGGGTCACAATGTGGTAGTGTGGTAGATTGACTCTTTTACACAGGCCATATTATGACTAACATGTTGGTGACCCTACTAACTTGGATTTTGGTGGTGTCATTATTGTTTTGAACCCTTACATGGGCTTGTTAGGTTCCCATGCTTGTTAATGTGTTTTTATAACAAGGGGGTTATATTTATTAAAATATTTTTCCATTACGACATAGATTATCTTTATTAAAATATTTTGCCGATGGTATTGATTTTTTTGATCCCATCAATTGTTCTCTTTGTTATTTGAACTTAGTTTATGTTTTTGGGGGACATGAGGGTGTAATCTAGGAAGCCTCTCTAAGTTGAGCTCATTCTTGGGAACCTGAGCACATTTTTATGTTTTTTGTTGGTTAAAGAGGGAATCCCAAGGGTACTCAGCCTATAGACTATGGTGGAATTTTTTTGAGGGTTTTATCTCTCTGGTGTGGGTCCTACATTTTATAAGTAAGTGTTCCACCTTTTGCAGAAGGAAACCGACCTCGGCAGCAGTCGACCGATGTCGGTCAGCTCCAATCAGACAGGGACCAATGTCGGTCACCTGTGTGGTTCTAGAATTGCTGTTGATGGATAGTCCATTAAGTGAACGAGTTGTTTGCATGTTAAAGACTAGTTCGAGTCTTTGAGCCGCTTGTCTAATTATTGTATGCATGAGATCTATATAATAGACTCATGGGCTGTATTGTAAGGTGTAGAACTGGGAGAGTTCTTCCCATGGTAGAATCAAGTAGGATTCTTCATGTATGTAAGATCAGGTTTGATATGCAGGGTGTTGCAGGATCATGATGGAGATCTACATGTGATAAGTAAGATCAGGGTTGGTCTACAGATATTCTATCAAAACATCCTTGGGTTCTATTGTTGAATGATATTTTGGTGTTTTAGAATGGAATTAAAGGTTCATCATGAAGTCATGAGACTTCATGATTCACCTATAAGTATACTTATGGAATTTATTCTATTTTATTTTGGAGGGTTTCATTTGATTTTATAATGTCCTTGAATTATATTTGGCTAATGCAAAATTGCTTGAAAATAAATAAATAAAGAGAATGTGGGTTTTCATTAAAAATGGAAGAGTACTATAATATGCAATGTTGATAACCCAGCTATAGGGAAGTATGATTTTCCTTACGTTGACCCTCTTAAGGAAAAACCTATACTATTATACCCTTTCAAATTATTTTAATCATTTGAATTATTTTAACCATCTGAATTAATTTTATCCTACATCTGATTGTTCTAGCTATGTTAGTATTTACCTCTGCTAGTTTTGTTAATGTAATGGGGGGTTATGATCCTCTACCCTTATTTTGTAAATCTATCTAGGGTGATGCAAGTTATTTTAGTGGTTTCAATTTAATTTTTGGTTTTAAGTTTATTACCTTGGTTGTACAGCTCCATCCTTGGCATTTTGATGATATTTCTAGATTTAAGTGTCTGCTACTATTTCATTACCTTTTTATAATGGCAAGTCAATGTGATTAATTTGGTTAACCTTCACCCAAAATCTTGTTAAAAAATCTATTTTAATATCATCAACCTCTTTGTGCATATTTAATTTGGATTATGACCTATACATTAATAATTTGAATATTCTTTCTTAGCTTGGCTTAATGGCCTGGTGGCTTGATTTGATGAACATATATCCCTAATTCATTTTTTATACTCTTTTGGAGTTGGCATAAATTTGATGGATCTTTAAAAATGATATTTGTAGATCCATTATGAAGTCATGGTACTTCATGATGGATCTATAATACCCATAATCAAAATTGCTTTTTTGGTTTAATGGTTGCCATTAGATTCCTACATGTTGCTCTTACCCTCTATTTGGGAATTTTGGTAGATTGGTTAGTTGTATTTCTGGGTTTCATTTTGATATCATGTTTTTACCTTTCATAGTTGATCTATTTTATCCATAGGTTGATGTGGATGTCTTGAGGATCATGAATTAATGATACATTCATGCATCTCTAGAAACTATGTCGATTCTAAGGATGATCATTGGATAATGGTGAGTTGCATCTTTCTTTTGGTGTTGGTATGGGTGTTTTGGTTGTATTGTTATTGTTTGAATGTTTTTGATTGATTTTCCTTACCTTTTTTGATCTTAGATTTGTTGAATTCCTTGTTCATTAATATTATGGATGTATGTTGGAAATTACAGTGAATCTTATCAATTGTTTATCTTGATAATTGAATTAATCCTATGTGATATTATGTAAGTGTTTCTTGGGTTTAGAGATATGTGTATTATGAATAAAGGTCATATTCTTGATATTATGGAATTATGGGTAGTTGTCTCTTTTTGATGATTGGTTGGAAACTATTATGCTTTATTCCTTATTGTCAAATGTCATTGGTGCTTTGGGTTGAATGTTGTCATGAGTTGTTTCAGTGAATTTAAAACTTTTTGGCTTGCTCTTAACCCATCTATTATCTAGTTGCCAAATTCCACAATCCAATTGATGGATGGGGTGGTTAGGGCCACCATATAGATGGGATCATCAGGTTGTGGATGCAGGGTTGGATCTTATTACACTTATTATGTGAGTTCTTATTATTTATATTGAACCTTCATATTGGTGGCATAGTTTATTTTGCATGGTGGTGTCCAACCTATGTTGGATGATTATATGGAATTGTAATTACTGCATTTTTATTTGTTGATTAAATCATCATACCTTGAGTTTGAATCTCATACTTTCTTATGGAATGTGTGGGAGTTAATGATAGATCGTTATTGGGTTAAAAATGATGAGGGTACATTCTATATCACAATGGAAATATTATTAGATATTGTAGAATGAGAAATAAGTTATGTGACTTAATGTAAGTGAGAAAATGTGTGATATGCATAAATAAATAGTCCATTATTCATAACTATTCATATGCTTTAATTGATCAATATTTATTTTCCTTTCATACTAATGTAGAGCAACATCAAAATACTCTACATACTCTATCTATGATACCTTAAATATAATTTACTGACAACAAAGTTTCAAACTCTACTTGTCTTATCCAAGATACTTTCCTTGATAAGGGCTCATTAGACCACTATGCAACTTTTGGTTTTTGGATTTATTGCTTTTTTGAATACTCCTAAACACCTTCCCCATGTTATTCATGGTCTCATTATACCTCATATTACATTGGCAATATTTTTCATCCCTTGTTCTTAAACCTTTACCACTTCCTATTTTATCATAGTCAAAGCTAATAGCCTTTTCTAAGAAATTTATGGATAGTACAGACCAAAACTTTTGTTCCTTGAGAAAATAAAACTTTATTCAACTACCCTCTATGCTCTTTTTACCTTATATGAAATTTCATGCTTTCAGTCATTCATTAGACCAATGTTTAAGACACTTTGAGGTCATTGTGTAGGTCTATTAGGCCTCTTATAGCCCTTTTTACACAAGGTCTCATATATTTGTACAGGCACATACTTTATTAGAATACAAAATAAAAAATATTTTTGTATACATGTAAATACATCTCATCACAAATTTTTTGTGAGTTTCACTGGTGTAATCATGTTTTATCATCAAGGCCCTGGTTATAGGGTTTAAAGAGCTTGTTTTAACCCGAGAAAAATTATTATAGGTTTTAAGACTTATCAAAGAATTTATAATGATTGTGAAGCTTTATTTTGCCCTGTACTATCATATTACACCCTTCCAATCCATATTTTATATTAATTATTCTATTATTCATGTTTTTATCACAAAGTTTTACTTCATTGTGTGTGTACGAATAAGGTTGCAATAATTCGAGTGGGAGGTTCATATTCTATTTCTCTCCAAAGTAATTCCACACAAAACCCAAGATTGATTAACCTTTGAAATATTTTTAAAAATATTACACAGTTAATATACACCCCTTATGACTCTTATTCTGTAGACTTCCATTAACTTCTAAGTTACCATAGTACGATTAAAAGGCAATACAGATTCTCTTAAAGGTCTAAAAGTAATCACTCTATGATAGTTTTACTCTAATCAATATAAACTCACAAAAATGTGTTTAAGATACTTTATAATCATGTCATTCATTTTATACTTGTTCTCACTCAATCTTTGCAAGCCTTTTCTTGTTCCAAATCGTGTGCAGTCATAGTCTAACATAGATTTCACATAATTTCTCCATTTATTCCAATAGATAGATGTCCAAAATAGGCTATAACCTTTTAAAATATTTAAATAAATTTAAATACCCATATTTTCAATCATAATTTCATTAAATAAAAAAATTCTTACTCTCATAAGGCAATCTATCTTCATCAACATAGAATGCATGTAATTGTTTAGACACACAGAATACATAAAACTTATAGTTAGTTTTGTTTCCAAAAGGGACTTTCCATTAATCATCACAAACACAAAATTCATTATATTTAAAAATATTATCACTCATTAACATTTTTCCTCAACTACAAATCTTTTACTAATCACCTCATACACACAGTCCTCACAACATAAGAACAAGGTTTGATTGTTTGGTCTACAACCAATCACTCATTTGTATATGTGAAAGGTAACTTCATACAATACAAAGAATTTTTTTAACCTATAAAATTCACTTAAAAACACCATCTTGATGAAAACCATCTCTTTATAAATGCATAATACTCAATTTATGTCATCAACTTCATAAATATTCAAATAGTGCAGGGTTTGCAAAACAACATCCTTTCAAACATAAAATTATATATTCATAATTTGGGAGTTTTACATATTCATCTTAAAATAAAACCCATATATAAATTTATACTGACCTACAATGACTCTTTACACAAAAAATAAATAAATTTAAGACTCCAAATTCTATAACTAACTTTTTAATTGTCCTTATATGTTGGATAACCAACTCAAATACTCAACAAAATGACTCAACATGCATGTTCTTAAACCTTTATTGGAACCCAACCACCTATCAATAATTTGATACCTATTACATTCCATTTTATACCTCAAACACATCATCATTACATCTTTAAAATTTTTAATTTTCAAATGAGGAAAAAAGGTAGGTAACTCTTTAAAAACTCTAATTTAAATTTTGATAATTTTTAATACCTCAAAATTACTTCTAGAGGACTAAAATGACCTAAAAAAACCTAAAACATAATCCAAAACATAAAATTTTACTTATATATGCAATGTGTTAGTGATGCTCTTGCATCATACTACCGAGGTTCAAAAAAAATTCCCATGAAAGTTATAATTTATGTTGACTTTGAGATCCTTTGCAACATCCTTATCCAAGTTCACATCCACTTGTATCCCAAGGTGTATTTGAGATTCCTAGGATTCTATGATGCTTGATTATGTTGGAACCTCTTTTATTCACTCCTCTCTTACTTCTTATTTTTAAATCATCTTCTTATGTTTTAATTTTCCACTTCATCACCTTCATCTTTTTAGTGATCTCTTGCAATCAACCTACACATAGAACACACAAATTAATAAAAACAACCTCCTTATTATCCTCTTGGATATCTCTCTCTCTCTTGATCATGTATGTTTATTCTCTCCATGCTTGCTTCTAATTTTTGTGGAAGTATTTTTGTAAATAAGGCCTCTTCTTCACCCTCTTTGGCTTCCAATATCCAACTATATTCTACTACAACTTTCTTCCCTTCACTCTCCTCTTTGACACCATACAATTCTCTTTATATGGATGCTATCTCCCTCTATAGTTTCTTAGAACTTTCAAATGTAAACTGAAAATAAGATTTATCTTTTCCCTTAAAGCCTTTAATGAGGCCCTCAAAGTAATATTTTCCCTCTTGATCATGTCTATCACATGGCTAGATACAATTTTCATTTTGTTCACTTGGTTGCTCATTCCCCAAAAACTTATGCATCTCCTTCTTCAATTGAATTCATAACATCCTCTTATTTTCTATCTCTTCTCTCATGGTTTGTATTCTCCTTCACTTCATCTATTGTCTTATTGGACATTTGATTGGATTCTTCTTTATCACTCATCCAAAGTATGGGCTCTCAATCTCTCTTAACTACTCTATCATGAGGTTCATCAAGGCTATCTATTGATTTATCTCATTCATCTCTCTTTGGAAATATTTTTCTTGTTTCTTCCTTCTCAACTCTCTTTAATTTTGATTTCTTAGCTGGTATATTATGTTAGGCATCTCCCTCATCATCCTCTTCACCATATGTATCCTCTTAAGCTATTATTTTGCACCTTATTCCATTCTTTATCCAAGCTATCTCCTTATATCCAGTCCTTTAAGCATTCACTTTTCTCTTTTTTCTTGAGATTATTTAGCTCTCTTCTCTCAAACCTATATTATCTTCCAGGCTACCTTGATTTCAATCACCTTAAAATTTTTATTAGAAATTTTTCAAGAAACCTATCATCATACCTTCAATGAACTTGATCAAATATACAAAACAAAAATAAAAATAAATATGTACCTTCATATACAAACTTGCTTCTCTACTACTTCCTAAATACAATCTTACTCTCATAAAAAAATGATGTAGATCAATATGTACATACTTTTCATAGTCTATCTCTGATACCTGCAATATAACTTCTTGACAACAAAATTTCAAACTCTACTTGTCTTATCCAAGATACTTTCTTTGGCAAGGGCTCATTGGACCACTATGCAACTTTTGGTTTTTGTATTCATTGCCTATTTGAATGCTTCTAAAACCCTTATCAATGATATTCATTGTTTAATTATACATATTATTACTTTGGAAACACTTTTCATCCCTTTTTCTTAAAACTTTACCACTTCCTATTTTATCATAGTCAAAGCTAGTAGCCCTTTTAAGGCATTTATGGCTAGTACAAACCAATACCTTTGTTTATTGATAAAATAAAACTTTATTTAGATACCCTATATTATATTTTTCCCTTATATGAAATTTTATGCTTTCATTCATTCATTAGACCATTATTTAAGACACTTTAAGGTCACTGTGTAGGCATATTAGGCCTTTTTTCTAGCCCTGTTTACACACAGTCTCATATATTCATACAAACACATACTTTCTCAAAATAAAAACACAAAAATATTTTTTTATGCATGTAAATCCATATCATCAAATAATTTGGGTGAGTTTCACTAATGGAATCAGATTTTATCATCAAAACACTTGTTCTAGGGTTTACAAAGCTTGTTACAACCTGAGAGTAGTTGTTATAGGTTTTAAGACTTTATAAATAATATTTAATGACTTTGAATATTTACTTGTACCTATTATATCATATTACACCCCTTCCAATCCATAGTTTAAATTAATGATGCTACTCTTCACATTTTTCTCACAAAGTTTTGCTTCACTATGTGTGTAGGAACAAAGTTGCATTAATCTGAGAGGGATGTTCCTATTATATTTATTTCCAAAGGAATTCCACACAAAAACCAAGATTGATTAACATTTTAAATATTTTAAAACATCATATTCATTCAATATACATCCCTTATGACTCTTCTACTATAAACTTCCATCAACTTTTATGTTACCACAGTATGATTAAAAGACAATGCAGACTATCTTAAAGGTCTAAAAGTAATCACTCTATGAAAGTTGTAATACAATAAATATAAATTCAAAAAAATGTCTTTAAGATAATTTCTAATATTTTTTTCATTTTATACTTTTTCTCATTCAATATTTACAAGCCTTTTCTTCTTCCAAACTTTATGCAGTCACAGTCTAACCTAGATTACATTGAATTTTTCTATTTATTCCAATAGATACATGTCCAAAATAGGCTATAACCTTGTAAAATATTCAAATAAATTAAAATACCCACCATTTAAATCATAATTTCATTTCATACAAACATTCTTACTCTCAGAAGGCAATCTATCTTCCTCAACATAGAATGCATGCAATTCTTTCCAGACACAGAATACATAAAACTTATAGTCAATTTTGTTTCCAAAAGGGAATTTAAATTCATCATAAAAAACACCATGTTAATTTTATTTAAAATTATTATCACTCATTAAAATTTTTCCAAAAATATAAATCCCTTATTGATTACCTCATACACACAGTCCTCACAACACAGGAACAGGGTCTGATTGTTTGGTCTACAACCAATCACTCATTCATACATGTGAAAGGTATCTTCATACAATGAAAATAATGTTTTGAACCCAAAAATTTCACTTCCCAACACCATCTTGATGAAAACCATCTCTTTATCAATACATAATACTCAATTTATGTCATTAACTTTATAAATATTCAAATAGTGTAGGGTCTAAAAAATAACATCATTTCAAAAATAATACTACATATTCATAATTTTGGGGTTTTACATATTCATATTAAAATATAAACCCTCTAAAAATTTAGATGGATCTATAATGACTTGTTACATAAAAAACATCTATTTTAAGAGTCTAAATTTTATAACTAACTTGCTAATTATCCTTGTACATTGGATAATCAACTCAACTACTCAATAGAATGACTCAACATGGGTGTTGTTAACCCTTTATTGGAACCTAACCACCTATCAAAAATTGGATACCTATTACATTACATTGTATACATCAAACACATCATCATTCTAGCTTTAAAATTTTGAATTTTCAAATGAGGAAAAAGGCAAGAAACTCTTTAAAAGACTCTTTTTTAAATTTTGTCAAGTTATAATACCTAAAAATTAATCCTAGAGTACTAACATGACCTAAAAAAATTACAAAAAAATACAAAACATGACATTTGACATATATACCCAATGTGGTATTGATGCTCCTGCATCATACTTTTGAGGAGTAGAAAACTTTCCCATGAAAGTTATAATTGATGTTGACTTTGATATCCTTTGTAACATCCTTCTCCAAGTGAACATCCACTTGTGTCCCAAGGTGTATTTTAGATACCCAAGCCTTTTTTATGCTTTCTTATTTTGTATCCTCTTTTATTCACTCCTCTCTTACTTATCAATTTTCAATCATCTTCATGTGCTGTAATCTTCCACCTCATCACCTTCAACTTCGTATTTCTCTCTTGAAACCAACCCACACATGGAATACACAAATTAATAAAAATAACCTCCTTATTTTCCTCTTGGATATCTCTCTCTTGATCATGTATGATTGTTCTCTCCATGCTTGCTTCTATTTCTTGTGGAAGTAGTATTGCAAGTAAGGCTTATTCTTCACCCTCTTCAGTCTCCAATATGCAACTATATTCTACTACAACTTTCTTCACATAATTATCCTACTTGACACCATATAATGCTCTTTCTATGGATGCTATCTCCCTCTCTATATGTTCAAAACTCTCATATGTAAATTTAAAATTAGATTCATCTTTGCCCTCCAAGACTTGAATGAGGCCCTCAAAGTAATTTTTTTCCTCTTTATCATGTCTATCACATGGATAGCTATAGTTTTCATTTTTTTCACTTGGCTTCTCATTCCACAAAAGCTTAAGCCTCTCCTTCTTCAATTGATTGCATAACATCCTCTTATTTTTCTCTCTTTTCTCTCATGGTTTTCATTATCCTTCTCTTAATCTATTGTCTTATTGGCCATTTGATAGGATTCTTCTTTATCACCCATCCAAAGTGTGGGCTCACAATCTCTCTCAACTGATCTATCATGAGGTTCATCAAGGCTATCTATTACTTTATCCCACTCATCTCTCTTTAGAAGTCTTCTTCTTTTTGCTTCCTTCTCAAATGCCTTTGATTTTTCTTTCTCAACTAGTCTTTCATGTTAGGAAGCTCCCTCATCATTATCTTCACCATATGTATTCTCTCAAGTGAGTCTTTTGCACCTTGTTCCATTCTTTATCCAAGTTATCTCCTTGGATCCAATCCTTTGAGCATTCACTTTTCTCTCTTTTATTAAGATTCTTTATCTCTCTTCTCTCAATCCTATTTTGGCTATCAACTTGCTTGGACCAAATTTTAATCACCTTACAATTTTTATTAGTAAATTTTACAGTAGCCTATCATCATACCTTCAATGAACTTGATCAAATATACAAACCAAAAATCTAAATAGATATTTACCATCATATGCAAACTTGCTTCTCCACTTCTTCACAAAGACATTCCTACTCCGATACCAAAATGATGCAGATAAACATCAAATAATATATGTATTCTATCTATGGTACCTAAAATATAAGTTCTTGACAATGAATTTTCAAACTCTACTTGTCTTATCCAATATACTTTCCTTCACAAGGGCTTATTTGACCATTATGCAACTTTTGGTTTTTGTATTCATTGCCTATTTAATGCTTATAAAAAAAAATTACATGTTATTCATGGTTTCATTATACATCTTATTACATTGTCAACACTTTTCACCCCTTTTTCTTAAAACTTTACCACTTCCTATTTTATCACAGTCAAAGCTAGTAGCCATTTTTAAGGCATTTATGGCTAGTACAGATCAGTACCTTTGTTTCTTGAGAAAAAAAAATTACTTTAGATACCCTCTATGATATTTTTTCCTTATATGAATTTCATACTTTCATTCATTCATTAGACCATTGTTTAAGACACTTTAAGGTCACTGTGTAGGCGTATTAGGCCTCTTCTAGTCATGTTTACACACAGTCTCATATATTTGTATGGACACGTACTTTCTTAGACTAAAAACACAAAATTATTTTTGTATACATGTAAATATATCTCATAACAAATTCTGGGTGATTTTCACTAGTAAAATCACATTTCATCATCAAAATCCTAGTTGTAAGGTTTATAGAGCCTGTTACAACCCAAGAGTAGTTAAAATAGGTTTTAATACTTATCAAATAATATCTAATGAATGTGAATATTTATCCTTATGTTATAATATTACACCCCTTCCAATCCATAGTTTCTATTAACGATTATACTATTCATATTTTTTGCACAAAGTTTTGCATCACTGTGTGTGCAAGAATAAGTTTGCATTAATCTGAGAGGGAGGTTCCTATTTTATTTATTTCAAAAGTAATTACACACAAAAATCAAGATTTATTAACCTTTGAATATTTTAAAACATATTACTCATTAAATATACACCCCTTATGACTCTTCTGCTACAGACTTCCATCAACATCAATGTTATCATAGTATGATGAAAAGACAATGCAAACTATATTAAAGGTTTGAAAGTAAAGGTCTAAAAGTAATCACTCTATGAAATTTGTTCTCCAATAAATATAAAGTCTCAAAAATGTCTTTAAGATACTTTATAATCATTTTGTTTATTTTATACTCATTAACATTCAATAATTACGAGCCTTTTATTGTTCCAAATTATGTGCAATCACAGTCTAACACACATTACACAAAATTTATCCATTTATTCTAAAAGATACATGTCCAGAATAGGCTATAAGATTATAAAAGATTTAAATACATTAAAATACCCATATTTTAAATCATAAATTAATTTCATATAGACTTTATTAATCTCATAAGGCAATCTGTCTTTATCAACACATAATGCATGCAATTCTTTCCACACATAGAATACATATAACTTACAGTGAATTTTGTTTCTAAAAGGGAATTTCAATTCATCATCACAAATACAACACTAGTTATATTTAAAATTATGATCACTTATCAACATGTTTCCACAAATACAAATCCCTTACTAATCACCTCATACACATTATCCTCACAACATAAGAACACGGTTTTATTATTTGGTCTGTAACCAATCACTCATTCATACATGTTAAAGGTAAATTAATACAATGAAAATAATTTTTTAAAGCCATAAAATTCACTTACCATCTCTTTATCAATGTACAATATCCATTTGTGTCATCAACTCCATAAATATTTAAATAGTGCATGGTCTACAAAACATCCTTTCAAACATAAAATTGTATATTCATAATTTTAGGGTTTTACATATTCATCTTAAAATATAACCACTATAAAACTTTATATAGACCTAAAATGACTCATTACACAATAAAACATTTATTTTAAGACTCCAAATTCTATAACTAACTTGTTAACTATCCTTGTACATTGGAGAACCAACTCAACTACTCAACAAAATGACTCAACATGGGTGTCGTTAACCCTTTATTAGAACCTAACCACCAAGCAACAAGTGTATACCTATTAAATGACATTTTATACCTCAAACACATCATCATTCTATATTTACAAATTTGAATTTTAAAATGAGGAAAAAAGGTGGGAAACTATTTAAAAGACTCTAATTTAAATTTTGACAAGTTTTAATACCTAAAAATGACTCATAGAGGACTAACATGACCTAAAAAACCTAAAAAGAAATCCAAAACATGACATTTGACTTTTATACATAATTTGGTAGTAATGCTCTTACATTAAGTACCTTGATTGTTGATGAGCCAATACAAGGTTCTTATCGTATAATATGTTATTATACTTGTTCTCATTTCTTTAGTGGCTTCTAAATGCTACAAAAGATGTATTTTACCACTACTAGAATTTAGTAATACTAGATGGTGGATATTTTTTATGATTATGATTTTTATTTTATGTGTATTTCTATTGTGTAAAGTAATGAAATCATAATGGTTGATTTGCATATGGTGTTGGTTATCTAATCGATTTATTGAAAGTTTTAAATTGTTAAATCTTTATAATTTTATTGTGCACATGTATAATGTGGGTTAATTATTTGGTCACTTGGTGCATGGGTTAAAGGAAATGACTTATTAAGAGTCAATAGGAAATTATTTTTTTATTATCTCTCTTAGTTATGTAATTTCCTTGATTGTTGTGTATGAGAGTATTCTTCTTTGGTCAAGGAATATTTGTAAATGCTCAAAATAATTAATTAACATGGGATGTTTAGGTGATATTATCCTTATGAACTATTTTATTACATGATGTGATATGCCTTGACCTTGTACTGGTGTCTTATAGTCTTCCTTCGGTTCATTTTATAACTTAGTAACTAGATATTAAACGTCATGATGAGTCTCAACTTTTGGAATACTATGGGTTACTTATTATTATAAATTAAAAGCTTGTATATTTTATATCTTCTTGATCAATGTATGAAACTATAAATAGGCTGGAAAATTTAATACGCACAATCAACTCTTAACATGGCATCTAGTTAAATAAAGCAGAACAAGCCTATAGTTGTCCATGTTATGAAGATTATTTAATTCATACGAAATCGAAGGATTTCATGTTATGGTTATTATTTTATACCTTCAGATTGAACTTAGTTGATAATAATTAAGCTAATTATAGAAAGGATAATGTGGTGCATGGACCTCAAGTCAGAGATTTACTTATGAAATCTTGACTTGTAGCATCATCTTAATTATCTATAAATGTGTTAATTTTCACTCTTGATAAAAATGGTCACATAATTTTATAAAATAAACCATTACGATAATTATGGTTGTAATTTTGATCTTTATGTTGCTTCCTTGCCCCATTCTTTATTAACCATGACTAGAGACATTGGTTCTATGGTATGTTCTCTTACCTTGACCTTTAATAATCATGATAATCAAACCTTAATGTTTTATTACTTGTACTATATTAGACAAGATGGCATTTTTTTTTCATTATATATATATATATATATATATATATATATATATATATATATATATATATATATATATATATATATATATATAGGTTGGGTTAAGATTAACTAGTTATGTGTTACACTATCTTAATGTTTCATGGAATCGTATGGCACCTTGACACATGGGGTTGATGTTTTATATTAAAGGAACCATTGTTCTCATTTTTATAGCATGTTGAGGTTAGACCTAGAGTTCATTTCATAGAGATATTTTCTTGAATGATCTAGGTTGCCTTAAGGGCATCCATCTCATGACTCTATTAGTGAGAACCCAATTATTTCACTGAGTATCTAATTTGGAATTTATTAGGAAGGATGAGATACTTAACCAAGGATAAGGTACTTTTATATGGTCCTATAAAGGAGATGAGTACTATGTATAAAGTGTGGAGTTTATCAGTGTGCACTAGCACACTGATACATCCCAAACTATATATCCCTATTAGGTAATATACTCCCCTATAGAATATGTTAAGGGTGTTTTAACCCTTGATATGTAACCTCAGCCAATTTAATTCATTATTTTTATATGATTATGCTTGTGCATGATCAAAATTTATGTATTATTGCATCACTCCATTGTGTAGAAGGCCCTACACATGGAGTTGGCTACACTCTGATAAATTAATTCCAATTTTTTTTGGGATTGTTTCATTTGTTTTATCTCAAACTAGAGGCACTCCTTGAGCAACATAACCTGCAGACCTAGTACATGAATGATAAAAAGGTTGAATGATAGAGTTTTGAGTGACTATGGGATGATGTCTAAGGTTGAATTGAGGATGAATAAATCTTGATAATCACCTACAACCACTTGGACCACTCATAAGTGGTCTCATACTTAGAAACATAGTCTATGCCTACTAGACCTATGAACTAGGCATGAACCATCAGGTGCCTAATATCATTCATATGACCATATGGTCTTATCAATAAATTTTATATAATTAATGAGAGATGTATAATTGATGGGAATCATTTTTTTTCTGACAATAAATCAAATTGCTCATTTTTTTCCTTAGTTTATCTCAAAGATGTCCATAATACATAGTAAGAGATCAAGAACCAACTTATTTCCCTCATATCTATACATAAAATGTGATGGTGTCTCAATAACTTAGGTAGATTTTAGGGGGTGCCATACTTAAACTCAATGGCATAGGTTTGAGGGTTAAGGGCTTAACATTTATGAATCATTGTTAAGAACCTAAATGACCTAAAACCCTCATAATAACCCGATGAGAAATATATGAAGATAAATGCATCCATAAGGGTTCAATTGATTTATAAGATGATTTGGAATTACTTGGGACTCTCATACGCTCTGTAAAACTCATTTTTTATATACCATCACTTGTATAGATGAGGCAAATTCCATGTTTTTTGCATTTTGTTAGGAGAATTAAAGGTGAAGAAGGGAATAGACTAATGAAATTCATGGTGTAAGGTATGTATAGATGTATTATAAATATTCATACCTCATTATCACATTTGTAATGAATTAAAACTCCTCTTATAATTTGGTTGTTGTAGGCAGCCTTTGATAGATTAGTGAGGAGGGTAGTTACCAAGTTGAGAATGAGAAGTGTTGTTTGGAGTTCTTTTGAGCTATACATTATAAACTAGAGGAAAAATAAGTTATGAAAAGGTGTATTAAATCTATGAAATTAATTTCCATGAGTGTGTGTAAGTCACTGTAGTGACAAGTGTTAGAATTGAGGCCTAGAAGGCTAATGTGTTACTGTAAGTGAGTGACAATAAGTGGCAAGGAAAAGACCATCAGTTCAGGGGTGTATAATGACTTAAAAAAATCATTCTTCCATCTTCTCAAATCAGATGATATGTTTCAATGACTTCTAAGGTATCTCTAAGAAATTAAGTAGAATCCTCATCAAGAAGGTAGTTTCAAGAAATACAATGGAGTGTCCTTATGCCAACTTCATGAAGATGGCATGTTTGTGAATTGACAATTGTCCAAGACGATCTCATGATTTGTTCCCTGACTCCTCTTGTTTTGTAATTGGTTTCCAAGACATAACACTTGGCAAGGTGTCTCTTCAACATCAGTCTTTCTCTCTCATCTCTTGTGCTTTATATATTAAATCCATTTTGGGTTTGTAAAGAATCCACAATTGGTATGGCAAAGCCTTTTTGGTTTTGACATCTTGTTTTTCCTTTAAATAAAGTTTTCTCAAACTAGTTTATTCTATAAAATTCTTTCCTAAGTATGTGAAGTAGTATATTTGGATGAAAAATGATTATTGTTTCTCCTTGCTTCTATTCTGCTTTTGTATGCATTTTTTGAGTAACACTTATTCTAATAGGTCTCATGAAGTGTAACTATTTGTTAGGTGTTTTTCTAAGTGTGAATAGATAATAGCAGTGTCTAAGATTAGACTTCCTATTCATCAACCTTTGGAAATGCATAGAAATCTACGTCCATGTACAAACACTTATGCTAGAAGAACCTTGAGTTAAGATCAGTTTTAGCAATCTACCCTCATAGTGTAAGTTTCAAGTATGTTTTTGGAGATATCCTCAATGCATCACATCTACTAGTATAGGTTACTTCCATGTTTATTTATTCTATTTTCACCCCTAATAAGTGATTATTATAGTTTAGTTGAGATCCTAAATAGTTAGATCAAGGGAGTTATCCCTTAAACTAAAGATCTATATCGTGTAGCAATATTGCTATACTCAAAGATAGTTTCATGTTTTCCTAAGTTTGAGAAGGTTTGATTGACTTATATAGGGGGAAAATTTGGGATATAAAAAGTAATAATTAAATGTGATCACGTTTTCTCTATAATTTCTAACATATATGATTGACAAAGTATAAAATGTATGAATAAGTTTGATAGGAATTTTTTTGTTAGTTGTTATAATATTATATTTTTTATCTTGTAAAATAATAGTGAATATTTTAATAAATAAATAAGGTAGATTATGATAAAATATCTCTAATTAAAGGGTGTCTCCCACTGTAACTGTTACATGATTTAAAACTCAGACCGTTCTCTCACTGGGATTTATTTGAATGATCTTATCTATTATTTTTATTTTTATTAAAGGTAAAAGTGGGTTTTGAATGGGGTACCTACCCTTTACAAAATAAACTATAAACAAGGTCTTCCAAACCAAATATGACAAAAAAGTTTGTAGAAAAAACAATGAATAAAAACCAACACAATAACAATAGTAGATAAACAATAAAACTACCTAATCTGCATAAAACAAAGATGAATCATGACCCTGCCAACTTTTTTTCCTTTTGATATCTAAGGTTCATATTAAGAGGTTAAAAATATTTCTCATCTCTACCTTTCTTCATGTTGCTAACTAAAGTAAACACTCCTCCTTCCCATAAATTAGATATAAAAAGGATGGAGTCTTCAAGAGAATTCATTGGTAAGTAATTTATCAGAGATTCCCTTCAATAAAATCCATTAGTATGCAATTTATCAAAGATTCCTTTACTAAAAAACCTTATTTAGAATCTAGGGAATGACTTTTTTCAACTAAATCTTCTAACTGCAAATTTACTTTAGAGTTAATTTTTTTGACCAATGGTTCTTCATATTTACTTTCTACTTCTTTTGCAATGTCTTCATCTTCACTATCAGAAGCAAAAATTGTGAGATGATCAGTTAGAGCATATTTACACAAAGAGGTCATTTTCTTTATTCTGGATGTTTGACATAAGCTTGCCAAATGACATATAGCAAAACATTTTCTACATTTGAAAGTTACACTTTCATAGTTGAGAACTTGTGACTAGATCTGGTTCTGAACCTTCAAATAAATAGAATCAGAGAGATCTAAAACTTTCATATAAATAAGGATTTGATTATAGGTAGTGTGTAGATAAAAAAAATTAGTTCCATCCATAGCCAAAAATTCTCCTAAAACTATACCTATAGCTGATAATGCATATTTAAACCAAAATTGAAGGGGCAAGTAAGGAAGATGCACCCAAATTGGCCTAATATTAAAAGATTTAGTTAATGGGTTGAAAGAAGGAAACCATGGATTCATCAAGAGGATATGTTGATCCATATAACAGATCTATTTATACATGATCAAATTTTGATCCTCAAGAAGATTAAAAATTGCTATAAAGAAGCCTTTGTCACTAGGGTATATCTCCAAGGTATCTTTCATGAAAGGACACCAATTTTCCAAAATCCATTTATGGATCACCAAAAGGATTAGATAGAGCTAATTAAACCTAAATATAATCCCATTATTAGCAAACCATTCTTCATTTTCCATCACATCTTCAAGAACTTTATCCTCAAAGTATATATATATATATATATATATATATATATATATATATATATATATATATATAAGATTCTATTGTTGATTCCAAAGGCTTGTAAACCCTCTTGGATGCCACTTCTGCAAAGCTTTTCTCTACGATAAGAATTTTGTTTCTTATTCTCTATATGTTTGGCTACTTTAGGGTTGACCAAATCATTTTCTCACAAATTTTCAACTACATGAGCCTTTTATACAATAATTTCCCTTGATGGCTATGGTATCAAGTCTTATTTCGCTAGAGGAGGCTGGGTATTGGCCACAACCTTTGGATTCTTATCTCTTTCCAAGCCAACCAATGATTTTTGAGGCTCCCTTGTCATTTACAATACTTCCCCTATCACTGCCACTATAGAAATAGATGCCACTACCACTGTTGCATGAGAACTAGATCATTGAGGATTTAGAACAAGTGGGTTTAGACTAGATAGAATCTCTTGAGACTTATTCAAATCTACCATGGTATTTTTTTGGTAAAAATACAATGATGTCTTATCATATCTATCCATCAAATAACATGCTACTTTCTCCATTGAACTATTTGTCATGGCCACAAGACTACCATAGTGATTAGGGTTCGAGGATGAAGTCATAGGAATAGAGGATTTTTGTATTTGGGCATAAAAATGACATATGTGACTATTTTAACTGTTAATTCTATGTGACTTTCTTTCCTAAAAATGTGTTTTCTATCTTATCAACATAAATATTATAATTTTTTTGATTGTAATGGTGTTAGAATTCATATGTTCATATTTCAATCTTGATTTTGAGTCCCTATACCTTTCTAGGGAGTAAGGTGTGTTGAATATTATATTAATCATTGTGCCATTAATTTGGTTTAGTGATTGATATTAATTTTTACATTCATATAAAAGGAAAACAAATTCCATTAATATATTAGGGTGAATGTTGTGATGTCACATCTACAACACAAGATGTAAATATATTAAATGGTTTCCAAAATTTGTGGACAATATAGTTACTATTTAAAATATAATATATAGTTAACATTATAAAAACTAATTTTACTTTGTGTAGGTAAAAATTGAATGAAAAGTAATAAAATAATATCCAGTATTAAAAGTAAACACTCTATTTCATTACAACCCACCACCACCCATGAATGAAACTAACTTAGAATTTTAATTTAAAATATTGAAAATATCTAATATTGAGATTAAAAAAATACTTATATCTAAAATAATATTTTTATATTATTTTAATTTATTAAAAAATAAATTATAAATAATTATTTAAACAAAATAAAAATTACTATTTAATAATTTCCTTTGTGGGCAGCTCCTTTGCCATGTTCCTAATGATGAAGCTGAAAAAGAGAGAAGAAAAAACAAAAAATATGATGGTTGGACCATACCTGATACCTTCCCCATTCAATGGGTAGGTTGGGGCAACAAACTGGACAATTCTCTTCCATTGCCTCCATCTATGGGGCTAGTGTCCCATGTTGTTTAATGGGTGGATTTGGTATCTTTTATTTCTTGTGTCGGTGTTAGAAATAATGTAATTAAATCTTAGTAGCTTTAGTTTCTTGATTACACCTTGTATTCTATTTTCTCAGTATACCCATGTTGTTTAATGGGTGGTTCTAGTATCTTTTATTTCTTGTGTTGATTTTAGCAATGATGTAATGAACTCTTAGTAGCTTTGATTTCTAAATTCTCTGATGTATTTTTTTGTATGCTTTCATACACCCTATATTTTTAATCATTCATGTATTATAGTTATTATCTTTAATATGATGCATGTTCCAATAAAACAATAATCAATTATCCAAAATAAATTAAAATAAAATTTTAATTAATATATAAAGATAAATTTTCAAAATTACAGTTGATTTAGAAAAAAATTATGCAATATAAAATTTCCATGATTCAAAGATTTAAATATAAAATAGAGCACATAATTTTTAAATGATATATTCATCATAAAATATATATTAAAATAGGAGAGTAATGTACAAAATGTCAAACATTATATCTGATTCAAATTTTTACAGTAATAATTGTTTGAACATTTCATCAAAAAAATTATTAATGGGTTTCTAAATGGAGCTCCACCTCCTTAAATTCTATGCTTTATTAAGTTGGGGTTCATACATATAATAAATTATATGCATGGTTTCATTAGAAATAATTCCACATACAAATATTTTATTACCATTTATTAAAATTGCACCTCTAAGAAGCCTTAGTTGTCTAAGAAGAGCTTCTAATAAGCTCCATCCATATCCATGACCATTCTCCTCATCATATTTCATAACTCTCATTTCTTGTAAGTAATATAAACATTGATCCCCAGTTGCCAAAGATAAAGGGTCCCATGTACGCATCCACATATTCTTCAATGTTGTCCATAGCCATGTCTTTGGATTGAATAGTTTTGCACTTTTATAAAATTGAGTAAACACACAATATTTTCTGTCAATAAAATACCTGCCATACCAACCCCTCTTGTTAGGCATATGATGAAGATGTTTCCATCTATTTTCATCAACCTTATAAATAGCTACACTATCTACTTCCAATCCTCTCATTTTGGTTCCTCTACCAATGTAAATTTCTTTGCCATGAGTTGCACATGCAAAACTAAATGGAAAAGCAAGCATGTGCATGCTATTCTATTAGGTTGAATTGAAAAAGTTGTAAATCATAACAATGTCCCTCCTCTTACACACCCCTTTATCTTGCCTCATTATCCCTGTTAAAATTAGTTCGTTATTGAAACCTTGATGCTCTATAATAAACTGAGTTATATCTTATTTTTATTTTAAACTATTATTAAAAAAGGAAGTAACTGATAAAATCTATCAATATAATCTATTCATTCTTTTATTTTACAATGTATTTTCATGTATTTTGATAATTGCATGAGTTGCTTTTTAATATGTTTAAAAAAATAGACCATTTAACAAATATATCGATATAATTTTAACCTCATTCAATTAAATATCTTAAATGTATTCATATTAATAAATTTATATATTAATGTTAATTTTTAAATATTTAAATTAAATAAATGGATAGTTATTTTATTTTATTTTTTTAATTTTATCTTATTTTAAATTTATTTTTGTATCATTTTTTAGTCATTCTATTTTATAAGAATTGTATATATTTTATTAATTTATTATTAAAATAGTATTTTTATGAATATATTATTTATTCATAAATATTAACCGTACATATTGAAATGATCATAAGATTTAATAAATTAATAATTTATTTTAAATTTTTAAAATTAAATCTTTTTAGAAACATAAATTAAATATTACATATTAATTTAAAATTAATAATCATAAATATATATTTATTAAAAAATAATTAACTTCATAACTAAATGTGTCCTAAATTTTTAAAAAGTTTAATTATATATAAAATATATTATATATTTTATTAAACCTTAAAATAAATTCGATTTTACATAATTAATAATATATATTATATTTATAAAATAATTTTAAAATTTTTTTAAATTCTTACTTAAAACATAACTAGAAAAACTCAACACTTTACTTTTAGAAAAACAACCTATACAATTTTGTTTTTAATATTTAAATTCTATGGTTTAAAAATTAAATTTTATTTAGAAAATACTTTTTTTATTGACATTTTTATTTGTATGTTTACTTTTCTAATATCTTAAAAATATGTTTTATTTCATAAATCATTACACCGATAGGTGTTCTCTACAATGACATCTGGTGGGGAGTGAAACGTTGTAATGGTGTGAGTGGGTTGACAATTTTTTTTTTAAAACAAAAAATTATAAAATAAATTTTAATTAACAAGCCAACATAAATAAATTAAAAATAAATCAATCGATATAATGGTTTTAAAAAATAAATAATATATATATATACAAATAAATTCAAACCAAAAAACAAAACACAAACAAATTCATAAAACAACGAAGAAGAAAAGAAAAGAGTAGAATGTTAAATCAGATAGAGCACAACACAACAATATAATAGGTATGTAGTGACACAATGATTCTTTTTTAAAACTATATTATTCAAATTCTTTAGAAAATTGAATACTATCATCAACTTAAAAACAATAAATAAATTTTTGTTGCCATCCATTTTAAAGATAAAATCATTTCTGCAAAAAATACCTCCAACGTCATCCGCACGTAAACAAGGCAAACAGAAAATTAGATTATTTCTTCTCTATTTTTTTCACAAAAATTAGGGCATCATAAATTTAATACTTCTAATATTGAGATCTTTCAAAAGATGTAATTCTATGAAAATTTATGGCGTCGAGTATTTAATATCACAAATATTTAAATATTTTAAGAGTCTTTTTTAATGCAAAATTAGGGCATCATATATGTAATATTATGAATATTTAAGTATTTCATAATTTTTTTAATGAAAAATTAGGGCATAACAAATTTAATGTGATAAATATTTAAATTAATATACATAAAATAATTTGTATGTTGTATGATTCCAATCAAGAAAATTTCCTCTGACTTTTCTTTGTTATATTGTTTTGGTAAATTATTTTTCATCTATCTAAAAAAATATTTTAGATAATTATTTTGTTTGGTGTAATTATCTATTTTTTATTTGTAATAATCATTAATTTTTGTTTTAGATATCCAATGATAAAATTAATTATTCATGTGTATAGAAAATATTTGCTTTCTCTCCATTTATTAATTAATGTTTATATAATGGAATAACTAATTTTTTAATGTTTATCTTTAGTGAAATTTTATTGTAGTTTTGTTTTTAAAATATGATATTAAATATTTAATTAAATATCATATTAAGATTGTGATTTTTATATCATTTTATGAGTTTTATATTATTTTAAGATCAATTAATTTTGTGTGTGTGTGTGTGTGTGTTTTAATACGGATGTTAATAGAAAAATTATTTAATAAATATGTAGGGAATATGGTTCGACGAAAAATGCAGTTTGAAAATGAACAGAGGAAAAAAGAATATGAAGAATAAAAGTGAGAACAATGAAGAGAATACTCTCAATAATACCAAAGACAAAAAAGACAATTGCCAATGACAAATGAGGATAGAATGAATAAAAATGAATATGAAAGAAAAAAATGCACAAAACATAGAGATGAATTGCCAATCGAAGAGTTAGAAGGACAAATGAGAGAACATGCAGAATATATGATAACACATCATGCACAAACTTATCAACAAGACCAAGTTGTGTTACAAAGAAGATTACAAAGATCAATATGTGCAGATAAAATCACTGATGTAGAAAAATTACTATTACAACAACAAAATTGAGTCTAAGTACAAAGACATCATTTTACAAATAATAATGTCAATGTGGATGGTAATGATGATATTTCAATTGATAGAGAAGTATAACATATGATGGAATTTGTTAAAAGCCCTATTCATGAAACTGAAAGTGGAAAAGAGTGTGTACAAGATTTCACATGAGAAAGATTGATAGAGCCATTGTAACTCAATTTTGCTAATATTGATGATGATACACAAGGGATTATGAATAATTAAACAAAAGCAACGACTTTCAAAAGAAGAAATAAAAATAATAATTTTAAAATTATTGAACAAAAATGACCAAGCGAAATGGAAGGATCCTAGAGAAATTGAGAACAAACAAATATTAATATAACCCAAAATGTTGGAATAGATTTCAAGACTAAACAAGTTAGATAAACTTGCTTCACCACATATGTGTTATATTTGTCAAGAGAGTTACACTGGCATGATTATTCGTCAAGCTCTTTAAGGGCTTGTTTGTAGTAGATGCCATCAAGAGAAACATGTACACTAATTTTTTGAAGCAAATAACATGGATCCTAAGCCTCAACCACCTGAATTGACAAACTTAACCCCAATTGGAAGAGATGTTGGTCACCCATGTGAATCCAATTCTTTAGGTGATCCATGTAATAGGAGGGAAATAAAAATACAAAAGGCATAGTATTTTTTTCTATAGAAAGTTAAATAAATTGCCAAAAATATACCACATCATATTTCAGATCTTCCAATTATCATAGTGCGAAGAAAACAACAATGTGGAACTGCATACAACTTTACTGTGAATAAATATGATGTATATAATGCACTTAAATATAAGATTGAACATGATAAGTTGTGTAAAGATGTCAAGATTGATGAAACAACATTGAAGGATATCCCAACTAATAAGTCTACAAATGTGTTTGAAAAATTGATCTTAGTTAACATGGAATTTGATATAGATTTTAATGAATTTAATTTTTTAGGTCCTATACTTGAGACAGATGAAGGTAATATTGTAGATCACACATCATCAATGGCAACCAAACCATATAATGCCCCAAGAGAGATATAAGTGATTAGATCTTGGGTAAATAATCCAAATGCTAATCTATGTGAATTAGTATCTTAGCCAAAAATTGATACATCTCCATTGAATGAATATGTGACAAAAAGTTTATTAGACATGGATTTCCCAACTCTTTTCCCTAATGGAAGGTGTGATTGGTTAGAACCTAGACTAAAATGTGTGCATCTGCATGAATATGTGAAATATCTGATTTAATATCGAGATAATCATGTTAAAACACACCCTCGATTTAGGTATCTTGCCATGAACAAGATAATGCAAAATCAAGAAAAAAATTCATCAATAGTATTTGTAAAGAAAATCCTTCAATAAATACCAATTAAAATTGATGAATTACTTGAACACATGGATAATATGCTAGAATCTCACCTTGCAAATTAGGTGATGTGATATGAAACTATATTATGAGGCACACATTCTTATTATAGAAAGTGTCATGCAGAGTTAATTAACCCATTGCATCAAATTGGAATTGTTGCACCCAACACCCCCCCTTCTTCATAGGAAATAGGGACCCACATTTTTTTATAAATCTAGGCTTTGATTTTGGTCTGATGGCATTGATACTGCATAACTTTATGGACTTGGACCTATCCTTTTAGTACTTTTTGAAGTAGACCCTCTGGGCACTCATTTCCATAAAGTAGATCCTTCAAAGTCTTTCCCATGAACCCTTCATAACCTTCCTAGATACCCTTCAAATTTTCCTTATTTGACCCTTCCACTCCCCTTTGGCCTTAGCTTGAAGGGCACCTACCCTTCAAATTTTTTTGAAGCTACCCTTTGGGACTTCCTTTAGGACCCTCTATCCATTTCATCAAAACTTTTGTTTTGGGAATTATTATCCAATACATAACCTATAAACTAATTCTTTTAAAGGATGCCTCCCTTTTAGAATTCCTGTAACCTACTCCTTAGAATTTTTGGAAGTGCCCTTCAACCCTTTTCTTCAAAAATTTTGTTCCCTTCCCTTCCCTTTCCTTCTAAACTTTCATTTTATGCCTTGCCTTATCCTTCAAAACTTTTGTTTTGGACCCTTTGTCTGATACACAAAACCCAAAACAATTTCTACCCTTCACTTTCCCCAAACCTACCCTTTAGACTTATGACAAAGTACCCTTTGGTTTGGTCACTAGCCCTTCATATCCCCTTTCTTTGGAACTTTTATTTCGAACCATTTGGTCTGATGCACAACCCATGGAAGAATTTTACGCTCCAATCTAAAGGCACCTACCTTTGAGAACTTTTGAAGTGCCCTTAACCATGTAGAAATACCCCTTCAGATTGTTAAAGGATTCCCTTTAGAGATTCTAGAGTAGACTCTTTAGGACTTTTGTCATGGACCAAAGTGCCCTATAAAGTAGACCCTTTAGATCAAAAATACCCTTTGGGGAAATTGAAAAGGCCCTTAACATTGAAACCTACCCTTCAGAATTAGTGTTTAGGCCTTTCAGAATTAGTATTTTGGATTCCTCACCATGGTGGAGTGTTCTCTTATAAAAATTATCCAAGATGTTTCATCCTAAACAAATCACCAAAATAAATAATCCACCAATGTTGACCCTAACACTTCTTCCCCTAATAACTATGCGAGTATTTTAAATTTTAACCATGTCTTTTTGTTAATAAAGGGAAAGTGTTTTCAAAGGTAATATTTTTCATTTAAATGAAGGTAAAGTGTCTCTTATTAACATTAAAGACCTTGACAAACTTGAGGTGAATAATTTAAATTTAAAGGATCCAAATTATCATTACACATTTACGTCGCATGAACTGATATTTAATGTAGGATCTTATATAGGTGATACTCAACCATTTGATCCATAATTTGCACTCAAGTTATCTTATGATCAAAGCATCCTCATTTCCTAGAGTTATCCAAGATCCCTAGATCTATTCCAAGAGAACATACAACAAACTGTAAGTAAGCTAAAGCTAACTCAATCACTTTGATATATGAGTACACACAACAAGTATTATATTGAAAAAATTAAACACACGAACATATATTAATGATGTCCTCATCTAGGTCATCATGGGGAACTAATCCTCCCTTTGAGTTCTTGATTAAAGATCATAGAGATTTCAAAGATATTGTGTTTGATGCTAAAATATTTGATAACCAATATCAAAACTACTCATAGCTATGGGATGCCATTTATTCAGTGGATGATTTCTCCATAGATGATGAAACAACATTGGTAAATAATTTATGTTTCAAATAATTACTAACTCTCAAATGCCAAAGGTTACATTTCACTACTACCAAACTAGATGTAATGCCTTGCATCAACCTTTTCAAAGACTTATTCTTTATAGGAAAAATATCACAAGATGCATATTTATTTCATGCATGCAGTAATATAGTGGTCAAGTGCATCTTTGGAGATGATTTCCAAATATATTTGTCCCTTACTACACCAGATGCCTATTTTGATCAGCACACCCTGGTGAAATTCAATAAGAACTCATTCTAGGGAGCAATGCAATCATGATTTCTGCCCAATAAAACTATGACGTGGAAAGGCAAGACACTTAGTGGATCATTGCCAATCAATAAATTCAGAATGGGTATTCGTATAGGTATGGATCTTATGAATAGATTATATGGTATGCCTTCTATTCATTTTATGAACTTGGATTGGGTGCCTTTGCTTCATATGATGTTGACACATGATGTTTTTTACACCCTAGGAGAAGTAATTAGCTTTAGGCTAAGAGAACAAATATTGCACAATGATAAACACCCTACCCTCACAGGTAACTTTTTTATGATGTCGTATCTAGTTGATGTAATTATGGGCACATGTTATAATGACTTGATTCATTTATGGTCCTTAACCACCAACTACATCAAGAGTATAATTTGTGACCATTACACATTCATGCACATATATTCCTACCATAAGCATATGGTCAGAATTTGTCAGGATGTATATCCTCAAGTATGGTAGGCTATCTATAGCTCCCGAATGCCATGTGTTGGAGGGAATATTATGAAGAGCCTGAATAGGAAGGGTGATTAATTCTTATATCTAGATATCATAGTAATTTTGGTTTTGGGAAATAACGTGGAGCTTCTATGACTCACCAAGCATGTTCCTGATAAGCTAGCATAATAAGAGATAGCTTTTTAGTTATGGAATAGCATAGAGGAGGATTTGGTAAGGTAAAAGAAGGCTTTCTTATTTGGAAGTCTTATCACTATTGGCAGGATCACATACATGATGAATTAGTATCTTGGTGATGTTTTAACAAATCAAAATTGATATGGTTTCCCCACAGTGTCATGAAAAGATTGGGACCCTCACGGGCATGTTCAAAGATATGTTCATGGGCTTATTATCCCTTACTCCCACCATCCATATTTCTATGACTTTCTCTTCTTGAATTCTAAGAATGAGGAGGAGGTATTATAATGAGAAAGGATAGATGGAGTTCAAGAGGATCATTTGAGGATGATCTAATCAGATCCCAACATTACAACCAGGGAATTAGACCAAAAGAGAGCCTTGTTTAAAGGCTAGAAGCATTTATATTTTTAGAGTGGCCAGTCCCAAGAGCAAGGAGCTTCTTCCTCTCAAGGACCCCCCTCAGGATTGAAATTAAAAGTAATCAAACAAGATCTTGGGGTCCTGGGATAGAGAATGGGTGGAGAAGCCAAAAGAGATCCCATTAGTTTGAACTCTAATGAAGAAGATAAATTGACTATCGAGGTGGGTATAACACAAGTAGTAGTATCCTACTTTGGGAAAGGCTCCCTTGGTTTATGCTAAAAAATTGATGACTCCATTAGGTATCCCAATAATTCAAGTATCTCTAGACTTGCTTGCACCATATCCCAACCTATGAGATAAAGTCACTATTCAGGATTGGATAGAGGACTCAGATGAGGAGGCAAAATTAGAGAAAACAAAGGATCTAAACCTTCAAGATACTTCTTCAAGGTACTTCAAGCCTCCTTACTTTGTCTTTACCTTTAATTTTCATTATTGATGTATCTATATCCTATGTGAAAGTCCCCCCACCTCATCCATTGATACCTCCATAATTTAAACTACATCTCTTCCCATAACCACCCTTTATGTGCCTACTAGTACTAATTTTTATAGAAATAAGAAAGCAACCAGGAAGGTAAAAACCACTTTGGACACACCCCAAATACATGTTTAATCCTCACAACTTGCCCTTCCACTCACCACTTCCACTTCTACAGAGGAAACTACCACAGTTAGCACCAGTAAGGGAAGGAAAGCAAAGCCACATATCATAGTAGTCCACCCACTTCTACAAATTGGAGGAGTGGATTGGTCTAAAATTATATGGCCATCCCTACCAAATTTTTTGACAAAGGTAGCCAAGAAGTAGGTACAGGGAGAGGAGAATGAGCCAGAATGGAAAGTTATCCTCATAACCTCTAATGGACCTAGTAATATCCCACCTTTGGCTATGGAACTAAGGTATCAGGCTTCCTAAAATCCTAATTACAAGATTACTGAGATACCTTCTATGACTACTTTGATCCTCCTACTACCTCCATTCAAAGGGTTAGGAAGAGGAAACTTGAAGATGATCAAGGAACTAGTATCACCCTTGAAGAGTGATAGCCAGTGTTCTCCCTCACCAATAGGTAGAATAGGTAACCAAGAGAATTAATATTCAAAGAAAATATCTTAGACTTGGCTCAAGCACATAAGGATATGGTGGTGGCCATTCATGAAGGTGCAAAATTGGCTCATCAAGAGCTTAAGGAGGAAGTCTAGGAGCTTTAGGAATAAATTGAGTAACTGAAGGAACAATTAATTATTGTGCATGTGCTAGCAAGTATAGAAGCCAAAGTAAGGGATGTAACCTCAAAATACTACCACTCTTTGGAAGCTCTAAAATTCATGAAGTCTGAGATGGCACCCCAAATGAGCTTGGCCAACCAAATTTGTATCTCTCTAACCTAAAACAATACAAATCTTAAAATGTTAGTTGCCTATATAAAAAACTCACTATACAAACACATGGACCTAATGACCACATTTGAGGCATATAATGCCTTGAATTTGGTAGTTATTAGGAATGAAAAGTTTAAAGAATGTTTGAATGTAGTTGTGGCCATGACCCTAAATTGTCAATAATTCGAAGCCTAGCTCCTAAATTTTTTGAAGGATTTGAACCTATCCAAGGTAAAAGATTCTATGGGGAAACTAATTAATAGAATTGATTTTGATAGCATTGCTTAGGAGGTGACAGATAAATTTAAAGGGAATATTTAGGGTTTAATAATGGAAAACATTGAATTAGAGCTAAGTAAACTATGAAGGAAGGTGGCTGAAGTGGAAATATTTAAGAGTAAATTCTATCTCACTAAAGATGAGCATGCAAAGATTCTTGGGCAAACTAAGAGATTCCACCAACCTTCTTTACATAACTTAGACATCATTCAGTAGCAGCATGATGTGGTATAAAAGGTTTATAAGGTCAACAAAGTGAAGAATAAATAGGTTTCTACTAGTATGACTACACTTTTAGCTTCCACTCCAAAAAAAACTCATGTAGCACTCCAGCCACCATAGTCGTAACTCATCATGCACCTTAGTTTTGTAATGATTTTTTATTTCCTTTGATAATTAACTTATTATTTTTAATGTGCATGCATTTCATGCTATTATAAATTCAATTCTTTCTATTTTTATCTCTCATTCGATTTTGACTTTAGTTATAACTACATGTTCTAAACACCTCATGTAATCATCATGCAAATACATGGAGGATGAGGAGACCCCTCCCCAAGATCTATAAATATTATCGTATCACCCTCATTCAAAGGGGGAATTTTTTTTGAATATATATTAGCGATCTATTTTTGATCATCAAGTGTAATATTTTGAGTATTTTCTTCCTAATTTTATATATTTAGTAGTTATCTTTCATGAGTGTTTGTTTTAATAATCTTTAAGTGTGCTAATGTTGTAGATAGATTCTTGATTGTTCTGATTATTATTACTAATCTCATATGTTCAAATGGTTGTTAAGCATTGGTGAATAGTGATTAGAATAGCCAAGTTAAAGATTGAATCATATTCTCGGAATGTGTATTTGTGTTCTTTTAGTATAGTTTTCTAAGTGTGTGTTGATGCTACCTCAGATAATTCATTTTGTATGAGCCATAATCTCCTTTTAAGGGTGTGTAATATCTACCCTAAATGGAGAAACATTTGTCTAAGACTAGTGAATTTCCTATAATTTTTGTTACCTAGACTTTCTAACCATGTTTTTATGCATGTGTGCACTTGATGCTAGCAACAAGTATTGGTTTTAAGAGAACACAAGTCTATCCAAAAATGATCCATAGAAGTAATTATTTAAAGACCATAGGTATTTAATTTTTTCCTTACCTTGCCCTATCTTTGGTGTTTGTTATAAGTACCTACCCACCTTAGATTATAATCCAACCACCCATTCAACTCGCTTAGGAGACCATCTTTTGTAGGAATCATGCCTCTATCCAAAAAACCTCTACATGATTTTCTACTATTCCATCAATAGGGTGAACAAACCACAGACCTATAACTCATGCCCTAGAGTAGATTTTACCTCCATTGAAATCTTGAAATGTTAGAGGTTACCTTGACAAATATGGTGTACATAAAACCCATTTCAATAGTTAGTTGGCATTAGAAGGAGGGTTGATTACCTCTGCATAATAGAGGTTAACCCTTATGTAGAGTTGCACTAGAGTCACTCAAGAGAGTGACCAAATATAACTCCTAGGTTGGTTTATTAGTATCAACCTTAGCAAGCCATAGAAGGCCTAGAGTTGTGCCAACAACTCTAGATCAGAGCAACCCACTTCCACTAGGGAAACTTTCATTTGTAAGGAATATTATGCTTGCTAATCAACCAATGGCCCATAAACAACCCTAACTAATTGGATATGCAATTATCATCCCAGGGGATGTTCATGAACTCCCTTAGAACCCTAAAAAATACCTACCAGCCTTCATTCCCTTGGGAAAAAGGAGAGTAGAAGAGCATACCAAGGCCTTTAAAGCCACACTAAAGTTGATGAATGTAGTAGATGAAGATGTTTCTAGTTGGCTATTTTCATTTACTTTGATGGATGTAGCTTATGACTGGTATCTAAATTTAACTTAAAATTCTATAACCTCATGGGCATAGTGCCATGCTACTTTTTTGACATAGTTTGGATAGGTCACTAATCTAGGGCTAGTACACTAGCACTTCACTAGCATTAAATGGGAACCCAATGAACCAATTCATGCATTCAATGCAAAGTGGTAGAAGATGTATAATTGGATGACATCAAATAATAGACCATAACCAACATTGGCATTGGAGATGTACAAGAATGCCCTAAACCCTATAAATGCAGTATTTTTAAGAAGAGTTATTGTCATTAATACTCTAGCATTGGCATTTTAGGAGGCAATAAATATCGATATGCAACTCAATCCACAAATGCCTATGACACACAAAAATAACAATGGATTATATGCACTTAATATAATACTATTAATAAAGTATAATGTACCTAATTATAACTAGAACCATTTATATGCATTTCCCCCACTGATGTACATGATGCATCAGCCTCTTGGTTACCTAAACACTCACATGAAAACCAATGATTATTAGCCAAATCAGTAAATAGTTACTCCTCTTATGACTATTATTCAAAGTATGGATTCAACAAAGGTAGAATTGGAATCTATATAAAATATGGGTTAGAAGTTAATTAATTAATTAAATTATGTATTACTAACACCTAGATGAGTAACTAGAGTACTAGGTTCCTGAGTTATAACAGGCCCTTTAATCAGCTTGCAAACAATGCTAAGTAGTCTGGTAAACTCCTAAAAATCAACATCACTGAAATAGCTCTCCCTAAATGGTGAAAAATCCAAAACACACCCCATCATGGAAAGCTTGATTGTGTCAAATTCTATACAACATTCAAGATATTATAGAGAGAAGTGACTAGGCAAGATCAGATGATTAATCCACCAAAATCACATCAAAATCTAGGACTTGCCAACATGACCATGTCTTTTGAGAGTCACAAATTTCCCTTCCCAAGAGAGGATGACAATGAACCTAAGGATAATTTGGAAAAAGTGCATGCTTTCCATTAGTTCCATAGGGGTACGTGTAATATAAAGAACAAGCAACCTCTGAACACCTTAACTCCTCCAAATACCACATTAGTTCCACCTGATCCTAAAGTAAATAACAACCCCTTCCTCTAAAATGGATTGATTCATTGCTAAGAAAAGATGAATCAAGAAAGTTAAATAGATACAATATCATGGAAGATATGGATAAAATAAAGGTGATAATCACACTTCATGAATTGGATCAGATCACAAAATATAATGAGTTGTTATGGAGATCCATCATTGGAAATATTCATATGGATAAGGTGGATTCATCTCCAAACAAAGCCAAAGGAGTAATATTCATTGATACCAATGTCACCTATAAGATCAATCCTGAGGTACCACCCTTTTTACTCTGACCATAAGAGTATTTGGTAAAAACATTCACAATTGTTTGGTTGATTTTGGGGAATCTATTACTATTATGTCTATTTATATATGTAAAAATATTGGCCTTAATCCTATCCCTTCAAAGAGGTATGTTTCCTAACTAGATAAAACCGTGGTATTAATGGTAAGAGATCTGAATAATGTGAATATTCAAGTAGCATTAGAACTAACAGTCTAGATGAGTATTGATATCTTAGTAATGGACATACGATAAGCCTAAAGATTATTACTAAGTAGGGATTGGTCTAAAGTGATTAATGGATGCCTTTCCATAGATTTTTCACACATTTGGTTACCATGGAGAGGGGTTAAAAATCAAATCCAAATTGACATGGAGCCCAGAATAAAATATCCCAGCACTAAGTACAATGTCAAAAATGAAGAGGTTAAATATGATTCTCCATCATTAGGCATCTATACTTTTACCATGCATATTATGTTGTAGAACACAAAGCCTAAAGGACCAAACTAGTTGTGGATTATGTATTTTGATGGAGCTAAGTCCAAGTAGGGGTCAAGCATGGTAATTGAGCTAGTCAACCCTCAGGGAAAGAAGTTTTTGGCCACGTACAGGTTATAGTTTCCATGACAAATAATAGATTTGAGTATGAGGAAATAATCTTAGGCTTACACTTCACACTGAAGAATGAGGTAAAACAAATTAAGGTATTTGGGGACTTGAAGCTAGTGGTCCACTAGTTAAGGAACAAATACCAATGCAAACTATCGTATTTAAATAAGTACAAGCATAGGGCATGGGATCTGATTGAGGGTTTTAAATATTTCAACATAATAGCACTCCCTAAAGATCAAAATCAAGTTGTTGATTCATTGGCTATCACTGATGCTAATTTGGAGCCATTATAAGAGTCTAAGATAAAGGAATTTTCTATTAAACTTCTACCTATTCTATATATTCTAGATAATGTGGAGAACTTTTAGGTTTTCAAGGATGACCAATAAATCATCTAGTTCTTGAATAACTCTAGAGATTTTGAGTTCCAAATCATAGATGACAAAGATATAAATCACCAAGAAGATACTAACAAAGTAGGTGTCCTTCATCTTAATGAAAACTAAATACCAACTGGTTTAATCTCTTTAGAGTGGCCATTTGACATGGATCCATAAGAACAACAACTTTGGCATCCCAAAGTCAATGAATCTAACTATAAGAAAGAGAATTTAGGAGATGAACATAGCCTGTGTTATGTAAACATTGGTTTGTGTTGCAGATCAAAAGAGAGAAAAAAAATTAAGGACCTCATTAAACAATATAAGGATGTAATTTTTTAGACATACAAATATTTAAAAGTATATGACCCACAAGTCACCTGACATATAATTCCTTTGAAACTAGATAATAAGGTGTTTAGACAGAGATAGAGGCTAGTTAATCCCATTCTCAAACCCCTCATTCGAAAGGAAGTAGAAAATTTACTAACCACTAAAATCATATTTTTGATATAGAATTCCACTTGGGTGGCTAATTTGGTTCTAGTAAGAAAGAAGAGTGGAGAGATTAGACTCTGTGTAGACTTCAAGAATCTAAACAAAGCATAAAAAAAAGATAATTATCCTTTGCCTTCTCTGTAAAAAGTTATACAAATATTAAGTGGCTCTAAAATGATGTCCTTCCTAGATGGATTTTTAGGTTACAA